>LNAC01000574.1:492604-562062 GCA_002007465.1 Ailurus styani
AAAACAAACTGAGGGTTACTGGGGGGTGGGAGGGTAGGGATAGGGTGGATGGGTTATGGACATTGGGGAGGGTTTGTGCTTTGGTGAATGCTGTGAAAGATGTAAGCCTGATGATTCACAGACCTGTACCCCTGGGGCAAAGAATAAAAAAAAACCTTATAAAGTGATAACATTTATTCTGCACTATTTACCTTTTAATTAAAAACGCTAAAAATCTAGGCACGGATTGATAAGAACCTGGACATTGGAGGTGACATGCAAAAGAAATGCTTGGATCTGAATAAGGTTTTTTTTTGTGGTATGTAATTTCTAGTTCTTTCTAGTTTTTCATGATTTTGCTCCATTAGAGCTTCCAGCTACACAGTAGCTCACTGCCCCATGGCTGTCGAAGTCCTTCAGTTCAAAGCTATGCTAGTCTCTGTAATTGCAGTTGTGGAGACATTAGATGTAGTGGTAGGACTTGGAACTGAAGGGATAAGAGAGAGAAAAGCATCAAAACTAGATCTCTTCTTTTTTAGAATTCCAGAAGAATAATGCTATTATTGGGGCAGGGGGGAGTGTGTTATAAGACAGAGAAGCAATTTGTGTGGTGAAAATGAGGGAATTCGGGGCATCTGAGTTGCTCAGTTGGATAAGAGTCTGCCTTCAGCTCAGGTCATAATCTCAGGGTCCTGGGATTGAGCCTCATATTGGGCTCTCTACTTAGTGGGGAGTCTGCTTCTCCCTCTTCCTTTGCCCCTCCTTCTGCTCATGCTTGCTCTCTCTCAAATAAATAATTAAAATCTTTTAAAAAATGAGGGAGTTCAATTTTGAATAGGATGCCCTCCATTTTGTACATATTGAGAATTAGGCTATGTAAGTGAAGATGATCCATAGTTCATTCCACACATTGCATTACTATGAAAAAGAGTGAGCCGGCCCTGCGTAGATTTTGAAGGCAGAGGAGGAAAAATAAATTAAAAACAAGAAGGGATGTGAGAATGGTAAAAGCAGTAACAACAACAACAACAACAAAGAAATAGAATCTTAATTTTTTTCTAAGAGAAGTGACAAGTGGAGTCAGCAACTGAGAGTTCAAGAAGATTGAGGACTGAGTATATTCAGTTGGAAATATTTTTAATTTGGTTGGAAAAAAAATCCTGAAAGAACAGTTTCATTATAGGAGAGGACTGAGGATTCGAGATACATAAAAAAAGTCTGAGAAAAGCAGAATGGGTACCACTAGAATGGATCAGAGTACAGGAAAACTGGCCCAGGAATCTGAGGAAAGAGGAAAATGTTAACGGTAAGGAAGGGAACTTCTTATTAAAGTGTGTGTGTCAGATATATTGTGAGGGGAGGGTAATAATATTTGACCATCTTAGGAAAATCAAAGTTGGATACTTGATGGAGGAACTAGGAGAGAGAAAATGGGTGAGCATAAGGATTTCAGAAGTTCAGTGCCAGGGTACATGGTATGATGTCTAAGGCTGTAATTCTCAGCAGAGAGAGGGCCCTGTCCCCGTGAAGGAAACATGTTAGTATCTCAGAAGAAGTTTTTTCCAGTTTCCCATAGCCCCCAGCGTTTCTATAATGTCTCTGAAAATGGCGTATATTCCACTAGAAAAACTATATAGTTTTAAAAAATACAAATGGAGAAAATGTGCATAGGAAGCATACGGAGGCATAAAAAATAATCTATGAGACCAAGTTAATGAACAGACATCAACATGGAAATTTTTGTTACAGAAAGGCAGTGTGATATAGCAAGGAGTTCTGAGATTAGAAAGACCTGGACTGAATTCTGGTTTTGTTATGTGCAGAATATTCCAAAGTCCACTTATTTCTTCAGCCCTAAAAGGGAGATATGATCTTTTCCTTTATAACAAGAGTTTTCTGAGGATCTAATAAAACAGTGCATGTCAAAATGCTTTATCAATGTGAAAGCACTGCACAAACTGTTAGAATTTCTATTATTGTGTTTATTGTTATCTAGATGGCAGTAGATGAAAGATTTGAATCAAATTTGAAGACCTTGACATTGAAAAAATAATTTACCTGAAAAGGACAATAATAGAAATGACAATTAAAATTAAAATGAAGAGATTTGGGGAAAACCTAAGAATTATTGGTCAGGAAGTTCTTTTTGTGAATAAGCAGCCAACTTTCCCTGCCACTAAGCAGAAAGAAGAGAACTCATACTCACTCGAAGAGATTATAGCCTATAATGTCTTCAGGGAAGAGCCTAATCTTCATTAGAACATGCAACTAGAGATAAAAGAAGAGTCAAGACATAATAATATGTATGTATTCTTTTACATATATTACTATATTTGATGTATTAAAATACTACGGGCTAATACTATTATCTCGATTTTATATATAAGGACCAAGGGCAAAAATATTAAATAATCCTGCCAGTTTGTCACACAAATAGTATATGTTAGTTCCCTAATTCCAGCCTAACTTTCTCGGGGGGTGGGTGGGAAGCCTGCATTTTTTTCCAATATTCCTTTGGAGACTTTATGTTTAGCTTAAAATTGGGTTTACATGTATTTCACTTTTTTCTTTTGTAACTGAGCTAAAATGGCTGCTTTTCAGTGGGATGGTTGAGAGCTCACAGAAGCCCTTTCTCTTAGAGGGACAAGTACCCTTCCCTTATTTCCTTCATTTGAGACGATGCATAAAGCAACAGTTGCAGTCAACTGAAATGTTACTAGAATTTCAAAATTTGATGTTTACGCTTCTTTTTCTTTCTTTCTTTCTTTCTTTCTTTCTTTCTTTCTTTCTTTCTTTCTTTCTTTCTTTCTTTCTTTCTTTCTTTCTTTCCCCTTCCTCCCTCCCTCTTTTATCCTCCCCTCTCTTCCTTCCTTCCTTCCTTTTCCTCCTTCTCTTTCTCCCTCTCTCTCCTTTCCTTTCCTCCCTCCTTCCTTCCCCTCTTCTACTTACCCTCTTTGGGAACATGTGTACCCAAGACTCAGTGTCATAACTATTTTCTTCTTCCTGCTAACCTGGTTGGCATGGCAAATCCCAGCTACTCTGTAGGTTTTATGAAGCTGTGTGTCCTGCAGATGTGTGGAATAAGTCATAGTATAGCTTTTTGGCACATAATAAACATGTTGGAACAACAAAGCAGCAGCTAAATAAAAAAAATTTTAGACTCTACGGGATACAGCTAAAGTTTCTCAAATACCTTTCTGATTTCTTTTAAGTTGTTATCCTTCAGATGTGTGTTTAATCTAATTCTTGATTTATCTAGATACATGAGATTTCCCTATGCTCAGGACATCATGATAATTTGCTGCAGGTGGTCCGTGTATAATTCTCTTTCTCCTTAAATAGTTCTTGGCTAAATATATTGAATATGCTATTGAGTCCTGTTGGGTTCTGGAAGTAAGAGTTAATAAGGGTAGCATCAGAGTTTTTCTCCTCTATCTGCACATTTGATAAGACTATTCTGATATCCTGAAACAGAATATCACTAAGTCAAGGAAAAAAATTCATTTAAACTTTGGAGAATTGTTAACATTTGGAAAAAATTCTAAGAAAAAATATGCAAGTGATCTCTTTTCAATATCCAAACAGTTTCCTAGACTGAAATAAGACAGTTGAATGAAAAGACAATGCTGGGTTATAGCATAATATATACTAAAATATATTGTTTCAGAGACCAAATGCATTGTGGAGACAGATTATATAAGAAGTACTCATTCAAAACAATAATGCAATAATTCTGTCTTATTTAAATCTTTTGGTAACTAAGTCCATTAAGATGAAAGTATTTCAAAACATTTTTATTTCTAATAAAAAAAAATCCTGTTTTCTCCAAGATTTTAGATACGTTTATGTCAACACCAATATTTTTAAATAGCTTTATTATACATTTGCTTCATATTTACTTGATAGAAGATCTACCAGGAATTTCCATAATTGAGTTTTTCTTGCAAAATACACTTTTAATTTGTGCTAACTCAGAAATAAATGAATGAGTGACAGAGGAATATGCCTTTGCAGGTAGGAAGCAATATTGTTAATTTCTCCCAAAGGAACAGTCGACCATGCCAGAAATGGCTAAATAATTAAACGGGAAAGATAGAGAATGCACACACCTGTTGTAAGTAATTTGCCAAGTGAGTTTTATTATCAAAAGCTGTTTTGGTGGAGTTAACAGAGGAAACTGGTTGGTTTTGAAAATAAATGGTCAAGAGACCAAATATAACAACAACATACAGTTTTATAGATCTGCTAGAACGATATTAGGTTCAAGTGACATAAAGCCTCTCTGAATCCTCCCCTCCTTATAGGAATATAGAAAAAATAATTCTTATTTACTATTTTTTTCTTACATGGATATATCAGTCAAAATAGCCACCAAATATTAACTGATTATCTATTGAGGACCTGATAGGTCACTCAAGAGGATATAAACCTAAGAGAACTATAAAGGCTGAAGGGATTAAGGACTCCATCAAATGCTCTCTACTCTTAAATTCTACTAATTCATTTTTCTTTTATTACTAATGGGCTTTAATAATAATGATAATTCAAAAATATAAAATAAAGCTCAGTTTTTATTTACTTGCTTTATTTTTCTGATATATATTACATACTTATATGTAAAATATCGATTGTATGTAATATATACAAATAATGTATGTATATATGGTATATGTTACATAGTAATATTACTTAGACTTATATTTTTAAAAATATGTGACATAAGTACATATTTATGTACACATATATACATAAGAACATACATAATTCTAAATAATATTACTAACTCTAAAAATATACACACTGTTTCTTGAAAAATAAAGCAGTACAGGTGAGTGAAGTTGCTAATGCTTCTTTGTTGTGGTGGTTGTGGTTATTGATTTGCACTAAATCTCCAATGAAAGAAATAAAGCCCCAATATAAAATGAAGGGCCAAGTAGGGGTTTTTCATTCTACTTGCTGGGTCTTCCACGCAAACTATTCTTCTTCTCCTACCTTCAGCTATTATCAACAGTAACCATGAGATTCAACATTTTTTTCTTTTCTTCTATTGCCCCACTCAAAAGCAGATGGAGGCAGAATGGGGAGAGCAAAAGTGTCCCCCTTTCTAATTTATAGCATACAGTCACTGCCTTCTCCCCCATCACACACACATATCCCCCAAAATCACAAACGCACGTTATATAACAGAATATCAGAAGGAAAAGAAATAAACTCCCAGAAACACGGTAAAACATGAACGTTTGTAATACATGAGAAAAGACTAAATAAAATTTAAAATCTAGTGTAGTTTCTTTGTTCTTCTGCAGGATCAAAACTGGATTTTATAGTTGTATTTAGATAGAAGATGAGCCATATATAATTTACCGTGGCATGCTGCTGGCTCCCCAACCATTTGACTAACTCTGTAGCCTATCTACACCTAATTACCAATAGACCACACCCTTGTAATAGCGCTCTCTCCTCCCATTCCCCCACTGAGTAGAAAATGTGGGAATAATTTTCACTTGTGTCATCACCATTTTGAGAGTTAGTTTCTTGGACAGAGTTCATTCACATTTGTGTGTCTGTGATATAGCATAGTACCTGCCATTCCTGTTCTTAATAAATCTTCTCCAAACCTATTCAAAATGTACCTGTAAAAACAATGTAGGTCTGTTTTTTAAAATGATCCAATTTCAAATAAAATTCAATTTTAAAATTGAATAATTATATTTCAATACGAATTGATACTAGGAGGTAACTAGTTTTTATCAAGAAAAAACAAAGCTAAGAAAAACAACAACAACAAAGCAAACCTAATTGAGTAGTGACAAATGAATTAATAAACTAAAACAACAACCTTTAACTTAATATTCTTCCATTGTAGTTTCACTTAATAATGCAATCTGCTATTGAAACACAGACTTAGTGTCTGGTTAATTTCACACAAAACGTAATATGTACATACATTCCGTCAATAGGCATATATAATATTTTAATATTTGATATTTAATATTAATTATTAATTTTATTTAATATTAAGCTATTAGATATTAATTTTAATCATGTACTATTTGGTTTTAATCATTACTATAAACAATCTAATTGAAAAGCAAATATATATTTTGCATATTTCTTAAAGGACATTTTAGGTTAATGAATATTAAAAATGACTGAAAAGATAATTTGAATGAAGCTTAAAAGCCTTTCAGGTTATTTAGCATTGAAAGTGTATCTCTTCTAATTCATTTCAAAAAAGAAAAAGAAGGATATCAGGTCTGTCTTCTGAAAAGAATCATTATTCAAATAAACTAAAACACAGTTCTTCACCTGAAATTCTAATTTTTCACTTTATGCAAAACCAGCTATTAAATCTCTCCAGCCCATTTTGGAAAAATAAGATCATATTAAACATTATTGAATTTAATTGCCCCTACCCACTGCACACAGAAAGATAGAGGATTTAATTAGCTCTCCTACTCTTGATTGCAAAATAAGGGAAGCAAACTAATATTTATTGAATATGTGTTGTTTGCCAGGTGCTCACACCTATTTTTCATCTCCTCAAAACAAATTTGCTAAGTACATATTATTTTACACATAAAAAGAAACATCTGAGATTTAAAGTGTATGATTTTTCTAATATCACAAAGCTCTTAAATAGCAAACCTATTATCAAATCTATGTGTGCCTGGCTATAAAGCCTGACTCCTTGTATAACATACTACCTCATTCCTAATATAGTTAATCATGTACAATCTTAAAATCTTACTTAACATTTTTGTATATGTTGACCTCTCAGGTGGGCTGTAAGATCTTCAATGACTTGGAGCCTGGGATTCCAAAAGAATAAACTTTGGAATGTGGGATGTGAATTTTAATTCTGTCAGTTACTAGCAAGTAGGAAATCTCTATGAATCTCGTTTTACTAATAACATAAGATGGGATTATAATATTACCCTGGCAAATTTGCATTAATGAATATGAGTATTTAAGTTCATATTTAGCAGATATTTACTACCAATACAGAAAAAGTCCTTTCCTATTTCTTACACATATTTTATTTTATTTTGATTTCTCATTGGGTCTATCATGTACTAAGAATCTGCAAAGATAAACCAAAATTATTAAACATATATTCCTCTGTTATAGATATTTTTTGAACATTATCTCTCACTAATATCTCATCACAGTCCTCTGAGATGTTAACTTGCCCCAGGGTTTATTTTGCTTCTCTTCTCAAGCTCTATATTTCCCATGAGCATTCAATATTTCCTACAGTCTCATAGCTTTATATACTTCTAGATACTTTCTCCTCGTTGCAGACTCAATGTATTCAACTACATACTTGAAATTGCCATTTGAATGGCTAATCAATACATCAAAAATGCATCTGACCTAGAACTGGTCATTCCTGGGTCTATAACCTAATCCTACCCAACCTTTGCCAACTTCAGTAAATTATACATCCATCCTTGTTCAGGCAAAAACCTAGGAGTCATCATGATTCTTTCCTATTACTCATGATCTCACACATCCTACCCAACAGCAAAATCTGCCTACTGGCAAAATTTATACTTCATCTACTTCTATTCTTATCAGAATTGACCATCTTGGATCTATAGGACCATAATAATTTTTTAACAAGTCTGTTCCTTCTAATTGCACACTTATCACCCTTTGACTTGACATAAGAGCCAGAAGGATCTTTTAAAGATGTAAAGATGATGTAAAGATGATGGTAAAGATAATGGCTTCCCATTTCAAGAAGAAAAATCCAGTCTTCTTATCTTGCCCTACAATCTCTGGTTGACATGATTTCTGCCCAATTTTCCCCCTTGTTTTATTTTAGCCATCCTGTTTTTCAGGAAGATTCTTGAATAACTAAGTTCATTTCTGCCTTCAAAATTTAACGTTTGCTACTATTTTTAACCTGAACACTTTCCAGCAGGTCTTTCCAGCTCTTTATAGAACAAGGTTTCTTCTTATGTTGTGGGTCTCAAACCCATGTTATCTCTCTCTTTTTTTTTTTAGCCTGATGATTCACAGACCTGTACCCATGTTATCTCTTTAGTGAGTCCTTTCTCCATGATGCCATCAAATGTGTGGTTTATGTGAGACCATTTCTAACAGCACCCTGTTTTATTTCATTCATAACACATATTGTTACTGGACTATCCATTTTTCACTTGTATATATTATTTGGGTAAAAAATAATATATAGTTTATGAGGGCAAAGATCTTTTATGTCTTTTGTTTCCCTCAGAATTGCCTTTTACATTTTTAGGGAGAGGGCAGGAGAGGTGGGTGGGGGAATGATTCAAGAGAGTGTATGGAGTTCAGAGTGTATGAAACTGGTGATACAAGGATGGGATGAGATGACCAAGTAGATAAGGTGGAAGATCCCCAAGATTCTTTTTTCTATATATTTCTATAGTCTAATGAAAATGATATGGCATATATGTAATTGTCTACTACATGATATTCACTAAATGTCAGTTGCCTTTTCTAGCAGGATTCTCCACAGACTATACCTAGACATCATCATCCTTCCTTTTTCAGGGAGTGGAGCTCATCTAGAAAAATAGGGAACAAAAAGTACAGTTCAGTTGGGGTAATGCAATTGGCCAGCTGGCTCCATACAGGGAGGGCCTCATTGTGCCCCCATCCCCCCCACTCCACTCTTCTATGGTGGGGCCAAGAGTAGAGTTTCCCGAGTGGTTTTCCTGAGGTCTAGCCAACTTGTCCAAGAAGATTCCATGAAGGGGGCTGTGGACTGCAACTCTGTAGTGCACAGTCCTCTCTCTTTGGCAATGATAATTGTAGGGAAAGAAGCAGACACTCATGCTGATTTAACAGACTGTCTTCAGGATCCCATCAGCCTTGCTGTGCTCAATATCTTGGAAAACCACATCATTCACACCTAGGCCATGGTCCCCTTCCTGAAGTTCTGCTTGATGTGCATCAGAGTCAGGAATCACACTAGAGATAAAAATATCTAGCTGGGGGCACCTGGGTGGCTCAGTGGATTAAAGCCTCTGCCTTCAGCTCAGCTCATGACCTCAGGGTCCTGAGATCTAGCCCCGCATCAGGCTTTCTGCTCAGCGGGGAGCCTGCTTCCTCCTCTCTCTCTGCCTGCCTCTCTATCTACTTGTGATCTGTCTGTCTCTGTCAAATAAATAAACAAAATCTTTTAAAAAGTGTCTAGCTGGGAGGTCTTTCCTCCTCAGATATTAAATCCAAACTGAGTTCCAGGAGGCTTCTTCAGTGTGACAATTCAAGGCAGAAACTGGGTCAACTCATTTTTGTAGTCTGAGTGATATACCCTTTCATGAGGAGGAATCCATGCTGGGGGATTCCCATAGGCAGGCAGGAAATCCTCCGGCTAGTCATCATAAGGAATCTGGCTGTCCATCTCTAGCAAGTCCCTCAGGCCTCAGTGGGCTCATGCTCTACTCACTGCCAGTTCAATCTAGAAACTGGAAGCAGATGTTCAGATGGATCCAAAAGGGTGAGATCAGGGTGCAGCATTCAGGCCCTCCCCTTCTCCATACACCAAGATATTTTATGTCTTATTTGCCACCATATTGTCAAGTGCCTAGAACTGCCTGATATATACTAGTTCTCAATGGACATTTATTGAATAAATGAATGAGTGGCTAAAGAGGTGTTATATTAATTCATAGATGATAAAAAAAGTCAAGAGATTATAAAAATTCTAAACAACAAAATTAGGAATAAACAGACACCCAATAGGTGTCTACAAACTGTGCGGCAGTTTACCAATGGCTAATACCTAAGCATTGATTTATAAAATACACATTCAGGAGTTCTCCAGAGTGATTTTTCTTTTTTCCAATTATCAAGACATGTTTAAGGACTAGTGGCTTCAACTTACATTGAAATGTGTAAACTAGCTAGACTTTCATATATTTCTACGCAAGTAAGCATGAAATTAGCTGAGATGCATTATATCCTTCCACAAAATGTCAGTATGAAATTCAAATCCATCATTGAATGTGGCTAAATTGTTCCTTACTGTTGTTGTATTGTGGTACTAACTGAAGATATGACCCAATCAAACACCATCGTGATAGTTATCATGGCATCCTTTTTTTCATAATTTATGCTTTCACCTCAACTGGAAGAGGTACAGCCAGGGTTGCTACATCACTTAACTTCAAGGGTATCTTGTATTCTCTTCCATGGAGGAGAGACAGCTCTGGCAATGATTATGGTAGACTCTCATCTTTGCTAAAATGCATTAAATAGTTTGTTGTGCTTCCCCCTTCCCCAAGATTCCTGCCCAACAGTCACACTTATCAAATGTGGTTGTTATCAGCTGGCATAATTAATTTTATTCCTTTTCCTGTAGAGAGGGTGCAGCAAAAAGAGAAACATGTCTTGATCCATGTAGAAGCATAACATTAAGATTCTAAAATTGAACTGAGGAATATTTTTGAGGTTTTAAAGTTGAAGCATTTTATTCCTCTGAAGAAAAATCTTCAAATGATAGAGAAAGGCAATATAGAAGTTGGCTAAATGTCCAAAGATAATTTTCATTTGGTCTGATTATCCAACAACTATTATATTCCTTTCAGAAATTCCCAAAAGATGGTTGTGCAGTTTGACATAAATTCTGATCAAACCAGAGAGAAGAAAGGAGAGAGATGACATATCCTCTGATATTAATTCGTTGAGTTTTGCCTCACTTTGCTATCCTTAATGGAGCCCATCTCTTTCTCTCTGAATTCCAAAGACAATTAGTTTGTTTCTTTCTGTGCTACAACTTAGCATATTTATATTGTGGTGTGGTCAACTGTACACATCTTCCATCTCACACTAGCTTATAGCCTCATTAAGGGAAGGATTTGAGGTTTATTTTTCTTTCTCATGGGTACTAATAATATCTTGGGTTTCAAAGTTTGTTAAGTAGTAACTAAAATTGTTCTTTTTAAGTGTTCATAGGACTTTCATTAAGTAATTTACAAAAATTATTTGTTGGCAGGAAAAAAGAGAGGAAGGAAGGCAATGAATGAGGAAGAAATAACTCCTACTTGAGTTACTTTTTAGATTAGAAGGCTTTGATCTAAGGAGTTTAGCTAAGAGCTAAATTTTCCTCATATTTTCAAACCTTTATTTTAAGTCCACTGGAGGTAGGAATGCCAAGTATCAAGATACCAACTAAAGCTTTCTTCAACAGCGGGACAGTTTGCTCCTAATGTTTAGGCAATTAAAAGATCTATCTGGGAGGCACTGCTTTGTCAACATGAAAGTATTCTGCCTTGATGACTCTGCCACACGGTTCAATCTCTACATTGTCCCATTGATCTCTTAAGAGAGCAACAATTAATTCTAGGTGTCTCTTTGGGTAAAGCATATTCCTGGCTCACTTATGAAATTGTGTGTTTTCTAACAAGTCTCTGTGCTTTCCACATTCCAAGAAAGTGCATTTACCTCATAATGATGCAGTATGCTATAAAACCAAGTTTTCTGTAGCAAATATTTGCTATAACTCTCAGTGTCAGCCTCAATTTTCTCTCTTTTAAATGTGAATAATAATTTTGCTGCTTACCTCCTTACCAGGATACTAGTGAGGGGAGAAGGGAAGTGAAATAAAATACTGCAAAAATCAGAAATATAGGTGTAAGGTCCTAGAAAAAAGTATTGTCAGACAGGTCACCTCCCTCAGGGATACTGCATTTTACTGACAAATACTTAATATTATAGCATGTGCAGAGCCAGCATCTTTACCTTGAATGTTTGGAAGGAACACAAGAATAAAGCATCTAGGAAAGAATATAAGAAAATAGAGTGCCTCCCAAAATCAGAATAATTACATTTTTTACTCCTCTCAAGATTAACAGTAAAGCAAAATTTTGCATTTCAATAAAAAAGAATTTTGCATTTCTTTAATCGGGATTATAACAAAGCACAAAAAGGAGTAGGAGAAAATTAGGCAACTAGGAAGAAAAGAAATCCTTAAATTCAGTCTAAGATTATACTATTATCTCCTTGATTTTCCTATCATTTTTATATGGTAATAACTATTACCAAAGGTAATTATTTGGCTAAGAGCAAAGGAAAAAAAATGTAAAGTAGTTTTGATGATAAAAACGTAGACTTTTAAAGTGTATACTTTCTCCTGTGTATTTTCTACTGATTATCTGAAAACCCCTGTATCATTCCTTTTTCAACCTGAGCCCAAATAAAATATTTCTGAATAATATTTTTAAATAATGAGTTTCAAGGAATTTAAAGCTGTTGTAATATAGTATAAGGATCAGAAAGACTGGTTCTGGTTTAATAGCTGGGAAATGGCCTAAACTACACAATTTACCTCAGTATTTAGTTGTTCCTCTGGTTAGATTTACTAGGTGGACAGGTAGGGGAGCAACAAAGTTGTAAAAAGGAAAGATACTTTTGAATTCTTGACTTCCAAGATCTACATTATTTTAGTAGGAAAACATATTTGATTTTCACCTCCAATAATTTACTTCATTTCAAATTTTTTCTTATAGTGATTTTGATTTTAGGAAAGATTAACTACAAAAGTGAAAATTGATCACTTGGGTTTAATGGGATTTCTTGAAGTGATTTTTTTTTTCTACTGCTGAGTTATACCAAATTACATATGCCCAAAGGCAATCTCTTCCAGTGTATCAGTGCAAGTGTCTGTATGATGTCAAAGGAAAAAATAGACCCCCAGGGGCACCTGGGTAGCTCAGTTAGTTAAGCATCTGCCTTTAGCTCAGGTCATGATCCCAGAATTCTGGGGTCAAGGCCGGATCCTGGGATTAATCCCCATGTCAGGCTCCCTCTTCAGTGGGAGTCTGCTTCTCCCTCTCCCTCTGCCCCACCCCCTGTTTGTTCTTGCTCACTTTCTCTCTCTCAAATACATAAACAAAATCTTAAAAAATTAGGCCGCCAATTAAAAAAATGAATCTAGGCAGCTAAAAATCAAAAGTTTCTTAGGAAATTTTGGTAAGCAATAGACATAAAGAAAAAAAAGATTTGTAGAGAAGATGTTTAGAAAGGATTTTTTAGGGCACCTGGGTGGCTCAGTGGGTTAAAGCCTCTGCTTTTGGCTCAGGTCATGATCTCAGCATCCTGGGAATCCTGGGATCGAGGCCCGCATCGGGCTCTCTGCTCAGCAGGGAGCCTGCTTCCTTCTCTCTCTCTGCCTGCCTCTCTGCCTACTTGTGATCTGATCTCTCTGTGTCAAATAAATAAATAAAATCTTAAAAAAACAAAAAAGAAAGAAAGGATTTTTTAAATGATGACTTAAACATGTCTATAATAGTAAATTCAAGTTAAGAACTCATTTAGTCTTGGTTCAGCAATCCTATTTTCAGGAGGCATGTTTTCAGGGGGCAAATAAATCCCTATACTTTGCTCTTCTGGACTAAGATACTATATTCCGGGTCTTTATAACTCCTGTACTCTCAGGTCTTGGCTAAATGACCTGTTTCCTATGTTCTCAAAAAATCAAAATTCTGCTTAGGCCAAGAGTTTAAAAAGTGGATACTTTGCATCTTATTATCTTTTGAATTTCAGAATTTATCTCTTTAAAGGAAAACACAATGCTCTTTCTGGTACTAGACTAAATCAAAACTAATGACTTACCACCTCAGGGGGTAGTGAGAGCCATCTCAAAAGGCAAGTGGTTTGACAGAAGAAAAGATGACTTTCAGCATGAAATTTTAAGCACTCTCTGGTTTAGAAGGATGTTAATGGATAAAGAGATTGGAAAAATAAAAAATAAAAACCCAAAACCTGAAGTTAACTTCAGGAAGAGACCATCTTTGAGTAACAGAAAATAGAATAATTAATTTCAGTTATTGCATGGTATTAAAATGGTAAATATATATTTTGATTTATATTTGCTTGGAAATAAGGCAGTATAATAAGTGTGGCATAATGAAATTAACTCTTTTTTTTTTTTAAAGATTTTATTTATTTATTTGACACAGAGAGAGAGATTACAAGTAGGCAGAGAGGCAGGCAGAGAGACAGGGAGAGGAGGAAGCAGGCTCCCCGCCGAGCAGAGAGCCCGATGTGGGCCTCGATCCCAGGACGCTGAGATCATGACCTGAGCCGAAAGCAGAGGCTTTAACCCACTGAGCCACCCAGGCGCCCTGAAATTAACTCTTAATGGTTTGCTATTATGTGTTTTATTCTTCATTCATTCAGCAATTATTGAGTGTTTACTGTAAGAATAGTGAGAGCTACTATTTATTTCATGCTCACTATGTCTCAAGCATTGCTCTAAGCCTTTTTTATTAAGATTTTATTTGTTTATTGGAGAGAGAGAGTGAGAGAGAGCATGAGAGAAGAGGGAGAAGCAGACTCCCTGTGGAGCTGGGATCCCGATGCAGGACTAAAATCCCAGGACTCCAGGATCATGACCTGAGTCCCGAAGGCAGTTGCTTAACCAACTAAGCCACCCAGGCACCCTAAGCCATTTTTTTTTTAATGGATTGACTCATTCTGTCCTCTTAACAATCTGGGAGGTTTGTATGTTTTTTAACACTTTTTTTCAGATAAGGAAACTGAGTCAGAAGTAAGTAATTAGTTTCAAATCACACATATAGTTAATGTGAAGCCCGAATTCTAATCTAAGTAGTCTGGCTTCAAAGTCCACCGCTTCAAAGTCCACCATATCTTTTGTTATAGGAATAGTAATGGATGATATACTGGCTCTGCTTTCAAAGAGCTTAAGCTCTGAAAAGGGGGAGAGGAGGCTTACAAATAAATGTGTAATACCCAGTAGAAAGTTTCAAGGTAGAAAGTTTCAAGAGGAGACATCAAATAGATGTAAAAAAAAAAAAAAAAGACAATGAAGCCTTCCAGGGACAACATTCTTGGCAAGGATAGAGAGGGGAAAGTCAACAGATGCAGATATGTAAACTGTTAAGCCACAGAAAGTGTTAGATATTATGTTTGCATTATGTAGCAATCATAGTGTAAGCACAAAGGAGAATGTAACCAATCTCCTAGTAGCTGTAGAGAAGAGTAGAGAAAGGTTTCCATAGTCTTGAAAGAGAAGTAGATGATCTAGATGACTAAAGGCACAACAGACAAAGGGAAAAGTTTAGAAAAGTGAGTACTGAGAAGAAGTAAGCAAATCTGATGGAGCAAGAGATGGCCAGACATGTCTGAGAATAGCAGGGACCTTAATTTACTGAAACACAGAATATGGGGTAGATATCTATTTCAATGTAAAACTTTAATTTATGGCAAACATGATCATTAAGAGAAAGGAATAGATGAAATGCTGTTTATGTTTCTACTATAAAGCCTCTGTCAATTATAAACTCTTTCTATAAAAGGTGGGAGGGGGGTTGTTAAAACATGAGTCCTTAGTTATAGACTCTACAATGGAGTTGTACCCTATAATACATAATTTATTCAATCACTTATTTATTCACTCATTATGCTTAATGTCTTTGTAATTTATGTCTTTATGATGCTTTATGTCATTAAGACATTATGTCAGTGTGCTAGGAACCTTAAGGGACACAAAGGTGAATGATAAATAGGATCTGTCCTATAGACCCTTAAAGCCTTGATGGCAGAGCTATGGCATATGGGCAAGTACCCATTCTGATTAGGTGGTGCCCATGCAGAACTGCTTGTTAAGTATTTTGAATATTAGTCCTGCTTGTAGATAAGTTGGCTTACACTGAAGCCTGTCTATAAAATGTTGTAATGGCCCATTTTACATTTTAAATAAATTTTTGAGTCAGTTGTTAAACACACCATTATTCAAAAGCAAATCATAGAAACTTACAATTAAGTTTATTAAAAAGAAAGAAAATAATTACTGAAAAACTCATTGCTTTTTAAAAATATACTTTACTATTGTCTATGCTCTTGAAGTTATTGCCAATTGTATCTTTATTGTGGAAATACTATGCAGTGATGGGCTACTTAGTATGCATCTCTTTCCAAATTTGCATTCAGTGATTAGTTTGATATATGTTTAAAAAAATTGTAGGATTATTTGCATCATGGAAATAATCAGATCTATAAATTAAGATTCTATTTTCCCCCTGAAATTTGGTCATCAAATATTTACCAGCACATGACTGTTCATTCATAAAACAGCAATACAAAGTACATCACTATGTGTTTTTACCTGCTCCAATTGGAATAGATCAGTACCTCAACCAATCCTCAGAAATTAGAAGCTTAAGCTCCCCACCCATTTCCTAGTAACATCAGCAAGTCTAGATTAACCTCTAACACTCACCCAACCATATATTCTGAGTTTCCTGGCACAATGATTCTCAACCCTGGCTCTACATTGGAAACACCTAAAGAGTTTTTTTTTTAAATTGTCCAATTCCTGTGTCTATCTCTGAGCATTTGATTCAGCTCATCTACCAGTAAGAACTGGGTATCCATGTTTTTAAAATCTGTACATTCCCAAGGTGATTATAATTGTGAAGTCAGTGGTGAAAATGTATATCACAAGTTACCAATAACATGGGTGTTGCTAAAGTGAGTCATCTTCTGTTGTTAGAAGAGAATATATTTCACCTACCACAAAGTAAGCATAGGAGAGAAGCAAGTGGTGGTTAAAAATGATCAGAAGCCATGCTTACAGAAAGAAAGAAAGAAAGAAAGAAAGAAAGAAAGAAAGAAAGAAAGAAAGAAAGAAAGAAAGAAAGAAAGAAAGAAGAAAGAGAGAAAGAAAGAAAGAAGAAAGAGAGAGAGAGAAAGAGAGAGAGGAAGGAAGGAAGGAAGGAAGGAAGGAAGGAAGGAAGGAAGGAAAGAAAGAAAGAAAGAAAAGAATAGAAAAGAAAAGAAAGAAACAGGGATTTCTGCTGAATGTGCCATCACCCTCTTTCCCCCCAGCTAGGAATAATGCCCTTTCACAATAGCATTTTGTTCAGTCAGTGCCCAATGTCACCTCCCTAGGCTATAGACTAAGCAAGGGCTACCAGGTCAGAATTAGTTTGGGTGCTGGTTTCATCATCTTTGCCTCTTCCCAGGGAATCTATTTTAAAACTTTGAAACGTAGAATAATCTAATTTTACCCCATTCATCCAGACAATGGGCCCTTTTACCCTGGTCCCCCCTCTTCTAAGGAAATTTATCTTTAGTCATTCTAAGGCACTATCTTTTTCTTCTTTTCTTTTTTAGTTTTTAATGAATCCCAGGTAGCTTTACAGTCTTTTTCCTTCTTTGGAAGAAAAATTACACAAACTAATCACTGTAAGGAAAATTATTTTACAAGGAGAAAATATAAAAGAGATAAATTTATATGTTTCCATCTCTGTCTATCTCCAAACCACCATTCACTTGTTTCTATGTAATGCAAATTTATTATCTGTCACTACTTAAAAAATCTCTCTCCTTGTAGTGGACAAATTTTAAGGTGACCCTGATCACCACCTCCTGCTGTTTACAATTTTAATATGGCAAAAGCAATGGGATAGCACTCTCATAATTATATTAAGTTATATAAAACTCCATCTTGCTAGCTCATTTCTTGTAGCTTTCTTTCTACTCAGCCTTCTTTCTACTCTCTCTCTCTTTCTCAACTTGTGAATTTGGAAGAGACAAAGTACTGAATGCTACCAACAATTACCTAAATGGAGAAGCATCTGCTTCCCTAGTCAAGTCTCCAGATTAAAACCCAACCTGGGCTGATACAATAATTGGGGTCTTTTGAGACCCCAAGTAGAGGATCCAGCTAAGCTATGCCTAGGTTTATGACCTGGGAGATAATATATAAATGTTACATTTACCTACTAGGTTTGTAGTAATTTGTTATGAAGCATAGAAAACTAATATAATTGCCTTTAAAATAATTGCCCATGGGGCATCTGGATCGCTCCATTGGTTAAATGACTGACTCTTGGTTTCAGCTCAGGTTATGATCTCATGTATCATGAGATAGAGCCCTGTGTCCATCTCTGTACCCAGTGGAGAGTTGGCTTGAAAGAGTCTCTTCCTTTGGCCCTTCCCCCCACTTGCATGCAGTCTAAATAAATAAATCTTTTAAAAAAATTTTTAAAAAGTTGATAAAATAATTGTCCAGCCTTTCAATGTGACTTGCATTCACCCAAATCATTGACCCAACATTTCCTTCTAACTTCTCCTGTTGGTCAACTTATCCAAGCACCCACAAAGGCCCCATGCACATTTATACTCCATTCCTTTGCTCATGTTCTTCCCTTTGCTTAGAATGGTCTCCCTATGTTTTTTTTTTAAAGATAGAGAGCAACCATTTATCCTTGGAAGCCAAATATAATAATCACCTCTATGCTCTCAATGAAAGAACTCTCACTCAGTGTCCCCTCAAGGTCAAATTGATTAGCTTATCTTTTGGTTATGTGTAAATTTCCCCCATAACTCTTATAGGGTTCATCATGTTGTGTGAGGGTCAGTTTTTAGTGGTTTTTGCCCATTGTATTGTGTATTCCCTGAGAGTGAGCACTGTGTAGTATTTATCTTTATATCCCCAGAACCTGGAATAGTGCTTTGACATATCAGGCATCCCAAAAATGTGTGTTAAATTGAATCAAACTGAATTTATACTCCTATAGGTAGAAAATGTCAATGTTTGGCACAATGTAGGCAAACAACTTTTAAATGAGTTTTTTTTGTATAATTGTTTATATTTTTAAACCATATTATCTAAGCTAGAAAAGAATTACTGGGGACAGTAGCCTGCTTTAATGAGATAGGGGCAATTCAGGCTACAGAAATTACCTAATGGATTTTGCTGATAACATTAGGGGCTGGCAATTCCATTTCATGATTATATGATGCTTGGAAAAGGGTTGAATAAATACATAGAATAAATACATAACATTAGGATGCAGAAGAAAATGAACCAACAAAGATCTGATACAGAAATGTATGTAATTATGTTTTTTTTTTCAGAAGGCAATAGATTGAGAGTCAAACCAAAAAAATTAAAATCTAACTTCTAATTATTCAATAAAATGTAGTATTCTGCAGCAGACTAGTTACCAAAATACTTTCGTGTTAAGGGTAGGTAACCCACAGAATGACTTGGCAATATAATAGTGTAATATAAATTCATTGCAGGAAATGAAAGTGGAATCTAGGGAAGAAGATATAATCCTAACAGTATATTAAGGTGCTAGACATAATACTCAAAACCATGTAAAGACTAAAGGCTAATATACAAGAACCAGGGATGTTCATCTTTCCAAGGTTGAAGAAGCTTTTCACTGAATGTGAAAGAAAAGAATGGCATAATCAATATACTCCTTGAATCCCTATCTTAACTCAAGAGTTGTAAATAATTTGTAGCAAAAAATGAGGTATGGCTAGAACCTTCCAGAATATTGCTATTTTTCATCCTCTAAATTTTCAGTCATGTGTTTCCCAAAAATTTCTGGTAAAAGTCCAGTAGCTCCAGTTAACAGCAATATAACCTTTGATGAAGTGGAAAACTCTAATATGCGTGCTACTTTTCTCAAAGAGGATTGTGTCTCTGCTTTAATCCTGGAATGAGTACAGAGACTTTTACCTATTTTGAAGCCTTGGCTTAAACATGCACTTCTAAATCCTCTAACTTGATGGATAAATATCCCTAAATTTTAGCATTTCCATATGAAAAAGAAACTTCTTGTGGCTTTTAATGGACACCTGAAAGTCTGAATATAAAACAAGCCTAACAGTCTGATATGTAACATGTGCTTCAGATTCATCTGTTCTTTCTCTTTCTCTTGTATGTGAGATTCTTAAGGCAACTGCCCTGAGATTGGGGTTTACTCTTAAAACTCAAGGTTTATAAAGATCTTGGCCTCCCATGTTCAGGGTGACCCTGCTCCTGTATTCTCCATACATTTTAGGACTGAGCTGCTTTTCTTCCATTTCTGTTTATACACATCTTTGGGACTGATAAAGTGAGTCCTTGGAAAATGCCCTTATTTTGTTAAATGTTCTTTCTGAGTTATTTGAGGGTGATAGTAAAAATTTAAACTGAGTTGCAATACTGTTAGGTTTTTTTTTTTAAGATTTTATTTATTTATTTGACAGAGAGATCACAAGTAGGCAGAGAGGCAGGCAGAGAGAGGGGGAAGCAGGCTCTCTGCTCAGCAGGGAGCCCGATGTGGGCCTCAATCCCAGGACCCTGAGGTCATGACCTGAGCCAAAAGTAGAGGCTTTAACCCACTGAGCCACCCAGGCACCCTCAATACTGTTAGTTTTAACTGGCAGTTAAGTTAAAACAAATTCTCTAGGTCCTATTTTTCTTTCTTTTTAGGCCTGTATCTCTCTATTAAACTTGGGATGTTTGGTAGAAAACAGACTGGAACAGGAACAACAAAAACTCCCCAAATGCTGCATAACGTGACCCTCTGAGTATAATTTTCATTTGAATTAGTGACCCACAGTGATAATTTTGTGTGTATAATTTTAATGATAACTTCTTATCATCAAACACAAAATAACACTGAGGGTGTAAATTCTTCTGTGTTTTTGTTTTGCTTTGTTTTGCTTTATCCTTCAAGGAACAGAAGATACAAAAGGTAACTGTCAGTTTAATTTTATTTCTTATTTTTAAAAAGACCAAAGAGAATGTTTAATTGAATTTTTTAAAAAAATTAAAGTTATTTTTAAATTTTATTTTAAACAATTATTTTTGGAACAGGACAATAATTATGTCAGGCCTAGACCTTTTTTATCCTCTCTCAAGACAGTCAAATTATAAGAGAACTCATTTATCCAGCTATCACTGAATTGCTTTACTTAAGATACAGAATTCTTAACACATAAAAATTCAATTAGTTCACCTATACTATTATGTTTAATCATCTTTGGTTTTATTAAAAATTTTAATGATATTTTAACTAAATTCTAAATTTAAAATTAATGATAAATTAATGACAATTAACTATTCTCATGAGTGAGGTTTTTGACACATTCCAGAGTAAAAAAAGAAGAGCTTGATATTCATCTCACTTGACTTGGCAGCATGAAAAACACAGAAGGAATATTCAATTCAGATTAAGAATACCTTGGTTCTTCTGCATTCAACATTACTGTCTGTGTAATTTTGGTCAAGACATTTAAATTTTGTAAAAACTGCCATGTGAATTTCAGCCCTGTCCACCTCACATGATTTCTGTAAATATCAAAATATGATACTTATAAACACACTTTAAATCACAATGTGTATGAAATTTAAATGATTATTTTGGATTGTTTCTAATTAAGACTCAATTTACATTTGTCGTGATGTATTCTATCAAGTTTTTCTTTCACAAACTGAAATCCAACTAAATCTCTGCAGACCATGATGGACACATGGGCTTATTTGGTAGATTTATTTGATTCATTTATATTAATGTACAATTCATAGGTGCCTTTTTATAATTTATTGAGAAAGAGTAAATATGCAAACACTATGAAATATTATATGACATATAACCAACATTTAATACTGTTGCTTTATTTTCCCTTCCTATTATTTATTTAGCATTTCCCTCCATTGTTTGTAAATCCAGTATTAATTAATGGTGGATATATATTTCTCCTGGAGTTAATAAATTGTACCAGGAAACTCTATATCCTTCAAATATAAAACAGTACTAGTACTGCTGTACTACTAATAGGACACACTGACATAATTTTACAGCATATAGAGTATTTGAACTAGGTCTTTGTAATCATTCTAACTGAAGATGTTGAGACTCAGAGAAGTTATATCAATTACCTAGGATCAACCAGTTGATTATTTGACAGACACAGATTGATAACCAGGTTTTGGTCTATCTTTAGATAAGTAAAATTTCATATATTCATTTATTCCTCTATTATGAATAGCAAATCTTATATTGAACTATCTTAAATTGATAAAAAAACTATTTTAACTTGATAAATAATCAGTCACTATATCATAACACTACTGGTGAACAACATTCACTGAAAGAATAGGTTATTCATAAACAATAGCAACCAATCTTCTCAAGTCACAGGTAGTACTCTGAAACTGAGTTCCTTAATAAAGATGTATTAAGATCTAAGCAATTTGCTAGTTTCTTGGAAGAACATAAAGATTATCCATCTTCAGATAATACAATTTAGCTGATTCAAAACAAGAAATATACTGAACCTGCTTAACTCAAGGTGGCATAAGCTAGGTACCAAAATAAATGGTACAGACAAAAATATCATAGGATGGTATGGATAAAAGCCTGCATCCTTTTTCTGTCACAGACTTAAAAGAAGATAATTCTCTTATATGCTTGTCTATGAGTATGACTAGATTTTTAACAGTTTACATCATGCATAAAGTGCACAGAAATTCCAGAACGCCATCTGTAATTCATCTCTCTTTTTCTCTCTCCCATGATTCTCTATACAGAGTGCATTAGGATTCCATCATTGTAAACCACTGCCTTTGGTGTCTAGTTAGGTAGAATGAAAGGTTTTGGAAGGTTTGTTGAAGTGGACAGACTTAATACTGTATAGGATGTAGGTGAAATGGAAACAGTGGGAGAGACATTCTGTCACAAATTCAGCTTTCACAAAACTGAATGAATAGAGAAGGTAAGTGCTTACTTGCCCAATACTAACGTCTTATAGGATGTCCTCCCAGAGACAGAGAGATGGCTTCCTATAGTAAAGCATCTTCTGTGAATTGAAAAGACCCGGTGGAAACCATATAAGGAAGTATTTAAACAATCAGCATGGTAAAATACTGAGTGATTAGATCAGTGCTAGCAACCACTCTCAAGCCATGCCTTGCAGCCACAACCACAAAACTTGGACTGAAGACTTTGATCAAGGCAGTGAAGGAATTGTTGCCCTAGTCATGATGATGGGTTGGCAGAATAGTGATGGAGGACAATGTGTTGAATTGTCATAAGAAGATTTCTCCCTAGTGAAGGGAAAGAGATGGTACATACTCTACATTAGAAGGTTCTAACACTCAGCCTAGCTAACTCACTGTATATTGCCACAGAGTATGACAGGCAGTAGGAAATCACGCACCTACTCCTATCTCCTTGAGTTTCCTCCCAATAAACACTATTCTAGGTCTGTTGTTGGTGTTGCCTAGTCAACCACCTATGTGTGTTTATCTGATGGTAATAAGAATGGTATATATTAAGAATGGATGGAAAATCTATTATTGTGCACAGCTTTCCTATTTGCTTGGAGAGAGAGAAACATTTGTATATAAAGTGATTATTATAAATATGGGCTATGGATTCACATAAGGATTAGCTTGTTGTTATGAAATTTCATGATAGGATCTTTCACACAAACTTTATTCAACACTAACTTTAAGAAAGGCAATTTTTCTTTCTGTTCTTGGGTGACTGTGAGGGGCATTTGTGATGGGGTTCCAGCTTTACAAGGGGACTAACATTATAAATTACTAAGTAATATATGTCATGGCCTTTTTCCTTCCTCTCCTGCAGCTTTTGATCTATGAAAACTGAAACTCCAGTTCACATTACGTGCATGTGTGCGTTTATATATTCTACTCTGCAGGTCTGAACCTCATTGGGTTTTTAATTTATCATTAAATTTCACATTTAAAATTTTCATTTGGTTAAGTTGGCAAATCTCAATAAAATTTTATAGTTTCTTATTTTCTGCTCATATTTTCAAGTTTGTATTTTATTCTTCTAAGTAGGAATAAGCATAGGTTTTAAAAATACTTGCCTGTGGTCTCTGTAGGTCTTATTCTGTTGCCTTGATGGAGGCATAACTAGTTCTCATTCATGGTGACTACTTTTCTTAGAGCTAAAAGATTTTGTCTACTAACTATTCAATTATATTAGAAAATTATTTGGGGTAATACTTTGTGACCTAGGATTATGGTGGGTTTCTCCAGAGAGAATTTATTTTGCTTTGGCCAGTTGTTTTGGGCACATCCAGTCAAGGGCCGTATTAAAATATATTAACACTTTGAGGGCTTTAGAAAGTCACACATGGTATGAATTTGGATATATTGGAGATTGGATCTCAGTGGTAGGTCCTTTCCACCATTGCTCTCCTCAGCAACAACATATATATACTATATCTCTTAATTTCTTACTTTTAAGTAAAAGTGCATAGGCATGTTTGAGAATAAACACAGTCGATTCATGGTAAGTATTCAACTCACCGGATACTGGCCTCAGTCATGAAGATTTAGAGTTCATAGAATCCGTTGTCTAATCCAGCAAGTCAAGTGAGCTTAGGTAAGAGAATTTTTTTTTCTGTATTTTAATTTGGCTGGACTGCAGGGGAATTGAGATATAATTATAGGATCTAAGAATAAATGAACAGGTTTGTTGGGAAATAGATCATGAAATACCTGGATTGTCAAATTAGGAATTATGAATATTATTGAGTTGGTTATGGAGAATCATTAAAGCTTGTTTAGTTTCTTGTTTTAGTATTGGGGTAAAATAAGTGCTTTTCCTAAGATTATTCTACCAACAATGGATAGAAATATTTTAATTATTTATGGAAATCCAGAGATAAGGAGATCAGTGGAATTCTATTATGGTACATCAGGTGAGAAAGAAAATGTATGGACTAAGGTAGTGCTACTTAGAATTAATAGGAGGGGGCAATATGAGAATCATTGCAGGATTTGAATGAAAGGATTTAGCAAAGGATACTATCAGGAGAGAGAAGAGTCAGAGATAAACAGCATCTATCATCAGTAACAAACCGTGGCTTTAATCACAAAATGTCACTCCCATCATCAAAACCTCTATATTATCAACTCATCAAGATTACAGGCAACTGGATGAAACTAAGTGATAACAGATTAACAGTTGTTTTGAAGCAATGAATCATTTCTAAAAGCCTGGGTATAGAAAACAAAACAGTATCTATTTTCTGTTTTCTAATGTCATATGTATAAACATATGTATGTGTATTTTATCATGAAGATAAACAACATCTTTTAATTCAATATTTATTCCTTTTCCTTAATCAGTAATTTGTTAGCAACCACTAAGGGTGTAAAAACATTATGAAATATAGAGTAGGGACCTATATGTTGAAAAGCCTAGTCAAAACAAATACATTTTCTCCATTGCATTTGTAGAATTTTGAATTATTATTTTTATGATGATTGCTTCTACTTCCATTCAAAGATAAGATTTAGACATACCTAAGATTAACACTTCTTTTAGGCTAAAAAGGGAAGGAAAATATAATCTAAAAAAAAACCCATAAAATTTTTCCCTACTTAGTAAAACAGCTGCTGCTTCTGACTGCTTCAGTTTATGGTTGAATAAAAATTAAATACATGATACCCTGAAGAAAATTTTTCAATTACATAAAATGAATAAACCATGATGATAGAAGAAACTGCCAACACTTACCACACCAACACATGCACAAATAAATTATTTATATTATTTTATTGTCTTCTATCTTTATTTTAAGACAGAACTCACAATTGAGCAATAAGAGAAGCTGAACCTTTTTATACCAACTATTAATTATGTGACAATCAACCTAGTCATAAGTGGCGATGCAAATTTATTCTTACTATGACTAGAAGTAACAGATTGACTATTTACCCTTTGTGCTTTTGTTTTCCCTTTTGTATTTACCTACCATATGGCTTATGACAACCCAGGAACAGTGAAATGATTATCTTTACTAACCTTAAAGACAGTAATATTTAATGAATGTGAATCAGATATATGTCATATTTGCATATTATATGCAACCATGAGATTTGTCTTGGTCTTATAAAAGTATTCTTTTTTCCTCTACAACTTTAGCCTAACTTAGGCTGTCTCATTTCTAAAGTGGATCATTTTGTCCTTTTTCAGTAAATTCAGTCTAGCAGTGGTATGCACTAATACTTTAGCAAAATTATAGTTGCTGTCCAATTTATAATCTCAATCTCAGAATTCTCCCTCATAATGAGTATTTTCCCTTATTTTGTTGCCGTTTCACATCTTAACAGTGCTTCTGCTTTCTTGAGTGATGGCCTAAGGAAAGGAAAAGTTGTGAGGCCAGTTATTACTTGGTTTTCCTCCTTTCTCTCAACCACTGTTCATGTAAACATCTTATTTATCTCCAGTACTGAGGGCCCCTTGAGGAGAAGACATGTCTGCAGTTTTTATTTCATTCATATAAATAACAGTTGGCTGGTGATTCTGGCATACATGGAACATTGGTATTCTTGGGCACCATCCCATTTCACTTCACCAGTCCAAAAGGACCCGAAAGAGCAGACTCGTCACCCTTCATCTCTTGCCAGTTCTCCCCCATGCCTCATCACCTTCCTAGGTACAATACTCAGACTTAACTAAGTAAATATCCAGGCCAAGCAAAGTTTCCCTTTCTCTCTCTTTTTTTTTTTTAAAGATTTTATTTATTCATTTGACACAGAGAGAGAGATTACAAGTAGGCAGAGAGGCAGGCAGAGAGAGAGGAGAGAGGAGGAAGCAGGCTCCCTGCTGAGCAGAGAGCCCGATGTGGGCCTCGATCCCAGACCCTAGGATCATGACCTGAGCCGAAGGCAGCGGCTTTAACCCACTGAGCCACCCAGGCGCCCAAAGTTTCCCTTTCTCAACCAACTACATGTTCCCTCTTGAAGAGCCACAGGATCCATTTGGTTCCTCCCATACATATCAGTTTCAGAGCTGGGAGGAAGAGGACGTCATAATCTTCCTTCTAGACAAAAAGTACTGTGGCCTTTACATAGTTAACAAATGGCAATTTGGCAAGTGTCAAGCTTAAAAAAAATCCCTGAATAAGAAGTGAAGGTAATTTCCATAACTTTTCCTCAGATTTACTCAAATCATCAGAAGATATATTATCTTTAATCCTATTGTTTGGGGGAAATGTATAACAGGTTACACGAGGCAGCTTAAAACACCAAGAAAGCTAACCTGTTTCATTGAGCATTCTATGATATAATTTTCACTGAAAATAGGTTGAAACCATCTGATTTTTCAATTTGATCAAATGCTGTTGTTGACAATATTCTTGTTGGAAATCTGCAATGATTGGAGTGGAGAGAGTGTGAAGAAAGAAAAGCATTTTGGTGGTTTTATTGAACATGTAGCACCATGTCACAGATATTTAGAGTCGGTGTATATTCAGTTATATTCTACATTCGTGTTCTATAATTATATTAAAGTTGTTCCCTATTCCTTTAACATATTATTACATTTTTATCCTATAAGTCATTGCTACAATTTTCAATTTACGATTTTCTGTACTTTACATTAGTTTAAAATATATAGCCATCAGTTGCCCAGTTTCCTTTTAAACATATTTCAGAGTTCACTCTGGGTGTCTTCCAAGTTATTTTCAAGATTCTGAGTGTTAGTTCACATTTGAATTTATATTACCCTTCAACCTGACCTTTGGCATAAGAAGCAGTTCCGATTTGGAGAGGTGTAGTTTGTTAAATCCCAATTTCTTTCTTATTTAATATCTGAAATAGATATTATTTCTACAAATTGCTGATCTTAGTTTTGGAAAGAAATGCAAAGGACTCAAGGTCACCTTGGGAACTTTGAAAAAATTGTTTGACAATTTTCTACATGCAATTTAAAATACCCATGATTCACACTGCTAAGTACATGAACTTTGTTGTCACTTTTAAACTTCTGTAACTATTTTGCCAAATTTGCCATATCTACCTATCTATCTATAGATATATGGCATGATGGATACATATAATTTATGGTATTAGTTAATCAAATTAGTAAATCAAATAAAGTTTTTCAATAATTTAATAATTCTATTGCTAATCTTTTTTTTACTTAATTTAATAATTCTAGAAAAGGAAGTTATTTAAGCTTGACATTCTAGATAATTCATTACTTAAATCCATTTAAAAATAGTATCCTAAGACTTGTCAGTAAAAAATACATTGTTGTCTTATATAAACCAAATGGGCAGGTGTGAGATTAGCTATTTATTTCCTTCACAGAGGTGAGATGTCTTCTCGCCTCTGCCACAGTCCTGAAGCTCCTGATTTTACTGCCTTCACTGCTCCAGTCTCAGCATCACCCGCCCTCTACATGCCATTCCTGATGCCACCCATACCACATAACAGCATAAAAAATATGGAGTGTGCTGGCTCTTAATAGTCATAGAAACTCCAAGTTCAGGTCTTTCCAACGATGGCTGTAAATCAGAATTTTATGTATTGTGTCTGAAAACTTTTCCAAAATAGAAAAAATAAGGCAAAGGCAGGTGGTAGATTTTTTTCAGTGCTATACTAGGACAAAGAAAACTAAACATGACTTAAATAAAGGAAGGTACTTAGTTTGAGTCACCATTTACCACAGATTAAACTCTCAGACATGTTGGGAGTTACAGGTTAGCTTGTAGATTCTTGTCCAGGAAAGGTATAAATATTTTCAGGGAACACGTACACCTTAGAGATAGTGTTTCATAGCTGTGGAGGGAGAGAGAGAGAAGCAGAATTCCTGCTGAACAAAGAGCCTGATGTGAGGCTAGATCCCAGGACCCTGGGATCATGACCTGAGCTGGAGGCAGATGCTTAACCAACTGAGCCACCTAGTCATCCCACTCACATTTCTATAGTACAGTAAATTTAGTTCCTGTGTCCCTCTCATTAAACAGTCATGTATTGGGCAGAGATCCTCTCTTAGTTCTGTTCAGCTGGATAGAGGGGAATGTGTACGTAATAAAAGTATGCTATCACAGTAACTCAAGAAAGAATGAATAATGAAGGAATAAATTAACAATGGGAAGGAGCAAATCATCATATTAGCACTAAGGTAGATAAGTGAACCTTGTAGAAAGAGAATAGAGTGTTGTATTGAAAAGGGGTAGGCATGGAAAACAATAACAAATGGTCAAATCAGGAATGACCATGCCTACAGCATTATTCAAATCATTCATTTTGAGAAACTGACTTCATTATCTTTATGTCAGTTTCCAAGTGCTTAGCCTTTCTGAAAATATAAAAGCTTTTTCTAAATAAATTGCTTAACGATATGAAAATTCACCCAAGTCAATACTGTATACAATTTTGCTAATACTGTTTACAAATCTTAAAACATGTACAATTAAACCGCAAATGTGCTCCTTGCTTCCTAGTGAGATTTAGTAAGAAAATAATTTTCAGTTATAGTGTAGCTTGGATTGTTATGAAGAATTACATTTCTCAATTTAACTCCTACTATGGAACGAAATGTTCATTTTTCCATCGCTCTCTTGAGGGAATATTTCAGGTTCACTGAAGAACTACAGATAAAAGAAACAGACAAACTTTTTTGTAGAATTTTTTTTTCAAAGGAAAATTTATTTTTGAAAGTACGAGGTTTTTTTTAAAGTTCATGTGAATTGCATTCCCTTTCTGTGTCAGAGTTCCGACCTGCTCCTGTGTTGTGCTTTACTTTTTTTTTCCAGCCCTTTCCGCTTTCCTTTCATCTTTCTCCTTGTTAAGTTGTGTCTTCTGTACGGGATTAGACCTGAAGGTTTTAACATTTTTTTTTTCAGTTTTCCTTAAATCAAGTGTGGTTGCAATCAGGTAACCGTTTGGAGAGGTAAGGAACAGAAAGAAAGGAGTGAAAGGAAGGCCATGCTGAGAAAAAAGACCAAGATAGGAACAGAGAGAAGAAGAGGCTCCACTAGCAATTAACACAGGGTGTCCTTTTCACTTCAGGATCTAGAGAAATGTTCAGTGAAATAAAGGAAAAGACTCATAAGATACCTCTGAACTCTTTTTTTTTATTTATATACTTTTTTTTCATGAAACAGTCTCAGTTAATGGGATGACTACATTTAGAGATTTGAACTCTGCTTTAGAAGTAATAATGACCTAGTCCAATAACAAGAAAGGAAATAACAAGAAAGGAACAAAATAAACTCTGGGAAATTCTACAGTGAGTTCCAATTAGAAAGATCTTCAAAAGTTTATTTCTCTTAACTCTTCCAATGGCAGAGATATCTAAACTAATGCTCTAGATTGCACATGCATCTTTCTTTCTCAGTTTTTCTTCTCTTATTTATGTTCAGTAATCCTGAGCTCTTTGATTTAATCCAATCTTTTTTGTTTGTTTAATGAGAGAGGAAAAGAATGTGTCTTATCTTTGCTTTACTTGCGAAATTCAGCTGCTGACCTATCAGCCTTCCCTATTTTCTTAAATATCCGATTGGTAGCCTAGATTGCAACAATTCTGACCCTCTTTTGCAGAAGGAGGGAATTTAATTATTAATTAAAGACAAAGAATCTGATTCTGGTTTCACCTTGATAATCAGATGCACTCTGGGAGGTCTATGAGAGTTAGTTTTCAGTGGACTCATTAGGATAATATTGAGACAGGCAATTTTAAAATGCTATACTTAGAAATCGGTCAGGAGGAAAAGGAAATGTATTTCTATATTGAGGGAAAGAAAAGAACCTAAATCAAGAGTTGTTTTTGCTGGTCTTCTCTTAATAATAACTTGGAAACTTCATCAGCAATTAAATCTATTTGATTCAGTTTTTTAAACTTGTATATATGTTGCAAACCTAACTCTGAAAAGCTTTGTAAATATGACCATTACAGAAAAAAAAATTCAAATCCTATAAACTGTGATACTAGAGAACAAACATGAAAATAGGGGAGTCAGGGTGGTTAAGAAGTTGGTATATCATCTAGAATCTTCCTTTTCTTCTCTTCGCCTGGGAAGAGAGTGGCTACCAATTACTCAATTAAACTGTATAGTGTTTGTGTTTCAGTCAATCTTGTTAGTTCTGTTCCTCCTTATTATAGAGGAGATGATTTGAATAGGCTTTGAATAGACCCCACAGATATATGCTTATCTTCCATAATATGTGAGAGTTTGTGATAGTCCTGAGACAAACTTAATCTGATCTACTGAGGGCTGGCTTCGGAGAATGAGTGTCAGTGAGCAATCCTAGCTCACTGTCTAGCATCTGTAGCTCAGTATGGATTCATTTTATTCTATTTGTTCTGTATACAGTAGCATATGTAGCAAAAAAAATCTTGTGGTTTTGCGGGAAAATGGACCCCCAAAGAAAACCAAGCACCTTTTCCGTGTTTAAAAATGAAGAACTCTTAAGGGAAAAAAAGGTATAGCTTTAACTTAGAGAAAAGAAGTTTTGGAAAAATGAAAAAGACGATATTGAATTTGCTCTTGCTCTGATGTGGAAATGATAAACATACCATGACTTATATGCAAACAAAGGAGAAAGGAAGAGAAAGAAAGAAAATGATATTTGTAAAAATTACCTTTTAATTCAAACAACACAAAATTTTTGAGTCTGTTAAAAAAAACTACTGAAATTTGAAAATAATTGTATGGTTATATGAGATTTATAAATAAGTTTAGTTCTTTTTTTTTTTTTAAAAGATTTTATTTATTTATTTGACAGAGAGAGAGATTACAAGTAGGCAGAGAGGCAGGCAGAGAGATAGGGAGAGGAGGAAGCATGCTCCCTGCTGAGCAGAGAGCACGATGCGGGCCTCGATCCCAGGACGCTGAGATCATGACCTGAGCCGAAAGCAGAGGGTTAACCAATGAGCCACCCAGGCGCCCTAAATAAGTTTAGTTCTATATAGAATAATTGTCTAGAGGATCAGTTAATATTTTCAGTTAAGTTTCATGCTATAGATGTAATATAACTTTTAAATAGTCTTCAGAGATTTGGGGCTTTAACAAAGGAATATAGCTTTTATGTATGCCAAGTATTTACTGAATGTATATACACGCATGTATTTCCTTAGAAGGCAATAAGTTAACCACAGGTATTTGCCCAAAGACTTTAAAACTCACGTAGCCTATATTTCCCTGCTTCATGCTCAAAGCTAAGTAAAGTGGTTAATGTGACTGTCCTTTTGTCCATCGTGGTATTCACCAAGAAACTTGGTTAGCTGCTTTAATCATCTCCACAAAGTCCTTGCTGCCAGAGAAGTGGTTAATCTCTGGACTTTCAACCTCTGGATGTGGACTCTGCTTTCATTCCCTCTAGGATTTTTGAGTTATAATGTTATTTTTGTTCCAAAGACTCTTGAGTGTTTTTTTCTGTCCCAAGCAATCTTCAGGTGAATAAATATCCCAAGGTTTTCCTCCACTGGTTTATAACAAGATAATTTATATTCATGAACATAAGGAAAAAATCTAATGTATATATTTTTTCCAATGCAACTATAAAACTTAGGATCCCTAAAGATAATCTGGTATATATAACAACACTGTGATCATAATACGGTGCAAATGATTGCATTGGTAACCCACACAAAAAAACTGCAAGTGTGTGTTTTTGTGCGCACACGTGGACTCATTTTTATGTACCATAATAATACTGTTAAGTGTTAAATAAGGTCCCACAATAAAATTACGTACTTTTAAGTAACCAACAAAATTATAAGAACTTCCTTTTTTTTTTTTTTAAGATTTTATTCACTTATTTGACAGAGAGAGAAAGAGAGAGATCAGATCACAAGTAGGCAGAGGCAGGCAGAGAGAGCAGGAAGCAGGCTCCCTGCTGCCGAGCAGAGAGCCCAATGCGGGGCTCGATCCCAGGACCCTGAGATCATGACCTGAGCCGAAGGCAGAGGCTTTAACCCACTGAGCCACCCAGGCACCCCAGTTATGAGAACTTCTTAGCAGTCCACAGGCCACCAAAATCTTTAATGCTGCTTATTTAGCCATTGATTTTTTGGTAATGGTCTAGACTAAATGAATCAGTTTGTCTGATTTTTGAGCTTTTACAAAGCTCAAGAACACTTCAAGTATAAAAAAAAGAGAATTGATAAAACAAGAGTGGCAAATGTTGACAATTTAAAAAATGGCTGAAATACTTGGGGATTCATATGTTTCTCTTTATGTCTTTAAGTTTTTGTAATAAAAAATATATCGACCTAACAATTCTATATAAAATTTTAAGTGATACTTTTTGTGAAAGGCATCAAGGCATCATAGAGAAAATATCTTCAAAATCTTAACTAAATTTATCTTTTATATAACTATTTTTTTTAAAGATTTTATTTATTTATTTGACACAGAGAGAGAGATCAGATCACAAGTAGGCAGAGAGACAGAGAGAGAGGAGGAAGCAGGCTCCCTGCGGAGCAGAGAGCCCGATGCGGGTCTCGATCCCAGGACCCTGAGATCATGACCTGAGCCGAAAGCAGAGGCTTTAACCCACTGAGCCACCCAGGCGCCCTATAACTATTAAGTACATCTAATTTCAAGTATAGATTAAGTGCTCCAAGAAGAGTTTATGCATAGATATTTTAAAGCAGGATGGGAAGACACCAAAATGAGAATAATTAAAATTATATTTATAAATCCCATAGAATAGAAAGTTATATGAGGTTATTTACATAAAACACACAAAGACAAAAATAAGACAAAATCTTATGTAAAAGATATTTATAGGACAATTTTAATCTTTGAGAAAACAATCTTATTTTCTTTTAGAAAATTGTTTCCATACTCAAGTAATAATGCTGATATTACATAAAGATTCATCAACAGATAATTTATAAAACGGTTTTGTTTCTTCAAATAATCAATACCATTTTGCTTGTAAAGACAAATAAAGAGACATATTTATTTTAATTGCATACACTGCAATTCTGTACCCATCTTCTGTAGTTTTAACACTGCAATAAAATATCATTTTCCAAAATAAAAACACATGCAAATAATATGTTTGATTTTCTCCAAAACACTGGAAGCACATTAATCAATAGTCTATAAATACCTCTGGAACACAAACTTGCTAAATAATTTAATTGGTATAACTAACCTGTAGACTAGTTATAAAGAATTTGGATGTGAGTGAAGTATTGTATTAACATGAACTAATCATAGCTATTACACGTGATTTTAACGTCTTGATTGTCACCATCTGAAATTATTTTTCGGCGTAACTGTCAGATATAAAATGTGTTCATTTGATGAAATAGGACTGTAACAATTACCATTGCATACATTAAATCTAATATGTAAAGATCACATTAAATAAACAAATTATATGCTGCACCTGGGTGGCTCAGTTGGTTAATCCTCCAACTCTTGATTTTCACTCTAGACATGATTTCAAGGTGGTGAAATTGAGCCCCACAATGGGCTCCATATTCAGTGGGCAGTCTGCTGGAGACTCTCTCTCTCTCTCTCTCTCTCCCCCCCTCTCCCTTGGCCTCTCCCCACCCCTCACACATGCTCTTTCTCTCTCTCTCTCAAATAAATTTTTATAAAAATAAATAAATAAGCAAATTATAAAACTGAAACAGTGGGCGCCTGGGTGGCTCAGTGGGTTAAAGCCTCTGCCTTCGGCTCAGGTCATGATCCCAGGGTCCTGGGATCGAGGCCCGCATCGGGCTCTCTGCTCAGCAGGGAGCCTGCTTCCTCCTCTCTCCTCTCTCTCTGCCTACCTCTCTGCCTACTTGTGATCTCTCTCTCTCTCTCTGTCAAATAAATAAATAAAATCTTTAAAAAACAAAAAAAAAACAAAAACAAAAAACTGAAACAAAAAAGCATGCGTGACTTCTAGAAACATGTTATCTCAAAATCGTATATATCTGTTAGGGAAAATTTTCTGCTTCTTGAATGTCCTGTTTATTTATTTAAATACATTTAATTTTTTGTTTGTTATTAAAGTGTAATAGTTTTCCAGGTTTCTTTCTTTTTTTAAAATTTTTTTCAAAGATTTATTTATTTATCTGAGAGAAAGAGAGAGAGAAAGAGAGAGCATGAGTGACAGGGAGAGGAGGATAGAGAGGGAGAAGCAGGCCTTGGGACTCTAGGACCTGGGACTCTCTCTCTTCCAGAACTCCAGGATCATGACCTGAGCCAAGGCAGATGCTTAACTGACTGAGCCACCCAGGTGCCCCAGTTTTCCAGGTTTCAAAAGTTAAAACAAAATAAAATAAGCTAAAAAAATCTGATCCTAACATTATCTTATTCATCATATTCCCCACCCTCACCGCTCTGTGGAAAATCACTGTTTTCCTTTTTACCTTTGGATTGTTTCTCTGCACAGATACAAATATATATTTTTATTTCTCCTGTGTTCCTGCATACAAAAAGAAGATACTATATATTATCTCTCTGGTTTTATTTATTCACTTGACAATATATCCTGGAGCTATACTTACACCATTTCATAAAGAATTTCTTCTCTTTTTTATAGGTGTGTAGTTTTTCATTGTTCAAATGCACCATAGTTTATTTAAAGAGCCTTCTTTTGTTGGACCTCTCCTTTCTCACTGAGAAGAAAAGCCTGGAATCTTTACTATGGCTTATAAGCTGTACATGATGTGTCACTTCCCTATTTTTCTGATTTTATGCCACTTTTGTCCATACTCACTAAACTCTCAGCACATCGCATTCTTTTCATTTCTTGCGTATTTTATTTTATTTTTTTATTATTATTTGCCCCAGGGATACAGGTTGATTTCTTGGGTATTTTAAACCAGAGTTTTTAATTTCTGAGTCCATATTTAAATGGCTGGAATACTTGTAAGTATCCTATTCTATAAAGGTCTTATTTTTCATTGAAAATATACTAATCAATATATGTCTTATAAAGTTGAATTCCATTTGCTGATTTTATATCTAAGAGTTTTACTAGCTTTCTATCATTGTTAGAACAAAGGACTATAAGCCTTGTAGCTTAAAACAAAAGGCACAATTATTATCTTACAGTTCTCTAGATGAGAAGTCTGACGTGGATCTTACAGGGTTGGAATCCAAGTGTCAACAGCATTGTGTTACTTTCTGGAAGTTCTTTTTTTTCTTTTTTTAAGATTTTATTTATTTATTTGACACAGAGAGAGAGATTTACAAGTAGTCAGAGAGGCAGGCAGAGAGAGAGGAGAGAGGAGGAAGCAGGCTCCCTGCCGNTGTGGATCTTACAGGGTTGGAATCCAAGTGTCAACAGCATTGTGTTACTTTCTGGAGGTTCTTTTTTTTCTTTTTTTAAGATTTTATTTATTTATTTGACACAGAGAGAGAGATTACAAGTAGTCAGAGAGGCAGGCAGAGAGAGAGGAGAGAGGAGGAAGCAGGCTCCCTGCCGAGCAGAGAGCCCAATGCAGGCCTCGATCCTAGGACCCTGGCATCATGACCTGAGCCGAAGGCAGAGGCTTTAACCCACTGAGCCACCCAGCACCCAACTTTCTAGAAGTTCTAAGAGATGTCAATTTCCTTACCTTTTTCATCATTTAGAAGCCTCTCTCATTTCTTATCTTATGGAACTTTATCTACCTTCAAAGCCAGTAATATTAAGGACCTTGAAATGGGGGAGATCATTATAGATTGTCCAGGTTGGATCAGTCTAATACTATGGGTGCTTAAAAGTGGAGACATTTCCCAGTTACAATCATAAAAATATTTTCACAGATTCTGGGGATCAGGGTGTGGATATCTTTGTGGGAGCCATTATTCTGCCTACCACAGTAGTATTTGATTTATACTCATACAGGAGTTTAGTTTGTACTTTTATTTTCTGTGCTGAGAAGATTTTGGTATAAAGACTAATTGAAAACATTAACTATCAATCTTCTTCATGACTATGACTATGATTAAGTTTACTTGATAGAACTCATCTATAATACAGTATATGAACAATTATTTTTGCAGGATTAGGGTTGGTGATAAATTTTTCAGAACTCTGCATGGCCATTCATTTAAAAACATATATACTAATTTCCTGGGCAATATTGTATTCAATATATAAAATCCTTACCCTTATAGAGCTGAAATAAACAATAAATAAGAAAAGGAAGAAAATGTGTGTTATGTTATATATTGGTAGCTGTTAAAAATAAAAATAAAAAAAAGGATACAAAGTTAAAAATTTATAGGAGATTGTATTTTAGATAGAATGACCAGGGAAGGTTTCTGAAAACATAACATGCAAGGAAAGCCCTAATGAGGTTGAGGAAATGAGCATGAGAATATCCTGAGGAGATCGTTCTAACTAGAGGGACTCGGATATAGTAGAAGGGGATGAAGTCAAAGAATGGGGAAAATTATTCATTTAGAACTCTGAGGTCATAGGAATGACCTTGTATTTTACTTTGAGAGAGATGACTTAACATTGGGAGTTTTTGAGCAGGATAGTGAAGTGATTTAACTTTAGTTTAACAAGATGATATTGGTCTGTCTGTGACATTGCATGGGAGGTAGACAAGAGTGGAAGCAGAAAAACTATTGAAAATTTAAATTCAAAGAGATTGTAGCTTAGGAAAAGAATGCTAGCAAGAGTGGCAAGATATGGTTGGATTTCAGGTATAGTTTGAAGGTAGGGTCAATGAATTAGATGCAGGGTAAGAGAAGAGGAGTCAAGGATGACTCCCAGGTCTTCTGTCTGAGAGAACAGAAAGAGTAGCAATCCAGTGAGATGGAGAAGACTGTGTAGTAGGTTTGAGGAAAATACAAAAAACTCAGTTTTGGATATGTTAGATTTCAGATGCTATTAAACATTCAAGAAGTGGCCCAAGGACTGAGCATTGAGAGTTTTAAACATTTGGCCATCAAGGGGAAAAAAGACATGAGCAAAAAATGACTGAGAGATACTGGCTAAAGAGAAAAATAGGTTTACTGGAAGCCAGAAGAATATGTCTTAAGTGGGAGAGAGTGCTCAGTTGTCTTAAATACTGCTAACAGGTCATACAAATGTGGAGAATTGTGTCCTGAATTTAGCAACATACAGGGCTTTTTTAAGCTTGCTGGCAAAGTGTCTACGGGGAAGTGAGGATAAATCTTGATTTGAGGCAGTTTCTAGAGATGATAGACAAGAAAAATTTTCATATTGTAGAAGAAAGAGGGGGAATTGTTAAAGCAATGAGTGGGAGATGAATAACCCTGTTTTGAGCACAAGTGGAGGGTACCTCAGTGGGTAACATTGTGGAAAACACACTCAGTAATAGGACAGAAAGTAAAGATTATAGGTACAGTTGAATGTAAGTGGGTAGAAGTGGTGGTACAAACTCATGAGAGTTCTCAGCCAGCTACTTCTATATTTTTAGTGAAGTTATTACCTGATAATATTTTTATACATTAAGTTCACTTTTATTTTATTAAAAGCCTCCCATGTTAACAAAATTTTCAAATTTTTTTAACATAAAATCACATTTGAAATTTCTTATAACTTCTTTCTTTTTGTTACTATATTATCACCATTTAAAATATGTGTGTTTATATTTCTATATTTATTACACTATTTAGAGGTTGCCTATCAGTGGCATTTTAAGATGAACTATACAACATGATTTTTTTTTCTAGAGTAATTTTTTTTTAAAGTTTTAATTTAAATTCAAGTTAGGTGACATATAGTGTAATATTAGATTCAGGAGTAGAATTTAGAGATTCATTACTTACATGTCACCCAGTGCTCATCAAAACAAGTACCCTCATTAATGCCCATGACTCATTTAGTCCACCACACACCCACCTCCCCTCCAGCAATCCTCAGTTTGTTCTCTATAGTTAAATGTCTCTTATGGTTTGCCTCCCTCCCTCTCTCTCTTTTTCCCCCCTTCCTCTACTTTCTTTTGTTTTGTTTCTTAAATTCCAGATATGAGTGAAATCATTTGATATTTGTCTTTATCTACTGACTTATTTCACTTAGCATCATACCCTCTTGCTCTATCCATGTCATTGAAAATAGCAAGATTTCATTCTTTCTGATGGATGAGTAATATTCCACTTTTTAATCCTCTTCTTTATCTTCTTCTTTATCCATTCATCAGTCAATGGACATTTGGGCTCTTTCCATAAATTGGCTATTATTTAATAATGCTGCTATAAACATTGGAGTGCTGTGCCCCTTTGAATCAGTATTTTTGTATCTTTTGGGTAAATACCTAGGATTGCAATTGCTGGATCATGGAGTAATCCTATTTTTAACTTTTTGAGAAACCTGCACACATACTGTTTTCCAGAGTGGCTGCACCAGTCTGCATTCCCACCAACAGTGTAAGAGGGCTCCACTTTCTCCACATCCTCGTCAACATCTGTTGTTTCCTATATTGTTAATTTTAGGCATTCTGATTGTGTGAGGTGGTATCTAATTGTGGTTTTGATTTGAATTTCCCTGATGATAAATGGTGTTGAATATCTTTTCATGTGTCTGTTGGCCATCTGGATGTCTTCTTTGGAAAAATGTCTATTCATGTCTTCTGCCCATTTCTTAACTGGATTTTTTTGTTTTTTGGATGTTGAGTTTGATTAGCTCTTAAAAGCTTGTGGATACTAACCCTTTATCAGCATGTCATTTGAAAATATCTTCTCCCATTCTGTAGGTTGCCTCTTAATTTTGTTGATTGCTTCCTTCACAGTACAGAAGCTTTTTATATTGATGAAGTCCCAATAGTTCATTTTTGCTTTTGTTTCCCTTGCTCTGCATACATGTCTAGTAAGAAGTTGTTACAGCCAATGTTAAAGAGGTTGCTGCCTGTATTTTCTCGTAGGATTTTGATGTTTTCTTATCTCACATTTAGGTATTTAATCCATTTTGAATGTATTTTTTTGGTAGTGATGTAACAGAGTGATCCAGTTTCATTCTTTTGCATGTCGCTATCCAGCTTTCCCAGCACCATTTGTTGAAGAGACTGTACTTTTTCCACTGGATATTCTTCCCTGCTTTGCTGAGGATTAGTTGACCATATAGTTGCGGGTCCATTTCTGAGTAGAACATGATTTTAAACCAAGTGTTTTAAGTTTCCAGATTACTGAATAGTTTCACATGTGGCCATAAAGTAAGATATTAACAGACATGGGTTCATTTTTTGTCCTTTAACTCATTTCTCCTGAAAGACAGTGATTATCCTCTAGCTAGACAAAAAAAGTTGAAAAAAGAGTTTAAATAGCTTGTTAGATAACCTTAACAGTCTTTGGGCTTTCCATAGCAGGTCTTATTTCAGAAACTCACCATTTACCACTCTACTTTTGTTTTGAGAATTTTTATTTTGAGAAACAACCCTATTCCATAATATGCCAACACCTATCTACACCATAAGAAGATTCCTCTGTTAATAGGTCACAGGAAGTCCTTTATTCTCCTCTTTTGCCGTTACTTTTGTCCCACTTACTTGCCTAATTACCACTCACTTCTACCCTGCAGATGGTGGTGATGTTATGAGTACATCTAGTCAGTGCCTTGGAAGACATCAGTCAGAAGTCCTTGTCATGAATTAGGAAGTCAGCCTGTACTTAGCACAGTATTAATACCTACGTGGCCCCACCCTTCACTGTAAGTCATTACACAACAGGAATGATTGATTCTGGGCTTCACATCACAAATAAGGGGAGCCTGCATCATATTCCACTACCAGACACGCTCTTGCCTCCATGAATACTATTTCTTTACCTGTGTTGGCAAAAGTATTACCAAATTTCCCCCTTGGGACAATCATCTGTAACACCAGTGAGAAGGCCCAGGGCAAATCGATATGATTAAACAAACACGTGTGTGTATGTGCGCACACACACACATACACACACACACACGTGTAGAATGTTTCTACTATGATTTTGTTGACATTCAATTCTCCTTAGTCCAAGGTTTAACTCACTCCAGGACTGAGGGGATTTAGCTTAGAATAATAGATCCAGAGTCCTATTATAAGAAAAATGTTCAAAAATACCTTACAATAATAAACAATTAACCATGAATGTCTTATTTATGTCAAGATTTGGAAATAGTGCTTGAATATGATGTAGATTGCTCTTTTCAATTGTAATTAATTTTTCTGTTGACTCTCTGGATTCTTCTTCACAATGGAGCTTTGAAACAGAAAGGCACTTGCAGGCCAGCATATTTGCCCAGCTGTGCGGTAATTGTCTTAAGTGTGAGCCGATGGAAGAAAACCAAACAATAAAACACTTTGTCTTCAATCCAGACATTGAAATGAGACTAGCCAAAGCAAAAATGACACTGGGAATAAAAACATAACCCGTTCCAAACTGAGTGAGTAGGCTATTTGTGTTTTCACAAAATATACTGAGGCCGACTCTGGTAGCTATAGGTTAAGGCTTAAAATAAAATTTAAAGAGAATTTTAAATTATTACAACCTTATTCCTTTTATGGTCTTGGTTTTCATGTTTACTATTCTTATTTTTTATTATTTAAGTGGAAAAAAGCTTAGGGGTATTCTTTAGGTGAAAATGATTACAAAATTTATGTAATGTGGTAATCAAATAACTGAGCTTATTCAAGGGATATATTTTCAAAAGTTGTGGATATTTTGCTTAGGCCGTACAACTCAAATAACTGCCCACCTGACACCTCCAAAATACTTTTTAGGTGTTAGCTTCCTTAAATACTGTGTATTAAAATCACCTTGGGAGTTTAAATACAAAACAAAAAAAGCCCTAGACTGTGTCTTCACTTCTAAATATTCTCATTTAATTGATCTTCCCTGGAGCCTAGATATTAGTATTTTTAGATCTTCCCTACCAGCCCAGATGATTCTGATGTGCAGCATGAATTAAGGGTCACTGCTAGCGTATTTGGACAAAGAGTCCTTTTCCAAATACATTCATATCTCGTCTGTTCTCTATATTGCTCTGAACTATGGGGCCTCTGCTTACCTAGTTGGGGGCTGTTTTAAATTTCAAGATTGCCACCATGATTACCAAGCTTTCATCAGCAGAGGACAGTGATATGTAGAAATGCCATTTTCTATGCCCTTTAGTCCCTGAAAACAAAGCAGGATTTTTTTTTAACTATCCGAAGGGAATTATGCTGCAAATATTTTTTTTTTTAAATGTGGTCTGTTCCTACAGGGAAAAAGTAAGTGTAAACTATTCAGACAGGATATATTTATGGGAAACTTTGAATTCCAAATCTTGCTTTCATGTGGTGATTCCATTCCTTTTCTCTACCAAATTTAATAGCCCTTTTAAACCTCTAAAACATAAATAGCTGCCCTCTTTTGATACCTGAATTCTCACCATTTGTTTTCTCATAGGATCCATTCACCACCTTTGTCCCAGGCATTCCATAGGATATAATATTCTTCAGAAAGATAATGCTTCATAACTAAATAATCCCTGAATATAATCCCAAGTGACTGTGACAGTTAGAAATAAGATTAGCTGAGTAACAGAGACCCAAAATATAGTTGCTTAAATAGTATAATTGGTTTTTTTCCTCCTGTAAATATATAGATATATGAGAACTACAAGGTCTCTGGGACCCAAATTACTTGTATTCTCTATTCTCTATCCTTAGGGTACAATTACTATAATGGGACAGAGTAGCATGGGTGGGGAAGGAGAGAGGGGCTAGCTGATTTGCAGAAAGTTATGGATATGGATATGATTAATAGAACATGGAATTTTTAAAAACCAAATAGATGGACAGTCAACAAGGATATTGGATGATCAGAATTCTGAGGGCAAACATTCCAATAGAAATTCAGAAGACATTTCTCAGTTTCTCAACCTGATATGGCTCTATGACCCAGAAACCACTGTCTGAAAAAAAGGCAGAATCCCATTGAGGAAAGACTCTATAATACCACAACAGAGTATATAGTAATAATACTTGTAGACCTTCTGCAAAAAGACCTGTGACCATTGACACAAGTAATTGTATAATAGGAGTCAAGAACTGATGCACACAGAACCTAAGTTGGCAATGCCTAGACTTGAGGCATCTGTCTGATCCTCTCCTACCACCATTAGAGTGGGGGTCAATGGTGTATAGGTAATAATTGGAGTCCTGACCCTGGCCTGACTCTAAGTGAGGGCACTGTATCTGTGAACTCACATGGTGGTCATTTTCCTGGTCTTCTAATGTATAATTCAGTGGATAAACTTGGTAGGTGAGAGGACTCCTGCAATGGTTTTTTTAATCTTTAAGAGCTGTTGTAGTATGGTGAGCCAAGAAGAAACACCTGAACCTGTCCCTCCCTATGGCCAAGATAGAAAGCAATATCAACCTCTGAAGCAAATAGCAGAGACTAGTTCCATCCTTAATTATCTAAGGGATACAAGAAGTTGGTCCCCATCATATGCCTGTTTAATTCATACTCTAACACCTACAAAAGAAGATGGATCCTGGCAAATTAACAGTTCACTCCCAAGAACTCAACCAAATAGTAGCTCCAGTTGTAGCTGCTATGCCAAATATGGTATTTTGTGAGGGTAGATTAATTCAGCATCAGTCATATAGTCATGATAAGGTCAAAACATTTTTAAGAGAATTTATAAAAGCAGCTTACATTTATGTGCGACAAACAAGAAAATATATTTAACATCATGCTCTAAGGCTGAGTTAATTATTTTGCCTTAATAAACTCAGAAGGGGTCTGGACGATCTAGATGTTTCACAGAAGATAAAGTTCGTCCACTATTTTGATGACATCAAGTTAATTAAACCAGATGAATGAGAAGTGGCAAGTATATTGGAGGCCTTGATAAAACACATACTTTCTAAATGTCAGAGATAAAACCCATAATGTTTCAGGGGTCTGAAGTTTTTAGGGACCTAGAGGCCAGGGGCATGCCAGGAAAACTTCTCCAAAATAAAGGCCAAAATTATTGCAACTCATACTTTCCACTCCTAAGAAGGAATCAAAAACACTTAGGAGGTCTCTTCAGGTTCTGGAGGTAGCATAGTTCACACTTCAGTGTATGAGAATATTGCTCTGACTCATTTACTAGTGACAGAAAACACTTCCAAATTTAGGTTGGGCTCTTAAGAGGAAAAGACTCATTATCTGGTCCAGGCTGCAATGTAAATGATGCTGACTCATGGGACTTCTTCATAATAGTGTGAGTCAATTCCTATAATAAATAAATATCTATATTGATGGATAGATATAGATGTATATAGATGTATAGATATCTCATATATAGATAGATAGATATCTCGTATTGGTTCTGTTTCTCTGGAGAACCCTGACTAATACTGAGCACTATAAACATGTCAGACTAGATAAGTCTTTGTTGGGGGACTGTCCTGTGCATTGTAGGGTATTTAGTAGCATCCTTAATCTGTATCCACCGGAGGCCAGGAGCTTACTCCAATCCCGTCATGCCAATGATACATGTCTCCACACATGGCCAAGTATCTCCTGGAGGGCAAAAATTTTCCTGGTTGAGAACCATAGCTCTGGAGGTATCTGTAAGTGGAAGAAGCACTATGTGTATTGCAACATGGACCTATGGGGACTGGCACAAAGATGTGCCATCTACAACAAAGATATACACCATTCAAAATGTCCTGGTATATGGTGCTGGATGGCCCTAGTGAAGGTAAAGAATTTGACCATAAAACATCACGCCACCATGCAGCTAAAACTTCCCCTGTGAGCTGGATCTGTCAGATCTACAAAGTCGTAAAATACAGCTAGGATCAGGTGCATGTAGGTTCGAAGAACGTAAATACTCTGCAAGATTCTATATTCCAAACCCTATGTCATTCAACACTGTTCTTTTGTGCCTCTCCTTCAAGTCACCCTTATGACCATAAGGGGAATTGGTTATAATTATCTGAAGGAAGAGGGAAAACCTGAGGTTGGTTCATGAACTAGTAAGTTCAGTAAGTGAAACAAGGTGAAAATGAATGGTTGTACTACAGTCCTATTTAGGGGTAGAACTGAATAGGTCTGTGGTGGTCAATTCATATTTGACATATTTGCTAAGGTAATTTAACTGGAGAAAAATGTTTTTTTCAATGGTTATTTTGGAAATAGTAGCCATTGGGATAAAAGTGAACGTTGGCCCTTTCTTCATAACAAACACACAAATTAAGATGGATCATAAATTTAAACATAAAAGCTAAAACTATAAAATGTGTAAAGAAAATATAAAAATTATCTTTGCAACCTTGAAATAAGCACAAATATCTTATATAAAATATTAAAAAAATACAAATCATGAAAGAAAATGAGATTACTTGATTATTATAAGAATTAAGAACATCTGTTCTTCAAAATATTTTATTAATGAAATGAAAAGACAGCCACAGATTAAGACATATATTTGCAGTAATTATATCTGACAAAGAATCTGATATCTGAATATATAAAGAATATCTGCAATTTGATAATAAGAAAACAAACAATACAATAAAATGGGTAAAAAATTTTTAACAGACCTTTCAAAAAATATATACAAATATCCAATAAGCATATAAAATATGTTCAGCATAATTTTTCATTAGTAAATTACAAATTTAAATAGTTATCAAAACACATCAGAATAACTCAAATTAAAAGGCTGATGATGTGAGTGTTAAGGATGTGGAACATTTGGAACTAACTACCTTATATTGTTGAGAGGGTTGTAATATGGTAAAAATGTTTTGGAAAACACCTTGGGAATTTTGTTACACATACTTACAACATGTGTTTGTTATACATACACATGAACAGAAACAAAAACATGCATCACACAAATATTTGTGCATAAATGTCCATGGCATCTTTAGTCTCAAAATCCAAAACTGGGAACAAACTTAAATGTTCATCAAAAAATTAGTGTATAAAGAAATTGTACCATAGGAATATAATTAAATAGTACTTATAAAAGCCCAATTACTGATATGTACTACAACATGGATGAATCACAAAACCATTTTGCTTAGTAAAAAGGGCCAGACAAAAAGAATATTTTGAATAACTTCACTTATACAAACTCCTAGAGCAGGCAAATCTAATGTATAGTGACGGAAAACAGGCCGATTGTTGCCTGAGGGCTGGGACGGGAGTGGGGTTGTTGACTATAAATTGGCATGAGGAGATATTTTAGAGAGAGAGAAATGTTTATCTCTTGACTGGCTGTGGTTACATGGAGGTGTGTACTTGGCAACACATTACAAACTCTATGCTTAAAATGGGTGCAATTAATATTATGTAAATTATACCTCAGTAAAGTCATTTAATAAGAAATAAAAGAAATAATATATTTGAAAAATCTTAATGCTGAGAGGAAAACAAAGAATAAAAAGGATGAAACAAATAAAAGAGAACATGATTACTATATAAAATATAGGCAAAGAGAGTTTTACACACACATATTGAGACTCTCTGGAAAAAGGAAAAAACAAATATCAAATATCAAAACAAGAATAAATGTAAAAAATGGCAATTTAAAACTATAATTCATGAAAAAATCTGAAATAAAAGAAGACACACCCTACTAAAACTAATCCAAAGTAAGTGAGATGAGCTCTGTTTAAATCAGAGAAAATCTCAGAGTGAAGAATATTACTAGGGTAAAATAGGATAATTTCATAATGATAAAGAGGTCAATTTTCCAAGAAGATATATATAACAAAAAAAAATACATGAATCAAAACAGATAAGAACATAATGGAGAGACAAATTAATCATTATAACTGGAGACTTTCTGACAACATTCTGATAAGTGATAGAAATATTAGTTAGGTTATTAGTAAAAATAGGGAAAACTTGAACAATATACCATCAACCAAATTGAACTAGTCAACATTTTTAGAACACTCTATCCGACAAAAGTAGAATACACATTGTTTTATAGTACACATAGAACATTCAACAAAATAGATTATATTCTGGACTGAAAAATAAGCCTTGGTCAATTTAAAGGGATATAAAGTGTGTTCTTAGATCATAACAGAATTAACCTAGAAAACATGAACAGTAAGAATTGAGAAATTTTACAAATGAATGGAAATACAACACACTTAAAAATAATTGGTCAAAAAAATTGGTCAAGGGAAAACTTAGAAAATATTTGAAATTTTCAATATATTGAAATTCGTGGGACTCAGCTAAAAAAAAGGAAGAAGTATATAGATGCAAATTTTATATTACAAAAGAAAAAAATTAAAGTTGGAATCTAAGCTTTGACATTAAGAACCAACCAACCAAACAGAATGTAACTAAAATCCAAACAGTCAGAAGGAGTAATATAATACAAGCAAGAATAGAATTCAAGGGCGTCTGGGTGGCTCAGTGGGTTAAGCCTCTGCCTTTGGCTCAGGTCATGATCTCAGGGTCCTGGACTGAGTCCAGCATCAGGCTCTCTGCTCAGCGGGGAGCCTGCTTCCCCTTCTCTCTCTGCCTGCCTCTCTGCCTACTTGTGATCTCTCTGTCAAATAAGTAAAATATTTAAAAAAAAGAATAGAAATCAATACAATTCAGAGAAAGAGAGAAGGGACCAATTCAACCAAAACCTGGTTCTCTGAAAAGATTAACAAAATCGGGGCGCCTGGGTGGCTCAGTGGGTTAAAGCCTCTGCTTTCGGCTCAGGTCATGATCTCAGCGTCCTGGGATCGAGGCCCGCATGGGGCTCTCTGCTCAGCAGGGAGCCTGCTTCCTCCTCTCTGCCTGCCTGTCTGCCTACTTGTAATCTCTCTCTCTCTGTGTCAAATAAATAAATAAAATCTTTAAAAAAAAATGAACAAAATCGATAAATATTTCACCAGACTGATGAAGAAAAGATACAAGGTACAATTTATCAATAACAGAAATGAATGAGAAGACATCACTGAAAACTCCACAGACATTTAAAAAGATCATAAGAAAATACTATGGAAAACACGATGGCCAAAATTCTATCTAGAAGAACTGGACTAATTCCTTGAAAGACACAAATTAACAAAGCATGCTTATGAATAAATACATGACATAAATAATGTTCTGTCAAAGAAATGGAATTCATTAAAAATCTTCCAAACAGAAAACTCTAAGAGCAAATATTTCAATAGTGAATTCTACTGAACATTTCAGGATGAAATAATACTAATTCTATACTAAGTCTTTAGAAAATAAAACAGGATAAAACAGTAGGAAATGCATATTCTGAAGCTAGCATTACTCTAATACTAAAAACAAGGAAACTTGCTTTACAAGTAACCCAAACTAGCTAACATAATACATCATTAGTTTTTGATATAGTGTTCAATGATTCCTTAGTTGCATGTGTTAGCTAATTGAACATAGTAAATAAATAAAAAAAACTAGTTGCCAAAACTATAAATCATAAATACTCATAAACATAGATGAAATAAAATCCATAACGAAATATTAGTAAATCAAATCTCTAAAAAGGGTAATTAATATGTTAACAATCAGGTAGTTGTGGTCATACTACCTGATTTCAAAATGTCTCATAAAGCTACCATAGTAGGATACTGTGTTGTTTGTGGAAGGATTGAGATAGACATTCAGATCAAAAGAGAATAGAGGTCAGAAGTATCCACACTATCCTGATCGACTGATTGTAACAAAGTTGCAAAGGTAAAGAAGAGTAGTCTTTTAAACAAAAGAATAAACCTTTTAAACAAAGATTACTGAAACAATTGGTTGTCTAAATGCAACACAAAAAAACAAATGAACAATAATGACAAAAAAAACACTTCACATAACTTACAATTTATACAAAAATTAACTCAAAATGGATATTCCATCTAAATTAAATATAAATACAAAATTTCAAGAAAAATATACATGCAATAATTACATAGGTCTTATTTCCTTGTTTTTCCTTCCCTGAGTATTTCATTATGTATTTGCAATGTCTATTAGTTGATGAGTTTCTTGAGAGTAAGAAAATTCAATGTATGTGTGTCTCATCTTCCACTGGCTTGCTTTGTATAACCCCACACTACACTGGTATTGATGATCAATAAGTACACTTTATTTTTTTTAAGATTTTATTTATTTATTTGACACAGAGAGATTACAAGTAGGCAGAGAGGCAGGCAGAGAGACAGGGAGAGGGGAAAGCAAGCTCCCTGCTGAGCAGGGAGCCCGATGCGGGCCTCGATCCCAGGACGCTGAGATCATGACCTGAGCCGAAAGCAGAGGCTTTAACCCACTGAGCCACCCAGGCGCCCAATAAGTACACTTTATTTGACACATTAATTTACCTTACAAACTATGATTCTCCCAAAAGTATTCCCACTTCTTTTTATAGATCTCTTTCAATCGGTAATATTATTAAGTGCAAAGAGATTAGCGACCATTTAGCAAGAGAGCAGAAGGTAGAAGTTAGGTGTTAGTGAAGTGTAATTTTAGAGCACAGTGTGAGTGTTAATTGAATGTTATCGCTAATACTACAGCTATAACAGTATAGTCACTTGTTAAATGCAGAAACAAAGTGATTATGGAAGTCAAAACAGTGAATTAAAACAGGCAGGTAATGGAAGGTCTTGTTAGCACACAATCATATTTTCAAAGGACTCAATTTGAAAATAGTGAGCCCAAGACAATGAGGCAAAAAGTTCTTGGTGTTCAAAGACAGTTTTAGAGTCAAAAGAAGAATGTAATACTTAACACTGTACACATTTTTCCTCCTAAAAGACAACTTATTATTCATATCTGCAGATTTGAATTGTCTAGTGCTTGATTACTTTTTTTTTTTTTTGAGAGCAAGAGAGGGCGCATGAGTAGACAGTGGTGGGGAAGGGTAGAGCAGTAGAGGGAGTGCCCCCACATGGGGCTTGATCTCATGACCCTGAGATCATAATCCAAACTGGAATCAAGAGTTGGATGCTCAACCGACTGAATCACCCAGGCACCCCAGTTCTTGATTACTTTTAATATTGTTGACTCAAAATTATTTTCTTAATGTTTGTTTTGATGGATCATCTTATAGTGGAATACATGTAGTATTCAGAATGTTATTTTTTTTGTTTGTTTATTTTAAAGATGTTATTTATTTATTTGAGAGACAGTGAGAAAGTGAGAGAGAGCATGAGAGGGAAGAAGGTCAGAAGGAGAAGCAGACTCCCCGCAGAGCTGGGAGCCCAATGTGGGACTCAATCCCAGGACTCTGGGATCATGACCTGAGCCGAAGACACTTGCTTAACCAAATGAGCCACCCAGGCACCCCGAGAATGTTAGTTTTTATTTGTATTAATTCCATGCTTCTTGATACAAATTAAGACAATAGTACACAATCAAAAACAATGAACTCCTCCCTAATACTGAAAGTGAGATAGACGTAGACAATTTTAGCAATAGATAAGAATTACGCAGTAGAAATCAGAAAGGTGTATTTGTTTTACCAATGTCGTATGAAATGACAGTGATTATGTGTTGTTTTTGATTTCTGTTTTGTCCATTCTATCTCTTTGCTTACAGTGTTCACAGTGTCTTCATACTTCAGGTAGAAGTCAGAATTAGTCAGATTTTAGGGTATGTGGAACCATGTTTATGACCTTCCTAAAATTGCCTGCCCTGGGCTATTTGCAAATTCAGTAACCTCTCTTAAAAGTACATCAGTGTAAAAAGCTCATTATTATTTGACAACGAAAGGTGAGGTTCTCTGTACTTGAAAGTCAGAATTGGAATATTACTAGCAATAAATACTTCTAGTAGTTGTGAATTAAAACTAAGAAATCTCTATTTCATGCTCCACCACATTTTTTGTTCATTTTCACTTTTTCTCCACCTTGCTCCTTCTTACATCATTAGAAAATATATTTGAAATGAACCTAAAAATGATTATAATACAAAATCATTAAAATAAATGTAATTCACTTGAGGGAAAATAACAGTAGGTCTATTATAAAAATGATAAACAATTAATGAACTATAATGTATCGCAGTAAACAGGAATACTAACAATATCCCTTCCCAGTCACTGCATTGAGGGTGTGTTTTCAAAGTGATGCTAACTGACTTGGTGTACTAATAACGCTTTACATAACTCACTTCACTAAGTGAATGGAAAAGGTATATGTGAGAAGAGGGGAAAGGAAGGTGGAAACATACAATTTTCTGTGTTTTAGGCCCTCATTTTCCATAAAACAAAATATTTATATCATTTTTAGGATAGTCATTAGAAATTCTCTGGTAATTATAATGGCCTGATATGCATTTGAAAGGGTATTCTTCTTTAAACATTCCTTAAGATAATTGATAAAACTAAATTTAGAAATCACTGTTTTAGAAGTTAGAATTCTATAAAAATTACAAATAGAACAAATACTTTTCAGTCTATTCCATCTGTACATTATGAACTTCTATAAAGGCAATGAATCTCAATCTCCTAATACCCAATCATCACTAGCAGAGTGTTTTACATGTAATAATACAAAATAAATATTGGATGGTTAAAATGAGGGAGACTTTGTTTTGAACACTTTATTCTCCCATAAATGCAAACTGAACACTATATATAGATATTTAAAAGTTTTTAGATTTTTCTTAGGGGGAGAAGTAGTTTTATGATCCTTGATGTAAGTCTATCATAAAGGGAAAAAGAAGAAAAGTAAAAAAATAAATAATTTCATACATATGGACATATTTGTGTGGATCTATCTGAATATATGCAAATGTATGTTTTCTAATTTTTTATTTGATATACCTATGATAGCAGACACTTTTAATTTCCTACCCAATAGCCATTCTCCCCATCTTCTATAACTAACCAAATAATAAGTTCTCTCACTGGCTGAAGTTGTCCAAAAAGAAAAATTCACATTCCCAGAATGTTTTGCAACTTGCCATCTTACAGGCCAATTCTAACAAATAAAATGAAATCAAGCACTATGAATGAACTAATTAAAAAGAAAATAAAGATGGATTCAGCCAATATGTATCTTTTGTTCTTCTGCTTCTTGCCTCCTAGTGGAGTGGCAGCTACCTTGCATGTATGAGGATGGAAGGCACACACAAGGTAGAAAGCCGCTGGGTTCCTGAGGAAGCCATGGATCTAACATTCTAGACCAGTATTGTGTACCTCTGGAAATATATATATATATATATATATACACACATATACACACACACATATATGTATATATATACATATATACAGTCTAATTTGGATAAAGGAGTAGCAGGATTTTTTGTAACCTGCAGCTGAGTGCAACCTACATAATACATAAGCTTATTGCCCAGAAGAGATTAAGGAGCATGTAGATATATAAAACTATAAGATAAATAGTTTAAAAGGGTGAAGGAAAGTAATAATCCCGGAAAAATCTTGGAGATTCATGTAAGGTTAGTTTAGGAAAAAAACAAAACAAAACACACAATATAGGCCACAAGTTTCTGTACACTTTGCTAGAAGTTCACAAGTTTTGCTTTGAGTTTTTTTGGAGTCCTTACCAAAGTGGAAACATGATCATAGCCCTATTGTCAAAGGAAATCAGTTGATTAGGCTAAGTTCTTCCTGATATTCTGGTGGTAGAATGAAATAGATTGAGAAAAGACTATGCAGAAGGGCAGAATAGGGAGAAAGCAGGTAGTATTTGGATGATAGATGGTAATATTTCTCAGTGAGAGAGTAACTATAACAGTGATGGTTAGCCTAAGCTTCCACACTTCATGCTATACTATGTTGGGAATATTGAAACAATTCTGAAGTTATTCTGTAGTATATGAAATCTCACCCCACTCCCAAAGAGTAGTTATAGGTTAAGGCATTGACATTAAATACATTCTTAAAAGAAATCATGAAATACATTTATACATTATGGTGAGAGTACATCTGCACCTGAGATAGCCATGGCCTCATAACCAAACCTCAAAACTAACTAGTGTTTTGAGTCCTAAGATAAACTTCAGACTCCTGAAGAATAGTAAGCCCACAAAGCTAATGTAGCCTGTGCTTGAAAGCAGTGGAAATCTTTGAGGCAACGCTTATCCTATTTTAGAAAAATTGAATGACAGTGACCTGATAAAATTCAGGTTAGAAACATAAAAGTAAATGAGAATATATTTCATTTTTCTTGAACCTTTCCACTTAAAAGTAAACATTAGGGCAGATCTGGTTCTCGTGACCTCGCTATACTCTGTAGCCCAGAGGTAGGGTGTGACTTGAAGCTCATGAAATTTATGAATATGAAGGATTTGGATTTACTACATATGGGGAACAAACATGTATGTTTTTCAATTCTATTTTACCAAATATTGAATAGAGGATAGATGTGTCAATGAAAAATTAGAGGCTTCCTCTAGGAGCCTCTGACACTAACAAGAATATATTTCCTCTAGAAAGGCTCCTTTGGTTTATTATAGTTAAGCATTAGCTATTGATTTTCCTCTAAGATTTCTCTTGGGAAGATTCTGTTTTAGAGTCCCTTACAATTGCCTTAAAACTTTGCAATATTTATCTTTCCCCCCCCTTTTGGTCATGGGCTTATAACCAGCAGTAATTGTCTCTTCTAAGTGGGCCATGGTTCCTCTCCTCCCTTCCTTCCTCTTCCTGTTCTCTCCCTTTCCTTCCCTTCCCTCTTTACCTCCTTTCCTTTGTCCTCATGCTTCTCTCTCATTTCTCTTTTCCTTCTTTTTTCTTTCTATATTCTTTTCTTTCCAGACAATGCCCAGGAATTTTCTAGGGTGTGAAAATAGTAATTAATGGTTTATTAATTCCAGTCCTCCTACACCTTAAACCTATTGTTCTCTCACAGTCCTGAAATATTTGAGCATGTAGTTCCTCTTAACCATTTAGTTGACTGGCACAACTATTGTTCTCAAAAGACTTGATGACAGAAAATGATATGAAACAGGAAAATAACATTTGGAAAAAAAACTTGGGTGACACCCTTACCATCAGTTTCACATATAGATAGACTTTTAAAGTACTGTAGAACAGTTAAAAATCTCCATTGGTTCTGAATTTCAATATAGACTTATATGATTAAAAACTAAGAAAGAAATTTCTTTCCCTTTTTATCCAGTTTTACTCCTTTCTACAATTTAGCATGATGCATTGAACTAATTAAACTCACCTCAGGTCCAGTAGCTTGTCAAGATGAGAGAAACCTCTATGAAAAAATATGTACAGCTATTCATTTTAGATATGTCTTTCCTTCTGAATTCACAGCTTTTGAGTTATAACTAAGACAAGATACTTTTGTTTTTCTCTCTGCCTTAATGAGCACCCTGCACTATTTGTAGTACACAGGATTGCACTGTTATCCAATTAGGAAAGTATACAGGATGCAAGGCTTATTATTATTCTGCACGTAATTGAGCCATGCATCTTCTACCATCATCATTGTTTTATCTCCCTCGGAGATGCTCATTATCATGCGTAGCTTTTGCTTTTTGGCAGAATTGAGAATGTCCTTTGGGGGTTGAACTTCAGAGTAACTTGACATCCTCATTAACTTTTATGGCAACTAAGATATTGAGCATCCTTATACTGAAGAGTTATCTCAAATTCTTATCATTTCTTCTTTCTCCCTCCATTAATTACATACAATTTTATACTATTATGCAACAGGAAAAAATGAGAAGAAAACCAAAAGAAATTATCGAGGTTTTGAATATATTTTTAGTATTGTCTAAGTAGAAATGGCAATTTTTTTCTCATAAACCAAGAGGTGGATGTTCTATGAAAACAAACTTTTAGAAGTTCACATAACCATTTAATTTTGTTATTTCACAGATTTTGAAGCCTGAAGGATGTGTTAGTGATCACTGAGATTACTCACTTATTTTATAGATGAAGTTGCAAAGACCTTAAAGAGAGTAAAGACTCATCAAAATTGGCAGAATAAAATTAAAGCCACGGAACATTTTTCTAAACCAATTGTATTAAATGCATGTTAAGGAACACTAAAATGTTTTAAAATATGAGTATATAACATAGGTTGGGCAGAGAGAATTGTCTAAATTTCATTTCTTCCCAGAGCATCTTTCAGATCACTGTAAACTGTATATTTGAAAATGATACTTCTCTAGCTCTTCATCACCTACAGCAGTGTTACACAAACTTGTGTGATTATCCAAACCTCACCCAATCATTCTCCTTATTCATCAATTAAGTATATATTGTCCTGTAATTGCTCACTGAATATGCATTTTAATTGGAAGACCATTGTAGATGGACACATTTTTTTCTTCATCCTGGATCGTGTTGTTGGAAAATCTCTGATTAGTCTTTCCTACAAAAACATGTCACCCCTCCTTTGGGCTGGAAGTGGGCTCTCATAAGTCCCTTTATGAGATGCTCAGCAGAGGACAGAGTGAGACATTCATTAAGACCAGAGTGCTACTTGGTCTCCCTACTTGTGGTAGTGAATTAAGAAACAGCTATGACTTTCAGGGTGTCAGAGGTGGCTTTGCAATAAAGCTATTGATAGATTGCTTGTCTTAAGAAAAGTCTTTGTAAGATAAGGTATCCTCATTAACCACACAGTTAATACATTTTATATTTTATGTAATTTTATATAATATATTTATATATTATTTATAATTTATTTATAATATTTATAATACATTTGTATAATTTATGATTTGTATGACTTATTTATATTTATAATATATTATTTATAATTTATATATAATTTATACACAATATATACAATACATTATATGAATATATTATATCTATAAAATATATTATATTTTGTAAGTTTTAATAAAATGACATATATTTTATATAATACCTTTTATAATTATGGATATGCAAGTAAACATCTGTATCTATCTCTTTATTAAATCTATGGAAGGTAGAGACCCATGTATTCCAATTCAGAACAGGGTTGCATTTATGAAATTATAGATCAATCTCCAGAAGGGACATAAAATAACTCAAATCCTTTGCTTTCATTTTTGAAGAACATTAAAAGAGGATTTAAAAATATAATCCATATCATATTAAAAGTCCTTTTCCTCGATCCTTTAATTCTCTAAAACCCTCTGAATATTCTCACTCAGCAAACCACAATAAATCTTTACATTCACTTCACTGTTTATTTTCTCAGATAATTTCATTTGCTTGGCCACTTTTGTCCCAACCAGAAATCCATATTGTACTCATGCCACACCCTCACAGCCACAGTGATGCTAACCCAGAGGAGCTCTCAGCTGCTCAGTTCTAGAAGGAGTAGACTCTCTCTTCCATGTTTACAATTTTCCTCACAACAATTAGCCCTTTTGCTGCCTTGCTTAGTCTAATTCTGCAGGAGATGGTATATATGATTGTAGATACTCATATGTTAATAATTTTAGAAATTATATATGTCCATAAAATTTTTAGTATTTCTTTTTTTTTTAAAGATTTTTTTTTATTTATTTGACACAGAGAGAGAGATTACAAATAGGCAGAGAGGCAGGCAGAGAGACAGGGAGAGGAAGAAGCAGGGTCCCTGCTGAGCAGAGAGCCCGATGCGGGCCTCAATCCCAGGACCCTGAGATCATTACCTGAGCCGAAAGGCAGAGGCTTTAACCCACTGAGCCACGCAGGTGCCCAGTATTTCTAACTTTAAATGTTTATGTATAAAATACACAAAAATGAAAATACATAAGAGGTGAAAAAAATGAAAAAAATAAACAAAAATGAAAAAATTAAATAAAAGCCAGCTGCATTTCTGCTACTTAATGATGAATACAATAGATCATTGCATCTTTTTTCAGTTACATTAAATATATTTAATTACATATATACATACACACACACACACTCTCAGTATATACAATCTAGTAGAATTTGGATTATATCACATATATAATATCCTATTCATAATTATTCTATTTTTAAGGAAATTTAAATGCTTCCATTAAACTGTTATTTTTAAAAATAATTGTATTGCAATTTATTACATGAATATACCATAATTTCTTTAACCATTCTCAGATATGTAAACATATATGTGAAAAATCCATATTGAAATGAACTTCAGAAGTTTCCATTTTATAGGAATAACAATCTGATTTCAGTAGCTGAAGAGATTCACAACTACATTTGAAAGCTCTTCAGAATCTTCAAAGAACCAAATATACTTTCAACTCCAAGAGAAATTGTTTGGTGTAAAATGAAACTGGCTTGGGTCCAGTTAAACATTCTTTTTAAGTTGCCTAGAAAGTAAGTCAAGGTGTCATTTCCTCTATTCTAATGGAAGAAAGAGAAATTTATTAATTTCTAGTTTAAAATTTTAAGTTCAGCTTGAAAAGTCTTTTTCAAATATTGTTTTTATGGTAATCAGAATTATATGCTCATCAGAAGATATTTTAAGCTCCCTGCAATCATTCAATTATTTCATCAATCTAATGCAGACAGTACTGATTTTTTATGGTAATTTTATTCAGTATTTTGCAGTCCAGACACACTAAAAAATGCATTTTTTTAAACAAATGAAATTAGAACAGTCAGTGAAAAGAGCCTGAATCTGATGGAATTTTTAAGTTAATGCTGACTTCAGTATTCAATTTATTTATTCAATAAGAGGGCAATTGACAGGTAAAGAGAAAAATGATATGTTTTAATCAGATTCTAAATTCATAGCTTAGTCCTGTGACAGAAGTTACTAAACAGTGCAGAATCATACTTTTCCTTCTCTGAGTGTCTTACCAAAGAAGCTTTAAAAGTTACAAACATTAACCTTTACAGTAACCTTGTAAAATTGGCACAATCCACATTTTCCAACTAAAGAGATAAGCAACAGAGAGGTTAAAGCCACTGTGTAAAATGCAAATAGCAATTTAGAAAGCAGAGCTAAAATAAATCTTGCACTGTTTCCCTTTTATACCTATCTGGTGCTCCTCTCGGAAAAGAGAATACTACTATTATGACACCATGACAATGATGGTAATGACAATGTGATGGCTGCGAATATCACAACTGTGACTAATGATGATCCTAACAACAATGGCAATGAGAATAAAAGATTATCATGATTGAGAAAATTTGAGGAGATTCAAAAATCTTCATCAAAACAAAGTAAAATGAATAAATCCCATTTGAAAGAAAACTTTTGTATTTTTAAGAGAAGTTTATGTCAAGATTATTATCCTTGGAGTTAAATACAGGTAGGGGAGCAAGATATAAAATAGTATTGCTTTCTGGAAAGCTATCTCATTTGTTCTACCTTTATCTACTGATTAGTTATAAAAGTAAAAAAATGCCCCCCCTTTTCCCAAAGTTTTGGCAGGAATGTGCAGGTTGAACTAAATGAAATTGTTATTCTTGTAAGAGAGGAAAACTCAAATGTCAGCAATTTCATATGACTTACCTAATAGCACTAAGCCTATTTAAAATGTGTATTTAGGTCTTACTCTCTTGTTCTATTTACCTTTCCTACTAATCCTCTAAGACCTATCAAATCTCCTTCTGACTCCACTTGCTCCTGTCTTCTAAAATACTCTTTTACTTCATGTCTGTAGTCATGAGGGAGACATTTTTAACATTTCCTGAGTTATTTCTTGTGGAAGGAAAAGCTCTACATCCCAGGCCTTATTCCATTACAATGGTAGACACATGGAATTTCATTAGCTAGTAACTACAATCATAGCCATATTCCCAGAGGAAGAAGTTTGGAGCTCTTGGTAGGTTTTGGAATTAGTTCTGTTCTAGGTATGAATTCCAGCTAATTTCATTAGCACCACAACTTTGAGCAAATGAATTAAGTTCCTTCAGCCTCGATTTTCTCACCTGTGAAATAGAAATAATAATACTTGTTTTAAAGGGAAACTATGATTGGGCGCCTGGGTGACTCAGTGGGTTAAAGCCTCTGCCTTCGGCTCAGGTCATGATCTCAGGGTCCTGGGATGGAGACCCACATTGGGCTCCCTGCTCAGCAGGGAACCTGCTTCTTTCTCTCTCTGCCTGCCTCTCTGCCTACTGTGATCTCTCTCTCTGTGTCAAATAAATAAATAAAATCTTCAAAAGAAAAAAGGGAAACTATGAGGTTTTAATTTTATGATAATAAAAATATATTAAATATAAAATATGATTAACACTGCTATACATGTATAATTAAGTAAGTGAACAATGGGAGATGAGTTTCTAATTATTATAGTAAGAGTTTTAGATAAACAAGGATAGAAGTTTAGAATAATCTGTGCAATAATAGATTAAAGTTGGAGACTTTAGGATGAACTCATGCTTAGCTTCATGTAGTTACATATGGTTACATATAAAAGTATTTATAGATATATGTATATACCCAGGTTGATACACAAACATATGTTTCTCTGCTTTGGCAACCGAAAGGGCCTAGAAATAATGCCCCGGTAGAAATGAATGTACCTAGAACCTAAGTCATGATTTCTAATAGCATTTTCCAATAAAAGTAACTTATTTCCTGAAAAAAAAATGGTTTGTTTTAGGACTGGAGTAGTAAATAGTCAAGATAAGCCTGGAGCATCTCCTCTGTCAGATATTAAGAGAGTGCTAAAAACAAAAACAAACAAACAAAAACGCATATAATGATGGAATTTGACAAGGGGACACAGGAGACAACTGAAAAGGCTCCCAAAGGCCAAAGCTAGAAAAATTTGAACAACAAAATAAAGTATATTGGATTATATAACAAAGTATATAAATATTCATGAGTTCATCCTGACATAAATGAATTATTTTGTGAATAAATAAATGGGGAAGAAAAGACAAATATCCCACACAGAAAAATTCCAAATGATTTATGTAAATACTCCAACTCAAGTGAAGTTACACTCACACTTAAATGTGGGTTGTACATGGTGATCTCCTTCCAAGGATTACAGTATACAAAGGTTAAAAAAGAATAACTTTACAGTGGGGAAACCTAACAAACATTTTTAGTAAGGTGATAAAGGTCAACATTAAGAGTGATTTACATAGCAGTTACCTTGATATGATGTGATAAAGATTGCATATTACCTCTATGGTCTTTTTCTCAAAACACATAATACCAGTTTAAGAATAAAAAACTAAACAAAACAAAACAAAAAATAAACACAAAAACAAACAAAAACTAGACAATTTCCAATAGAAGAGCTCTCTATAAAATGCCTGATAAGTAATCTTCAAAATTGTGAAGGTCATTAAAAGCAGGGAGAGTCTCAGAAATTGTGAAAGCAAAGAGCAGCCCAAGTATATATGATAAAAGTGATGTTATATATTCAAGAAGAAAGACATCAGGTAAAAGCTAAGGAAATTTTAATAAAGTGTGTACTTTAGTAAATAATAATGTGTAGGTGTTAGTTCACTAATTGTGACACTAATGCAGGATATTAATAAAGAAAACTAGGTGTGGGGTATTTAGAAACTCCATACTATCTCCACAGTGTTTTCTGTAAATATAAACATTTTCCAAAAATTAATTTTATTAAAATAAAAAATTAGGATGACTAAATTAAAAATAATCATTGAAGAAGTTAATACATTATACTGGAAAACACTTATGCAAAAGAAAACAGTAAAGAAGAAACAAAGGCACAAAAAAGATACGGGATATATAGAAAACAAAAAGAAATAATAGACATAAATTAAGCTATATCAATAACAAATGTAAATGTATTAAATAATCAAATCAAAAGGCAGAAACTGCCACACTTAGAAATAAAACAAAGAAGATCCAACTTGATGCTGTCCGTAAGAGACATATTTAAGATTAAAGCTACAAATAAAATGAAAATAAAAAATTAGAAGTAATTGTATCATACATATAGTAATGATTAAAGAGCTAAAGTGAGTAATAACATACAAAAGACTTTAAAACAAAAAAATATTTAGAGATAAAGAGGTGAATTTTATAATGATGAAAAGATCAGCCCATTAGGAAGATCTATCAAGTATAAATGTATATGCATCTAGCAAGAGTATATAAAGCAACAACTGACAGAAATAGAGGGAAATAAGGACAATTTAACAGTAATAGTTGGAGACTTCAATATCCTACTCTCAAAAATAGAAAAATAAGCCCACCTAGATAGAAGATCAATGAAGAAATAAAATTCTTGAACTACTCTTTTAATCACATAGACCTTAAAAATATCTATAGACTACTCCATCCAACAATAGCTGTATATTCTTCTCTGGTGTACATGGAACATTCTGCAGGATAGACCACATTCTAGGCTATAACAGAAGTCTCACTATATTTAAAAGGATTGGAAACATACAAAGTGTGTTCTCCAAAAACAGAATTACATAAGAAATTAATAATAAAAAGAAATTTAAGAAATCCATAAATATGTGATATTAAGTAACATTTTATTAAATAACCAACAAAATCAAAGATGGTACCACGAGTGAAATTACTAAATATTTTGAGATAAATAGAAATGAAAACATGACACACCAAAACTTATGAGATACAGTGAAAGCAATACTCAGAGGGAGATGGATAGCCATAAACCCTAATATGAAAAGAGGAAATATCTAAAACCAATAACCTAAAATTCCACATTAAGACACTGGAAAAAGAAGACAAAACTTAGACCAAAACAAGCAAAAGGAAGAGAAAAATAAAGAGTAAAGCAGAAATATGTAGACTGTATGGGAAAAAAATAGAACAAATAAAGGAAATCAAAAGTTGTTTCTTTGAAAAAAGTAGTGAAATTGATAAACCTTTAGCTTTAATTAGAAGAGAGAATGAGAGAGAATGCATGTGAGCTAGCTTTGATTACCAAAATAAGAATGAAAGAGGGATGAAATGAAAGTCACTACCAAACTTACAAAAAAGAAAAAGGATTACAAGTAGTGTTATAAAAAAATTACATACCAAAAGATTAAATAGCTTAGATGAAAGAGATAAATTGCTGGAAAAATATAAACTATTCAAACTGACTCTAGAAGAAATAGAAAATCAAAATAAATATTTAATAAGTGGGGAGGGTTTCTGCTATGGTGAGTGCTGTGAGAGGTGTAAGCCTGATGATTCACAGACCTGTACCCCGGGGCAAATAAAGAAAAAGAATTAAAAAATATGTAATAAGAAAAGAGATGTAATTAATAAAAATATCATTGTAATTCATTAGATTAATATTAATAGTATTAATGTAATTCATTAAAAGATCTTACAGAAAAGCCCAGATGGCTTCATCGTGAATCTTATCAAAAAGTTAAAAAATTCACAGCGATCATTACCAATTTTTCCCAAGAGATAGAAGAGAAAGGAACAGAGCCCTACTTACTATATTAGTCCAGTGTCACCTTGATTTCTAAATCGAAGACATAATGAGAAAACTGAGGACCAATATCCCTTATGAATATAAATGTAAAAATCCTCAATGAAATACTAGAAACCTAAATCTGTAAACATATAAAAATATTTATATACCAGATCAAATAGGATTTATCTTAAGAAGGCAAGATTCATTTAACATCCAAAAATCAATTGATGTAATACATCATAGAAATAGAATAAAAGATAGCAACATGATCATATCAATAGATACCTAGAAAGCATGACAAATTCCACCACCTTTCATAATAAAAAGAGAAACACTTAACATACTAGAAATAGAAGAGAACTTCTTCAACTCTATAAAGGACATTAACAAAAAAACTAACAGCTAACACCACATCATTTAATGGTTATAGATTGGATGCTTTCCCCCTAGGAGCAAGATAAGAATTTCTGCTCTTGGTATTTCTATTCAACATTATAGCAGAGTTTCTATCCTGAGAAATTAGCCAAGGAAGGTAAACAGAGGCCATCCAGATTGGAAAAGAAGTAAAACAATCTCTCTAGAGTTGGCATGAGGTTGTATATAGAAAATTCTAAGCACTCCACTAAAAAACTGTTAGAACTAATAAATGTGTCCAGTATGATTGCTGTATACAAGTCAAATATACAAAAGTCAATTGTATTTCTATACATTATCAATTTAAAAATCTGAAAATAAAATTAAGAAAATAACTGAACTTATAATAAAAGAATAAAAACATTAGAAATGTAACAAAGAAGTGTAAAACTGGTACACTAGAGCTACAAAATATTTTTTAAAGATTTGTTTATTTTAGAGAGAGAGGGAGTGGGGCCAGGGGCAGAAGGAGAAGGAGAGAGAACCTTAAGCAGACTCCATGCAGAGTGGAGCCTGACACAGGGATTGATCTCACAACCCCGAGATCACCAACTGAGCCAAAACCAAGAGTTGGATGCTCAACAACTTATGCAACCCAGGCACCCCAAAATATTGTTGAAAAAAATTAAATAAGAACCAAGTAAACAGAAACACATTCCATGTTCGTGGATTAAAAGACAATTTTATTTTGATGACAATATTCCCTAAATTTATCTATAGATTCATTGCAGTTCTTATAAAAATGCCATCTAGCTGATGTGATAGAATTGAACGCCTCACCTGAAAATTCATATATAAATGTAAGGCACCCAGAATAACAAAAACAATTTTGAAATTGAACAAATTTGAAGGACTCACACTTTCGCATTTCAAAACTTAATGCAAAGAAACAATAATGAAGACTATGTGGCACTAGCATGAGGATAGACATATAAGTCAATGGAACAGAATTGGGAGTCCATGAAATCAATGAAATAGAATTGAAAAAAATCCCATATGATTATGATTAATTTATTTTTAAGGATACCAAGATAATTCAGTGAAGGAAAGAATAGTTTTCAACAACTGATGCTGGGACAACCAGAAATCCATATACAAAGAATGAAGTTGGATCCCTATATCACCTCATATATATAAATTAACTCGTAATGGATCAAAGACCTAAGTATAAGGGCTAAAACTATAAAACAAAGGGATTAATCTCTATAGCCTTGGATTAGCAATGAACAATTTCTTAGATATAATGCCAAAACTAAAAGTCAGAAAAGAAAAAAAAAATAGATAAATTAGACTTCATCAAGATTAAACCTTTTCCATGCTGGAGCCTACTAAAAAAAAAAAAAAATCAGAGGCACCTGGGTGGCTCAATTTGTTAAGCGTATGACTTTGGCTCCAGTATGATATCAGGGTTCTGGGATCAAATCCATTATCAGGCTCCCAGCTCAGCGGGGAGTTGGCTTCTCCCTCTACCTCTTCCCCTGTTCATGCTCTCTCTCTCTCAAATAAATAAATACAATCTTCCAAAAAAAAATTGTGTTTCAAATAACACTACCCAAAGATACAGATGTTGTGAAAAGAAGGTCAATATATATCCCAATGTTCATAGCAGCAACGTCCACAATAGCCAAACTGTGGAAGGAGCTGAGATGCCCTTCAACAGATGAATGGATAAAGAAGATGTGGTCCATATATACAATGGAATATTATGCAGCCATCAGAAAGGATGAATCCCCAACCTTTGCATCAATATGAATGGGACTGGAGGAGATTATGCTAAGTGAAATAAGTCAAGCAGAGAAAATGAATTATCATAAGGTTTCACTTATTTGTGGGATATAAGGAATAGCATGGAGGACATTAAGAGAAGGAAGGGAAAAATAAATGGGGAGAAATTGGAGTGGGAAAAGAACCATGAGAGACTATGGACTCTGAGAACAAACTGAGGTCTTTAGAAGGGAGGGGGATGGGGGATGGGTGGGCCTGGCAATAGGTATTAAGGAGGGCACGGATTGCATGGAGCACTGGGTGTTATACACAAACAATGAATCACGGAACACTGCATGAAAAACTAATGACATACTGTATGGTGACTAATGTAACATTAAGAAAAAAAGAACACTAATGAGAAAGTACAAAAATGACTCACCTGTTTCCAAATTATATATCTGATGAGTGTTTAGCATCCAGAATATATAAACAGCTGTTACAACTTACCAATAAAAAGACAAATACCTCAGTTAAAAATGGGCAAAGAATCTGAACAGACATTTCTCCAAACATGGTATCAAAGGGCAAATATGCACAGGAGAAGATTATCAACATCATCACTGATTAGGGAAATTCAAATGAAGACCACATTGACATGCCACTTTATACCTTCTAGGTACTTATACTCAAAATGGTAGATAATAAAACATGTTGGCAAGAATATGGAGAAATTAGAATCTTCATACATTAGTCACGGGAATGTAAAATGTTGCCGTTATGTGGAAAACAATTTGTTGATTCTTCAAAATATTAAACATAGAATTACCATATGATACAGTTTGATTCCTAGGTATATATCAAAGTGAAATGAAAGCATATATCCATACAAAAATGTGTGTGTGAACATTCATAGCAGTATTGTGTACATTTGGTAAGAGAGAAGACAACCCAATGTCTAAAACCTAATGAATGGATGTATAAGATGTGGAATATTCATACAATGCAACACTATAAAAAAATAGAATGATGACACAGATGAACACAGTTGAACCTATGACACAGATGAACCTTGAAAACATTATTGTGAGTTAAAGAAACCAATCATAAAATGCCACATTGTATGATTCATTTTCTATAAAATGGCCAGAATAGGCAAACTTACATAGACAGAAAATAGATCAGTGGTTGTCTAGATCAGGGAATGGGAAAAATGGTGATAGACTGCCAAATGTGGATACAGTTTGTTTTGGGGATGACTTAAATATTCTAAAATTAGATTGTTGTGATCATTGCACAACACTGTGAATATATTAAAAACCACTTAGTCATATATTTTGAGTGGATTAATCATGTGGTGAATTATGTCTCAATAAAGCCATCTCAAAAATTACCAATTGAAGGTAAAAGCAGAGTTTAATCACTTTTCTCTGAATTGCCACTCTCCTTCCTTTCCACACTCTCCAGACTTGAAAGTGTGGCTAAACCTCTCATGAATGTCAGGGAACCATAAATGACAGAAGAAAAGCCGCACACAAAAAGGATATACTCTCTAAACACCAAAGTCGTAAGCTGTTCCCAGTTTGATAAAAATAGTATTTACTTGTAGCAATATATTCCACACCAGCTTCATGGTATGACAGAACAGCAAAACCAGAACCCTGATTTCCTTTGACTCTACAGGATTCATTCTGACCATGGCTATGCACAAATTTATGTGGCTAGTATAATAAATCCCACCCTGCCTTAGTTATGTCAATTAGGCTTTACTGTGTTCCTAACCTCTAGGACATACTCCTTATTTTCCTCTTTGCATGACATTACAAATGTCACGGAGCCTCAGCTTTTCCTCCTCTGCTTGCTTTATCATATTAACATGATTTCCTAAGCTTTTCTGCGGCTTAAGTACATAGAGATGGAAATAATAATCCTTTTTCCATTTTATGGTTTTATTAAGTCTGTGACTAAGGAAATTTAGAAATTCAGTCAATTCAGTTTAAAATGTAGTCAAACCAGCTGTTTGGTCAATTAAATGACCTAATGTTTTAGTGATACATAAACAGAAAGAGCCTAAGTGTGTTGAAACACTAAACATAAGCATTATAAATCAGAATCATTCTCCCCAACTGGTACCTTAGCATTTTCTAACTCTTATATGGTTTTGCTGACCACAAAATTTATTCTTTGTATAATGTTGTTTCATGTTTATGTAGTTGTGCTAGTTGGATTTGCTTTGAGCTCCACAATCATTAAATGTGGTATATTTCTTAGCTGTGCTTAGAAAGACCTAGTGTTTGTAGTGCAAGGCCCAATTGCCAATATGTTTGCATGTGATATGACTTCTTTATAAGTAATTATTTGTTTTCATTTCTGTGCATCTTCAGGGATTGGATGCTGATGTTGGTCACTAAAGTTTAGTTGAGACCAGTGGAGGTTTAAGCAACTTAATTATAATTATCAAAATATTTCTAAAAGTAATGTCAGCTGGTTCACTGAATTTCAAATGCATCTTCTCTCATTAGATAGATTTAATTACTTCTATTGTGACTTTATTTTTGAACTATAAGAAATCTTGAACTCCTCAGAGTTTCTTGTCCATTCTTTCCAGTTTTGAAAATGACTTTTTCATACTAAATCATTTTTATTCACTGAATAATACTTGAGAAATTTAAAAAGGATAGAGTTCAGAAGAAACAAATAAAATTACAATATCATCCTTACCATCAGTCTATAGTTGGAATTTCTCCTTATTACAATCATCTAAAATTCCCTGATCACTGCTTCTAATTCCTTGGATATTTTAGCATCTTATTTACTATTATTCCCTCTAATACCATTTTTGTCTAATTCTTAGTAATTTTGATATCAATGTAGATTATCTTCCCCCAGTAGTTTTTGACCACCTCCTGGTTTCTTGATCTCCTCTTTACCTGATTTTATTTCCATGTTTCCTCAACTTTCACTGCTATGGGCAAACTACAGATACTGTCAATACCAACCTCTCCCACCATCTCAATTTCAATATTCCACCATTTGAATATAACTTCCTATCTTTCCAGTTTACTCTCTCCTCTTTTTCAATTACTACAATTCTTTGACTCTACTAGGTTCTAAAGAAAACTGCCTTTGTTTCTACCTGCTTATAACTATTCCTCACCACTCTGTATTCTCCAATCCCTATCTATCCACCATGGTATCTGTAGTCCATTACTAGATCGATTTTCTTGCATGCACTTTCAGCTCCCTTTGTTCCTCTCTCCTGATATAATTTCTTAGTTAGAACCCAAGCATGATTCAAAATAATTATCTGCCTATCAAAAAGCACCTACATTTTGGCAGCTGACTCGGGTGGGGCAAAACACAAATCTATAATGATCCTATTTTTTTAAAAAAAAATGTGACCAATTACCAGGACACTTAATGCTACCTAGATTTCTTCTGAATTTCTCTTTCTAAAAATGCTTCCTGTCTCAGAGAAAACTCTTTCATACACTTCTCTCACACCTCTAACATTCTTCCTTTCATCTCACTGTGACCCTGCTATCTGGTTTACTGAGAAAATAAAAACCTGCATGAGAATCACATATATTTATTCTAGGGATATAAAGATGCCTCAACATCTGTAAATCAACAAATATGATGCACCAGATTAGCAAAATGAAAGATGAAAACCTCATGACATCCAAAACATATAGAGGAAGCATTTGACAAAATTCAACATCTTTTTATGATAAAAATTCTCAACAAACTGAGTATAGAAGGAACATACTTTGATATAATAAAGGCCATATATGACAAGCCCAGAGCTAACATCATACTCAATGGTAAAAATCAGAAAGCTTTTCATCTTAGATCAGGACCAAGACAAGGATGCCTGTTTTCGTCCCTTTTATTCAACATAGCATTGGATGTCTTAGAGCAATTAAGCAACAAAAAGACAAAGACTTCTAAATAAGACATCCAAATCTGAAAGAAAGAAGTACAATTTGTGCATATGCATATACTCTCTCTCTCTCTCTCTAAAGAAAGGGATATTCCATGAAAAAACTACTAGGACTAATAAATAATTTCAATAAAATTGTATGGTATGAAATCAACATAGAAAAATTAGTTGCATTGCTATACACTAACAATGAACTATCATAGAAATTAAGAAAATAATCCCATTTATAATAGCGTTAAAAAGAATAAAATACATAGGAATGAATTTAATCAAATAGTAAAAGAATTGTACACTGGAAACTATAAAACAGTAATGAAATAAATTGGAGACACAAGGGAAAAGATATCCTGTGTTCATGGCTTGGAAGAATAACTATTTTTAAAATGTCCATGCTACCTAAAGCAATCTACAGATTTAATGCAAGCCCTATCAAAATTCCACTGACATTTTTCATAGAATAGAAAAAGCAATCCTAAAATTTGTATGGAACCACAAATATCCCTGAGTACCCAAAGCACTCTTGAGAAAAAACAAAGTTAGAGGTATCACACACCCAGATCTCAAACTATATTAGAAAGTATAGTAATCAAAACAGTAAGTGGAGGTGGTTAAAAAGGGACATGAACTAAAAACAAACAGGACAAACAGTAAGGTTTTTGCCTTAAAACAGACACACAGAACAATGAAACAGAATAGAGAGCCCAGATATAAATTCATACCTATATGGTCAATTAATTTTTGAGAAAGGAGCTAAAAATATGCAATGAGGGGGCGCCTGGGTGGCTCAGTGGGTTAAAGCCTCTGCTTTCGGCTCAGGGCATGATCTCAGCGTCCTGGGATCGAGGCCCGCATCAGGCTCTCTGCTCAGCAGGGAGCCTGCTTCCTCCTCTCCCTGTCTCTCTGCCTGCCTCTCTGCCTACTTGTAGTCTCTCTCTCTGTGTCAAATGAATAAATAAAATCTTAAAAAAATAAAAAATAAAAATAGAAATATGCAATGAGGAAAGGATAATCTCTTCAACAAATGATGTTGAGAAAACTATCTCCATATGCAAAAAAATATTAGACCCCTATCTTACACCATACACAAAAATCAACTCAAATTCTATTAAAGACTTGAATGAAAGAACTAAAGTCCTAAAACTCCTAGAAGAAAACATAGAGAGTAAACTCTTTGACATTAGGCTTAACAATATTTTTGTTTGTTTTAACAAGAACAAAAACAAAAGACAAAATAAGTGGAACTACAACAACCTAAAAATTTTCTGCCCAGCAAAGGAAACCATCAACAAAATGAAAAGGCAACCTATCAAATAGGAGAAAATACTTACAAATCACATATCCTATAAACAGTTAATATCTAAAATATACAAGAATCTCATATAACTCAATAGCAAAATATAATCATTATTATTATCATCATCATCATCATCGTCAATGGAAAAAAGTGGGAAAAGGACCTAAATAGATATTTTTCCAAAGAAGACATACAAATGGCCAGCAGGTAATGAAAGTTGTTCTATATCAATAATAATCAAAAAAATGCAAATCAAAACCACAGTGAGGTATCACCTCACACCTGTTGTCTATGATCAAGACAAATAAAAACCAAGAGGTAACAAATGCTGGCAAGGATGTGGGGAAAAGGGAATCCTTGCACACTCTTGGTAGGAATGTAAACTGGAATAGTCACTGTAGAAAACTGTATGGAGATTTCTTTTTTCTTTTTTTTTTTTAAGATTTTATTTATTTA
>LNAC01000574.1:562190-606430 GCA_002007465.1 Ailurus styani
GACCTGAGCCAAAAGCAGAGGCTTTAACCCACTGAGCCACCCAGGCGCCCTGTATGGAGATTTCTTAAGAAATTAAAAATACGGGCGCCTGGGTGGCTCAGTGGGTTAAAGCCGCTGCCTTCGGCTCAGGTCATGATCCCAGGGTCCTGGGATCGAGGCCCGCATCGGGCTCTCTGCTCAGCAGGGAGCCTGCTTCCTCCTCTCTCCTCTCTCTCTGCCTGCCTCTCTGCCTACTTGTAATCTCTCTCTCTGTGTCAAATGAATTAATAAAATTTTAAAAAAAAATTAAAAATAAAAAAAATAAAGTCAGGTATATTGTTCTCAAGAACAATTCTTTTTTGTTTTCTTTTAAGATCTTATTNAAATGAAATAATTATCTCTAGGAGATATCTGTTATCCCATGTTTATAGCAGCATTATTCACAATAGCCACAATATGGAAACAACCTAAATGTCCATCGATGGATGACTGGATATAAGAAATGTGACACACACACACACACAGACACACACACACACAGACACACAGAATTATTCACTCTTAAATAAATGAGGAAGTCTTGTCATTTGTGACAATATGGATCAACTGGGAAGGCATTATGCTGAGTTCAGCCAGCTAAAGACAAATACAACATGGTGTCATTCATATGTGGAATGTTAAAAAAAGGAAGAAGAAGAAGAAGGAGAAGAAGAAGACTCACAGGAACAGATTAGAAAACTGATTGCCAGTGAATGGAGGATGGGGAAAATAGGAATAAGTTGATAAAAAGATATGAAAGCTCATTTATAAGATGAATAAGGTCTGACTGACTGATTTTTCTCAGCATAATACTCTCTAGCTCTCTTCATGTCATTGCAAATGGTAAGATTTCGTTCTTTTTTGATGACTGGGTAATATTCCATTATATATACATACATACCACCTCTTTATCCATTTATCAGCCAATGGATATTTTGGCTCTTTCCATAATTGTTGATAATGCTATTATACGCCTTGTGGTACATTTGTCCCTTTGAATCATTATTTTTGTATCCTCTGGGTAAATACCTAGTAGTGCAATTGCTGGGTTGTAGGGTAGTTCTGTTTTTAACTTTTTGAGGAAACATTTTCCTTTTTGTATTGTTTTCCAGAGTGGCTGCACCAGTTTGCCTTTCCAACCAACAATGTGAGAGGGTTCCCCTTTCTCTGGATCCTCACCAATATCTGTTGTTTCCTATATTGTTAATTTTAGCCATTCTGACAGGTGTGAGATAGTATCTCATTGTAGTTTCGATTTGTATTTCCCAGGTGATGAATGAGTCATACAATTTAAATATCTCAATATTTTGTGAATTATACCTCCATTTGGATCCCTGCATTTCCTCCTCCCTCTTGCTGCTGTGGACATTTTTGCTTCTATCTATGGTCAAGCTATCCTCTGATGGACTCAATCCCAAATTTTCTTGCCTATTCAAGACTATTCCTTTGGAATTACCCTGTCTCTATTCCTTTGTCATCAAAATTTGCCTTCCAATTAGATCAATCCAATCAACACGCAGGTATGCTGTCATATAATATAGTTCTAAAAATTGCATTTGATATTTTACATATGTTCTTATTCCACTGTGTGGTGTACTCAGTGTGTGGTGTAGTGAAAGCATGAAATCAAAGACCTGGTTTCAGTTTCAGTTTGCTACCTATTAACTATGTGATCTTAAATACGGCACTCAAATCTTTGAACCTCTGTTTCTTAATATGTTAAATGTAAAATAGCATTACCTCTAAGGATATAGAGGCAATTTTGAGGCATTGTTTCAAAGCATTCAAAGTGCTTTAAATGTGGTAACATTTAACGTTCACCATAAACCAGTATGAGGTGAGTTCTATTGTTTCCTATTGTTTCTACTGTTTATGGAAGATGGTATCAAAGAAACAAGAGGCGAATTTACACAGATATTACGTTAAGTAAGGTACAAAGCTAGAATTAGAAATCAGGCATCTTGGAGAAAATCAGGCTTTCCTTAGGTGTCAGAGGCTGTTATATCTTCACCACATTTTATGCTACTCTTTTCCCACATTAATAGAATTTTAGCAGGGACAAATCTGTCCAATATTACATTTTCTAGCTTTCACTGCAGTTAGATATGACTAATTGTTACCAGTGAAATGTAAGTAGAAGTGATGTGTACTACCCCTAGTAATGGTCCTTAAGAAAGTGGACATTGTTGCCTTTCTCATATTTTATCTCTCCTGCCAATTAGCCAGTATCTTAACAGTGGTAACAACCTAGCTTCAGCTGTGTGACATTAATGCCCTAGGGCAAGGGTGAATAAACTATGACCTCTAGGACAAATATATTCCATCTCCTGTTTTTGTAAATAAATTTTTATTGGAACACAGGACCATCCATTTATTTACATATTGTCTATGGTTGTTTTTACATCAAGATAGCAGAACTGTCATTATTGATATATATGCCACCATATTAAGCTTTCTCTTTAATTTACTTAACATACAAGATTTAGAATATTTTTTTACAATTGCTTCTTTTTAAAATTTAAAACTGTTCATAACTGTTTCAGGCAATTTAGACTACTAGAAGATGATAGAGTCTACCTACCATTTTGAGTGACATTTTCCTAACATATTCATTTATTTTCTTCTTTAAAAATTTGCTGGCTTACATAGACTTACATTACAGATGAATTTTTGGGATTTACTCATGTCATAGTGCAAGTATTCACAAGGACCACTGTTTACATTACCATAATTGTGAATAAATAAAACGATTTTTAGTACTTGGTTTGAAAAATCTAGTTATATAAAGTTATAAACATTGCAAGAGGTAACAGTACTAATTCAGTAGTACATTGTTTTTCTTTTGTGGTCTGAAATTTATAAAAAATTGTATTTGTGGTAGATCTGGCAAATAAGTAAGATGAATTACTACATTATTATTTATAAAGTTTTTTCTCATGATTCATAGACACTTGAAGGGCCGAAATTTTCTAACAACTACAAAGAAAATTTTCTTTTGATATTGTGGTTAAGTAATAAACTGTCCTTTCACTCCCTTATTTCTTTAACTGCCTGCTCCTGTGGCTTCATTTGTATATTCTTATACTTAAATGTGGACTTTAGTTTGCATATATATAAGATTATATCTCTAAGCTCTCTATTTTTAAACTATAATATATTGAGCACATACTGTGTGGCAAGCACTATAAATTAAACTTACCTGTATCATCTTTAAATCTTAACAAAACTTACTTGTATCATCTTTAAATCTTAAATAATATCCAGGTAGATATTATTATCCCCATTTCATTAACATCTAAATTGTTCCTTGCCTAAAATCAGACAGCTAATAATAATTTTTGGAATTAGGATTCCCTCCCTAGATATGTTTAATTCTCAAGCTATGACCTTTCATGAAGTTATTCTGCCTCTTTAGTGCCTATGAGGCTAAAGACTACATAAAAAACAAATGTATATGCTTCTTCACAGGAGTGGGTTTGACCTCATTAACATGAATAATCTTAACATATCTTATTACCTATCCAAATGAAATTTTACTGTTTCTTTTTCCTAAACTACCATTTACTACTTGATTTTTGTTGCAGAAAATATTTCCTTTTTCCCATTTGATTTTATTTTTATGTTAAATTCTTATTAAAGCATAAATTACATACAAAAAAGTCTATAAATTGTAAACTTAATAGCTTTTCACAATGTGGACACACTAATGTAACCAGCCCACAGATGAAGAGATAGAATTTTACCAGTACCCATATAGTATGTTCTCTTTTGTGCTTAGCTTCTTTTAGTCAATGAGATGTTTATAAAGTTTGTTGTATTTTATATGTAACAATAGCTTTTTTTCTAACTGTATAATATATCATTGTTGGAATAAAATCATTTTACTTATACATTTTAATTTTGATAGATATTCAAGTTGCTAGAAATTTGAGGCTGCCATGAAGAATACTATTATCTACATTCTTAACATTATTTTTTTACATATGTGAATGAATTTCTTTTAGTCAAATGAATGGAATTGCTGAGTCATATAGTATGCTTTCGTAGAAAGTGACAGTCACTTCTCTAAAGTATTGTGCCAATTTATATTCCCACCAGCACTGCATGTGTTCTAGCTACTCACCAATACATGGGATTGTCTATCTTTCTGATGTGAGTGTATGAAACTGTGGTTTTAATTTTCATTTCCCTAATGTATGTTTTTTTTAATGTTTATTGACCACTTGGTTATCCTCCTCTATGAGGTGCCAGTTCAAATCTTCTGTAATGTTTTTAAAATATTGAGTTACCTTTCTTTTCTTGTTGACTTGAAGAAATTCTTTATGTGTTCAAGATAAAGACTTTCTAGTGTATTCACATTACATACATGTTACTGTATACTTTATATATATTTTCTGCTCTGTAGCTTTATTTTTCACATATAAATAGTATCTTTTGATAAACAGACATCTTGGATTTTAACAGTCTTATTAATTTTTCTTCATGGACTATTTGATAAATCTTTCTATCCCTTCTTAAAATTTGTATTCATTTGTATTCTATTTATTATAGATGACAGTTTCTTTTTAAAAATTTAGAAAACAAAGTACCCCGTTTAAATTTTATCAATCTATACAGTTTTGAAAGGACCTTTGCAGAATACCTGATGTTAAAGATGTCTCAATAAAAAGCTTTATCTGTAAAAAAAAACCAAAACCTTAACATTAGAAATATATTATGCCATTGAAATATTACTATTAGTAGTAACACTTTCAGAATTTGTAATTAATTGCAAAAACACCACTTCTCCTCTAATGGATAGGCATTACCGAAATTACGAAGGAAGAAAAAGTAGAGTATTGGTCTACCTCAAGGAAAGGATAGGTCTTGTACTTGAGAACCCGGCACTATTTAAACTTCTCATCAGCAAAGCTGGCTACATTTTCTTGATTTAACAGTTAATTATACTGGGGCTAATTATTAAGCCTCATAATGAGTGGTGGTGCATCAGAAACTACAGTATATGTCCTCTGAAAATGCAAATAAGCAATAAACATTTTCTTCTAATTTACTTCTATTTTTAATTTTCATATGATAGTTTGATTGTCTGATCTCTGTCCATTATGCTTATTTACATAACTAAACTTTAAGTAGAAATGAAATCTCTCTTGACATACTGATTAACCATAAGGAGCTGCTTAAAAAGGAAACATGATTACCATAAACTTCCTAGAAACTGCTCAATTTGAGTCCAACCAACCCAAAGCAGAGTATTCAGTCATTTGCAAAATGCAAATTGACTTTATACTTATTTATTGAAAATTTGAAGTTGTTGCTAAAAAACCACATTGAGAGGTAGTGTGGCTGTGAATTAAAGCTAGTATCTCATCACATCCCTTAAGTGTAAGACATTCTATAATATATTAAAAACCATTTGCTGAAGTGAATAAGTTTGGGTATAATATTTTTTTAAAAATGCACATTTTTATATTCCTCTTTTTGGCTCATAGACTGCGCCATTTTTCCTGCAATACTCTGTGTTGGATTGCAGTATGGTTTCAGTCTGAACATGGTTTTCAGAATTGTTTTTTCCCAAGATAATATGATTAATATATAATTTAAGTGTCATCAAAAGAATAATATGGTGTTTTTAATGTATGCTTAAAATTAACTTTCTGGTTTGAGTTTGCCATTTAACAATGAGCTTTTTTTGTGGTAGTGAATTTGCTAAAGTCTTCAGAAGGAGAACCAAGTGTGAAAAGATAAAACTTAAATATTTATTTATAGAAGACTCATGATAGATGAAAAAAATTGAGGCCAATTTTTAGGATAACTTATTTGATGTTGTTACTTGGTGAGTGCTACTATACTGTTTGAACACTGATGTCCCTGTCGGTTCCAAGCCTCAGAATTGGAAAGGCAATGGAAAGCTATCTCTGCAGACATGGCTGACGCAGAAAACAGTCAAATCCCTATCCATGTTTGATGGCAATAAAGAGGGTCAACTCTTGTGAGCAGTAAGGGTGAGAAGCAAAGGAGTTGAAAAGTTCAGAACAAAGTTTTATAGTGAAAAAGTTTGCCCAGAAACAGGCTTGGGAGGATGAAAACAGACCAAAGCCAAGAGACCTTAAGAGGACCATAGAACAAAGGATGGAGTCCTTCTTAGGGTCCTGTTGGAAGATGTAATAGAAATGTCAAGAAAATGGCTGTGAATTACATTTGTCTTGGGTTTAAATACCCAACTTGACATTTTCTACATTTGGGATTTTAGATACATTTTGATACACTATGAGTACAATGACATCTGTTGCTGCTTCAGAAGTTTTTTGCAAAGTTTAAGCATAATAATGCATGGCTGTTACTTAACACAGTGTCTAGTATCTGATGAGTAGTCAATGATATTTATTCTTGTTATTATAATTCAATATTTCTGCCCACTTCTGTCGTTTATTCCCATTCCATTCCTTGAAAGATAACCTCTCCCTACATACTTCAAAGTTTCCAAATGGCTCTGGCAATCCTCAAGTCAAGTAGTGTCAGCATTAACGTTATAAAATGTTCCTTTGTTTTTCTTCTCTGTTCTCCTTTACTCTCTTACCCCTCTCCTTACTTTCCTTCTTTGCTCTCTCTATCTCCTCTTATTTTTCTTTTAACACTTATTGATTGGCTCTGGATATATATGAGTAATATAATTCATATCAAGGAGAAATTATAGTTTAGTTGGCAGAAAAAATGTGTAGAGAAATATTTATAACTCACTAGAATATGTAATAAATATTATTGACTCTGAATAAATTTCAGTTTACTTAATTGGTTGAACTTGAGAAGTAAAAAAAATTACTATAAATTTATGCTGTCCAAATAGGAAGGTATCAAGAGCAATTTCCATAGATTCCAAACCATAACATAAAGACGCTTGCAGCACATATATTATTATTTTTCTAGGGCTGCCTTGACAAAATACTACAAAGTTGGTGACTTAATAACAGAAATTTATTCTTTCATAATTCTAGAAACTGGAAGTCTGAAATCAAGGTGTCAGCAGGCACATACTCCTCCTGAAGGCTCTAGGGAAAGATTCTTCTTCCCCTTTTTTAGCTTCGGGTTGCTCCTAGCAATACTTGCCACTCTTTGGCTTATAGGCTTTGGTTATATATATAAGACCATCTTCATATGGCCTTCTCTGTGTGTCTCTGAGCGTTCTTTTCTCTTTTTATAAAGAAACCAGTCATTGGATTTAGGGTCTACCTTACTCCAGTGCAATCTCATCTAAACTTAATGTAACCTATAAAGTTCCATTTCCAAATAAATTTACATGCTGAGGTTCTGGGTTGAGATGAATTTTGGAGGAACACTATTCAAGGTATTACACACATATTGGCTCATACTCCCCATGCATATCAAAATACATATCCTCCAATCACATCCACTGTGTCATATGTACGTGGATAACACAGGTAGGGCTAGAAAAGACTTCTGTAATCCAATAGTCAGCTAAGAAATATACTAAGAACTTTTTAATTCTCTATTGTTTTTCTCTATTTTTCCTGAAGGCAGGAGAACAGGTTAAGTGTGTTAAAGATAGTATTAACCTTCAAATTGAGATTCAAAGTTATCTAAAATGTTTGATTCTATGCCTTACTTTTAGCTCTTAGCAGAATAATCTCTGTTATGTGTATCTGGGGCTGTATAACCTCAGAAGAAAATCATTGCAAAACTACAAATAGAAATAAAAACAAATATATAATTAACTTTAGGAAGAGCTTTATTCTCTGGATAAGAGAAATGCAACTACTTGCTCTTAGAATTGAAAACCATTAGCACAAAGTTTTATTAAATACATATAATAAATTTATATTTCAAACTAACATCTAGTTGAAGGATAAATAACAAATTTAAAAATTGGGGGGAAGAGGAGAAAAATGTGAAATAAGAAGAAAGATGGTAGAAAAGAATAGAGAAAAGCCAAAGAGGAGTAATGTCATCAAGATGGAAAAATTGGTCATTCTTGACTCTAGTACCCCTCACAAGAAGACCAACTAACAAATAGCCATAGATAAATACCACTGTGAAAATCCCAGAATCTGGGAGTGAGTTTGAATCATGTGCTTGGAGCACATAGAGAAAAACCACATGAGAAGAGTAAGAAGAGCAGTTTCATTTGACCTCATGAAACCTCAGTTTCTTTGAGCCACATCACTCTGGCTCCAGGCCAGCACAGAACTACAACAATAGGCTCCCCAGGCCTAAGGTTTCTCTAGTGGGATAAACAGAGCCCAAGGTGAACATCCAGTGTCTCCATTATTACAGTACACTTCCTGGAAAGATCTCATAGGTCTCTTTTCTTGGGGTTCACTGATGGGAATCTGTGGAGCTGGACCACTGGCATCAGATAGAGACAGAAATAAGGGACAAGAATTACACCAGTTTGGATGTAGATCTTTGTAGATTGCATTCCTATATTTTTCCCAGCTGACTTGCTAGACAGCAGCCCTGATATCTCTAAGAATTCCTTTACTGTAACCAGAATATCTCTAACTCATTTATCAAGAGTTGGTTCTACACAGCTGGAATTTCTCCTGCTATGTTTGCATTTATCTCTATTGTTTTTCACAAAGAAAAGTAAGGAATTCCAAGAGGAACATTTGGCAGATTTTACTTAATACTGGATTTTCCTACCCTTTTTTTTAGGTAACAGTAATTTTTATAATCAATAAAATGTATATAGCCTTTCTTTTCCAAATTAAAAAATAGTGCCTACGATATTAATTACTTAATCATCATCACTTAGTAAAATATTCTCTCAACATTTGTTGACATTTACCTTGTGGTAGACACCTCAGAGATACTACTTCTTCTCCCAACCTGTAAATGACATAGAAAAGCATATATGTTGGACAATATTTAAAGTATGTCTTTGTAATTCTTTGGTTAAAAATCATGCTGTCTGCTTTGTTGATTGCCTGGTTTTAGCAAGAAATTACAGAATCCAATATGATCCTTCGTAGAGCTTATGGAAGAGGCACAAAACAATATTGTCATTTTTCCTGAAAATTAATGTAATCTTCAGAGTAAGATATTTTAGTATCACCTCTGCATTACAAAATAAGGCATTTACACATAGATGCAGACTCTCAAAACAACTAACCTCAAGGTTAAACAATATGCTGATGCTAATGAAAAAGCAGAAACAGTTATGGACTACTGCTTGGGAAAAAATACTTCTACTTCACAGGGAGTGAGCTGTTGACCTGTGTTCTCACTGAGAACAAAAAGAGATCAATTTCCAACTGCTAATTATGCTTCTCTGGCTATTTTTCCAAGGAAGGATAAATGGTCACTAAGTGGCTAAAGGTCAGAAGAACAACATACCTTTAGTATAGGTAAAATAAATTAAAAATTGTTTGGAGTTAGAATATATGTAAGAGCTCAGAAGTTTGAGTACTTATCTAAACCTAACTACACCCATATCTTTAAAAAATGCCAGATGCCTCCCTCTTATTGCTACTTAATATCATATAGGAATGGAGATTATTCAAAGAAATAATGCAATATTCACATGTACTAGTTACTTAAGTATAAGGAAACAACTTTGTGATGAATATTTGTGGTGATGACTGTTAGTATTTCATTCCGATGTCAAATACCGTAATTAAGACTTACTATAGATTACAGGGACCTGGTGGTCTGGGCTAGGTCTATTTTTTTAGTGTCCTCTATAGTGTTGGCATTGTATTTTCTAATCCAGATCTTTGAGCTATACTAATCCTTTAACTAATATAGGGGGTGAGGGAAATCTGCAGTTTGTTTCCACAGCATGTGGATTTCTAGTATCAGGGCATTCATTAAATTGTATCATAGTTGCTTATCTATCTTCTTCTCCAAACTAACTCAGTCCTTAGTAGCCAATGGTTTCTCTGTTCTCCATGGGGAACAGGATAATCCTTTCCTCTTAAGTGTGGGCTGGGCCTAGTAACTCACTTCTAACAGACTATGGCAAAAGTGATGGATTGTCTCTTTCAAGATTAAGTTGTAAGAGACAGATTTCTGTGCTCATATTTTTCATGTGCTTGCTCTGGAGACACAATCTGGTGAAACCTAAGTGTTAGGAAACTAAGGAGGGCCTCTGGCTAATTCCCAGAGAGGAATTTAGGCCTTTAGTTCAATAGCCACTAGGGAATGGAATCATACCCGAAGTCATGAGAGAGAGTTTAGGAGTGGGGCCCTCCCCAGCTGAATCTTCAGCCAACCCCTTGGTTGCAGTCCTGTGAGATACACTACACAGACGACTCAGGTAAGTCACATCAGACTCTTGAATCACAGAAATTATAACATGATAAATGCATGTTCTTTTATTTTTTTAAATTTTTTTAAAAGATTATTTATTTATTTATTTGACAGAGAGGGAGAGATTACAAGTAGGCAGAGAGGCAGGCAGAGAGAGAGGAGGAAGCAGGCTCCCCACTGAGCAGGGAGCCCGATGCGGGCCTCAATCCCAGGACCCTGAGATCATGACCTGAGCCAAAGGCAGAGGCTTTAACCCACTGAGCCACCCAGGCACCCAAATGCATGTTCTTTTAAGTTGCTAAGTCTTTTGGCAGTTTGTCACAGAGCAATAAGTAACTAACCCAATCATATATCATACTCCAAAGCTATGACAGTTAATATCCACAATCAAATCCAACTCAAAGGAGATGTTTTCATGGAACTTAGGAGTTCCAAACTAATGCTAAATTCCCATGACTCTACCTAAAAATGTTCATTTTTCCACCATAAAATCATCACTAACCACACCCAGATTGGAGATACAGAGGTAATGGATGTTCAATTCAATCATGCAACTTGCTGCTAAAATAGGTCATTATAAGTCATTAATTAAAATATGCTTTTGCTGGTAAGAATATAGATTTTATGCATTTCAGTTCTCATTCTAAAACTTCACCAAACCCAAATCTAAGATTTCTTTTTTCTTGCTGTTGGGGCTCATGGTAAAATTGTAGTTTCAATTTAACCAATAAAATATGGATTGTTTTCTGGAAGAATAATCTTAAATAGCAGTATGAAGCACTGTTACAGTCTCTTCGACCTGGGTGTAAAAGCATGTGACAGAGGGCGTCTTTGATAACTTGGCTCTCTGAGTGACTGCAGTGAGCAACAGCCATTGTCAATTCACAGTGAACATATCGTGAGAACAAAATATAAATTAATTTTGTGATAAGAGACTGACAATTTGTGCTGTTACTGTAGTCTAATCAGGTTTATCCTGACCAATTTGTACCAAGGGTTAAATTGATTCCATGAATCCAAATATGGAGGCATGTTTGTTTGACAAACTGAATTTTTTTGTTTTGTTTGTTTATTTGTTTGGTTAGGTTTTGTTTTTTAACTCAGAACCTAGGAAAGATTTTAGGCAGATAATTGATCATTGATAGTTATTTTGTCTTAAGTTGCTTCCCAAAAGCTAATAGGGGAATAAGTAGTATCTGAAAATTTTCTAGCCCCTGAGAGTTTTTTGTTAATTTTAATAATAAGCTATTATGCTATATGGATATTATTATCCAATTTTTGTGAACATTAGGTTATTATGTAATATATTTAAAAAAGAGTAGTAAATATCATATGTACCAATTTTAATTTGGGGATTATCCCAAGGAGTGAGTCATAGTGTTCTAGAAATTTTTCTATTCCTCTCCTTGATTATCATTTTCAACTGTGCTGGATATTCTATCTGTAAACCCACACATAGTTATGTCTTCCCTCTTAAAACACAACAAAATACAACCCAACTACATTCCCATTCCAGCTGTAGTCTCATCTATCTTCTTACTTGGAAACAAAACTCCTTGAAAAAATAGTCTATTCCACTGTTTCAATTGCTCTCATTTTTTTTTTAAACCTGGTCCAATCTTGCAAAATGTTTTTGTCAATATTGACTGATCTCCTCCCCCACAACCTGCTTCTCTTTCAATCTTTCCCATATCAGTTGATGACAACTTCATTTTTCTTATATGCCAAAAGACTTGATGCATTCTTGATTGCTTGATGCCTTCATTGACTGCATTTATTGACCATAGATGCTCCATGTTGCATCCATCAGTAATTTGTTTTGGCTCTATCTTTAAAATACATCCAAAATCCAGTCACTTTTACATTTCTTCTTGTGTTCCTACATTAGTCCAAGCTAGCCTTATTCTTGCTTGTTTTTCACCAATAGCATTCTAACTGGCATTCCTGATTCTGCTATGCCTCCTACAGTCTACTTTCAATTCCTGTGCTAGAGTAAACTTGATGAAAATTAAGCCAGATCATGTGATGTTCTCAAAGCCTCTCATGACTTCCTCTGTCACTCATAGTGGAAGTGGAAGTCCACAAGATCTGTAAAACTCTATGTAGTTGATATTTGTGTAACCATCTTATTTTTTAAAATACATTATTATTTATTTGAGAGAGTAAGAGAGTGAACAAGTGGGGGGTGGGGGGGGGGAGACGGTGCTCCAATCCCAGGATCCTGGGATCATGACCTGAGCCGAAGGCAGATGCTTAACCGATTGAGCCACCTGGGCACCTCCATAACCATCTTAGTTTATCCTGTGCTACTCTCTTGTTTATTCAGAGCCTCATCTCTATTTCAAAAACACACCAGGCACCTCCTGCCTCAGGGACTTTGTGTTTTCTATTTTCTCTTTCTGGAATGTGCTTCCCTGACATTTCCATGGTTTATTCCTTTACCAATTTTACTTCTTTATTTAAATGTGATCTTTTCAATAACACCTGCCCTGCCTACATTATATAAATTTGAACTTCCACTCTGACATCAGTAATTTCTATCCCTCTTTTCAACTTTGTTCTTCTCCTTAGCACTTATTATTACCTAAATTCTTATATAGCTTTCTTGTTTATTCAATTATTATCTCAAAAAATATAATGCAATCACCATAAGTGCAGAGATTTTTGTATGTTTTTATTACTGTATTCTTATCACTTAGAAGAATGTTTATTTATTGAATTATTTAATGAAAGACTTGGCCCCTACCTTCAGGCTATGGGCCATTTATTTACAAGGATGGCCACACATGACTTTCCTTGGAAGCTATTTTTTTGTCGTTGTTGTTTTGTTTTGTTTTTCCCTTTTCCCTAGGAAAAAGTGATTGAAATAGCTACTCCTTCTAATGTATCTGTTATTTTGTTTTGTTTTGTTTTGTTTTTCCCTTTCCCTAGGAAAAAAAATGATTGAAATAGCTATTCCTTCTAATGTATCTGTTTATGAACTTAAGGAAAAGAGTGAGCATTTATTGCCCAATCAGGAACCAATGCTATTTTTCTATCTGTATCATTAGTAGTTTGCAATTTAAGGAGCCATGATGAATAAAAATGGAAATCGAGATAGACTCCTCTCGTTATAAAAATGTGATTCAAGTTTTCAAGTTAGTAAATTGTAACAGTTTGGGCTCCAAATCATGATAATTAATGATTACATTGTCTTAGTTTTTAAAATGTAATTATCAGCATTAAAATGTTTAATATTCAAAGCAGAGCCTTGGGTTGCTTGCCTATGATTTTTCTTTTTTTTTCTTTCCTACTCAAGAAACTAATAGGATAGTCTGTTTTTGTTTTTGTTTTTGTTTTGTTCATCAAGAAGAAAGAAAGAAAGAAAGAAAGAAAGAAAGAAAGAAAGAAAGAAAGAAAGAAAGAAAGAAAAACTAATAGGATGCACCAGAACTCAGGATCGATGTAATTTAGTCTGCTTAAAACTCTGGCATCAACTTTGGTATTAAGGAGTGAAATTCTTTGATAGCAAAAAAGGAAAACTATGCCAGAGAACTCTGATCAATTTTGATTAATTTCAACCCCAGGGTGATTTTTTCTGAGTCTGTTTGTGTGATAACTTCCAGCCTGAATCTCTCAAAACATAATTCATATGTTTATTATGCTTTCAAAGTGTCTTCTAATTTTATAGCCAATGAGAGCAATCCAATTACCGTTGTCCCTCTTCTGATTTCCTTAGCTGTTTCTCATCAGTTTTCTCCTCATAACTCGGTATCATCTGTCCTAAACTATAACTTTTCAAAGCAATAATAATCTTATTATTATCAAAAAAAATCTCATGTTGGAACTCATCAAGGTGTTATTTTGTAATATATGATTCCTTTTCATTTATGTTCTTTCTCTCTCCCCTTATACTACTCATTACACTGAGTTTGTTTTATACTTACTCCAGCAAACAATCAAAGAACTATTCTCCAAAGACTTCCAACTTAGTTTTAGTTTTTTTTTTACTCTTCATAATGTTTATTGAATGGCATATGTTCCTCATTTCTATGTACAGTAAATTTCAGCTATCAGTAAACTGAACCAGGCATTAATAGTAAAATTATTTTGACTCAGATTATAGTATTTCTCACATACCTCTGATTTGCTATTATCATAAAACTCATTTATGTGGTTTATAAAACTGGCTCTCATGAAGAATTATGTAATGCTCTACTTACCAGACAAGGAAAAAAAGTCATTTATATTCATTTTACCTGCTCTCCCCAACTGAAACTATTCTTCTTTACCTTGTTATTGAATCTTATAAAATGTTTGTTGGAAGTCCATATTTGGTGTATAGTACATACATATTTTCTAATTCTCATATTGTATTTCAGCACCTTATAATTTGACTTTTGCTATATATCTTTTCAATGTTCTCTACTTTCCTGGATTTTTGTTCACCCCGAATAAAAACACTCAAATGATATCCACAATCCCTGTCATTGTTGTTTTGTTGTTGCTTTTTTCTGTCCCCATTTTTTCCAGGAAGGGTGAATGCATGGCATGGATACATACTGGGTTGTTGCACAAATAACTTGGTGAGACTATTCCCTGAGCATATCCTGCATATTCTCCTCACTTTATGTGGGGTTACTTCACTGAACAATGTTTACCGAAGTCATGCTAAAACACCCCAAATAGTTTCAGTATGAAATTTCTCTTTTCTCAGCCGAACAGCGGACTGGTCTCACATTAACCTGCCGTTAGCAAGACTGAAACCAACTTGACCCTTCTCTTCTGTAGAAAGAAGTCTATAATTAAGTGAGAAAATAAGCTTCAATGCATAGATCTGTTTCTGTCAATCCACAGATAACGTTATCTAATGTAGTGTTTCTGGCAGAAGCCTGTGGAAATGTTTTGGCAGTTAGTGTGGCAATTAATATAATTTATAAGGTCAAAAAAGGCATGATAATTGTTCTTCCACATATCATAGAGCATCAATTTTTGGAAAGTGGAAATGAAAAACAAAGTTACATAAAAAGAAAAATGTTGCTAAAATAAATTATGAGTTTAGATAACTGGAGATACTGCTAATTGTGACTCAGAACTATATAAACAAAGCTGATCTATTTATTATACTTTGGTAATTTTATTTAGATCACGTAACCCATAACCTCTATTATATAAAGTTTGTAGGTCCATGTCAAACAAAATTCAAGAGAGAACAAGTTGTTTTGATTTTGTAGGACAAAGTACCAAAAAGGCAATCCACAGAGGGTGTTCTTCAAGTATTCAGAAGAGTAATGATCACTGCATATATGTGAAGACACTACCCAAGGCTAGGAAAAGAATTATCTAAAAATATTAGAAGAAGTAGTGCCTGGGCTCTTACAAACCCAAGAACAATGCCTATTCAAACAAGCCAGACTGGAAGAGCTCATAGCATGGAATATTGCTTAGAGTACACAGGAATGCCTTGTCTCAGTTGGGGGAAAATTAGCCCTAAACTAAACTCTCCTTCTAATCAACAAAATGGAAAATAAAAACAAAATCCAAAAGTATCAGCCTATATCCAAGTAACTTAAGCATGTGTCAGAGATAAGCTAAAGAAAAATAGAAATACAAAAACATTCAGACCTGGCAAGGTAAAATTCACAACATTGGGCATCCAATGAAAGATTACCAGACATGTAAAGAAACAGTAAAACACAATTCCAAAGGAGGGCAATAATCAATCATTTTCAATTGAGAACTGACATAGATGTCAAAATTAACAGACAAGGACATTAAGAGATTTTAACTATGTGTCATATGTGAAAAAAGTTAAGTAAATGAAACTTTAAGAGAAGATCCTATTTGAACTAGAAATGACAATCATAATGCCTAAAATGAAAAATCCACTGAGTGGAATTAATGACAGATTAGACATTGCAAAGCTATCAAGAAAGAATTCACAGTATTCTCCATTAGTTCTTAACCTCAGAATTCTATATTATATAACTACTTAGAATTCTACCAAAGTATATCTAATAAAAGATATAGTGAATTTGCTCTCTGATATAGAGTTCCCATACACTTTATCAGAGAATTAATAGCTTTGTACAGGTTGTTCTATAGTTCGATTTAAAAACTTAATATGGAAAAAAATTAATAGCTTTGTACAGGTTGTTCTATGGTTCGATTTAAAAACTTAATATGGAAAAAAATCAGAGCCAGAATTTATTGTTTTATTTTAAATAAGAGTCTGAAAAACATCATTTCTCAACATAACAACTGCTGAAAATTATTGTTTTCTTTCATTGTATCATTATGACTAACAAAAATAATTCCCACTTAACCTCCAATTTCATGAAATGTGTATGTGTCTATATATGTGTATATGTAGATATAACTACACAGAGACACATACAGATTTTACACACACACACACTTGTGTAAATACCTGTATTTATATCTACACACATATGTACATACACACGTTTATATTACTATTCAGATCTATTTTTCAAGAAAGGAATTAGAATTCCAAAATTAATTTTCATTTAGTTTTCATTTTGCTCAATGTCTTCGCTTGTAAACATATTGGCAAACAGAAGTGCTCCATTTTCCTTTTTTTTTTCCCTCTCCACTCGCCTCTCAAATATTTGTTGTCTTTATCTGATGATAGTGGTTCTGACAGGGAGGAAATCTCTAATGAAAGTTCCTGTTTGTATTTCGCTTCCTGAATCTGCTCTGCATCTGGGCCACTCTAATGTACTTGGTGGGTTTGAATTTCCCCAGAACACATCACTAACAGAGCAGATTAGCTTTTATGACTGAAATGTTGCCCATGTTAAGTATCTCTTTAGTCCTCCTGCAACTCTGGCACCAAGGAAAAGAGAACTTAATGTTTTCATGTGTTTTATTTTAATTGAATTAGCTGCAAGAATGAAATGCTTTTTCCTTTTAGATTGAGAGAGAATTGCTGCCTTGGTTCCAAGTCACTGCTTGGTAACCAAATGGCTCTTCTTTGCTTATATTTATTATATTTCTACTTCTGTGTAGGAAAATTTCGTAGTCAGTGTTGTTTGGGACATTAGCTGCTGAGCTCTTTCACTGACACATTCCTCATTAGGCCACTGAGAAAATTAAATAGATTCTATCAGTGTCTCTGCTAACACATTAGTGATATTTTATGTGCTATAAGCTGAAAGCAAAGAAATTTAACTGTGATTTCTAAGAACTAACTTCCCATTAGGCAACAAAATATTTTATCCTTCCTGTCAGGGTGGATGTGGTGGAATGACTGAGAAGCATAATGTGTCATCTCCTCATCACCTATGAACCAGATTAAATCCCCAAGCATGTGTCTCGAGTTGTTCCTAGCACAATATCAGCACCTTTTAAAACAAATATAAAAGAGCCAAAGATTTCCTAATTGGTGTTTCCATGTGCTTTGGGCTTCAATCACCAGTCACTTTGAGGACAGCCTTTACAATTACATTTGAGAATTCATTCACTTGGGTCAGACTTTCCCTGCCTCCGAATAAGGTGCACATTACACAAGCTTTGGAGGAAGAAGTACCACTCTTTACATATCACTTATATGCTTCCTGTTTGTATGATCAGGGACAAAGTTGTTCTTTCTTTCTTTCTTTCTTTCTTTCTTTCTTTCTTTCTTTCTTTCTTTCTTTCTTTCTTTCTTTCTTTCATCTTTCTTTCTTTCTTTCCTTCTTTCTTTTTAAGAGAGGTATAGAAAGAGAGGCAAAGAGAGAATTTTAAGCAGGCTCCACACCCTGAGCCAGACATGGGACTTGACCTCACAACCCTGACATGATGACCTGAGCCAAAATCAAGAGTTGGATGCTTAACCCACTGAGCCACCTAGGCGTCCTGTGGACAAAGTTCTTAATTTTTGAGTATCGATTTATTCTCCTGTGATACATAAGTGTTATGTTAGTTAAAGAACGAGTTAGATTTAGCCTGATGCAAAAATACAATGATTTAAGTAAGCAAAAAGTGTATTTCATTCTCATGAAAATAGTTCAGTGTTGAGCAGTCCAGGGCTGACTTGATGGTTTTGTAATCCTCGGTGTATGGCTTTTATCTCTGGAATCAAGGCTTGTGATCATAATTTCCAGACAATGCAAGGTGAAATAAGGAAATGAGGGCAAGCCGTTTCCATATTGAGGTTGTTGTAGAATATACAGCCAACATTTCTTCTTTTTCCCCATTGACCAGAGGTTGGTTGCAAGGCCAACATGCCTGCATGGAGTCTGAGAGGCTGTGTCTACAGTTAGTAGACCATATTCACTTGGAGGGAACTTTTTCTAAAATAAAGCAGAGAATGTATATTGGAAACAATGAACAGTTGTTTTGACATTTAAAATATGCAGTTACTGAGATTACAGGAGGAACCAGGCACATTGAAATGATTCAGTAAATGTCCAGAAATTTAAATTAGTGAAATAATTATTTAATCTCTTCTTATAAATAAAAGCTCTTGGAAATGGCCTCAGTTTCCTCACTGAGGTTTTTAAAAAATACACCTATCTGCTAAAAAAGATGTCCAAATTGAAGCACTTGGACAATTTAAGCTTTCATAGTTAACAAAGTCAGAGGTAAACACACTGTAACTAACGAACAGAAGTACTTACATTGAAATTTTTAAAGGATTTTAGGTTGTAATGTTGCAAACAATCTAGTTTGAAAGAGAATTGTATGATATGATGATCACGGGTTTTAAGATGACAAAATTCATTTTTAGGATTCCAGCTCAAACGTTGTTACTAGCTGTATTGTCTTGGGACAAGTATGTTTACTTGTCAAGGCAGTGGTAGGTTTTTTTGTTTTGTTTTGTTTTTGTTTTGTTTCGTTTTAATATGGAGACCTGTACAATAAGCCCTCATATACCCTCCACTGAAAGCAATACTCATACATAAGAATTTCAGTAGGGCGTTACATAGAAGTGCAATTGCTGTCTTATAGGGTATGTGCATTTTGAGCTTTACTAGATAGTGGCAAACTGTTTTCCAATAAATACTTCTAGCTGCAGTGGAAAAGAGTTCTAGTTATTCTATATTCTCACAATTCTTCCTACTATTAGACTTCTATTTTTTCAAATTCAGGGTGTATGAAATAATACCTCATTATTCTCTTGCCTCTTTCTGAGTACTAATAATATTATCTTTCCATAGCTTTATTTGCCATTCTCTTTTTCTTTTCTGTGCCTTGTCTCTCTGTACATTTAAAAAAAATGTATTTTCCATGCTGATGTCTAGGTATTAGAGTAATCAAAGTTATAATGCTTTTGTCTATTATTTATGTTACAAATATGATTTCGATGTCTTTTGTTTGTATTTTGAATTTTCTTATAATGCCTTGTCATATGAAGAATTTTTTTTACTTGACCTTGATGAAATGATTTCCTGTTTTGCTTATGATTGCATATGTTCATTTTTAAGAGATATTTCCTACCATTAGGCTGTAAAATATTGTTCTATAGTTTTTTTAAAAGGTTTGAAAAGTTTTTTTTTAACATTTTAGATCCTTAATCCAACTGGAATTTACTTTTTTTGGTATGAGTTATAATAAAGAAGTCTAATTTTATTTTTCCATATGGATAGATAATTATTATAACACTATTCACTAGATAAATTTTCCCCATTACATATTTTTCCCTTCTCTTACATATTTTCTATTCCCTTCCCCCTTTCAAGTCTACCTTATCTCTATACCCTCTCTTTTTTCATGCCTTCCCCTTATTCGTCCTTTTCTTTCCTCTCATTTCTTCTTTGTCTCTTCCTCTCCCTTTTCATAATTATTTTTACTATTACTAAACGAGTGCATATACCAACTTAGAAAAGCAAACAGCAGATCATCTAAAATAATAAGTAAATTATTTTTTCTTCCACAGTCCAACAAAAATATCCCTTGTGGATTCATCTTACATTTAATAAACATTTATTAGGCATCTATTATGTTGAAGGCACTAGAGAGTCAGAAGTGAACAAGATAGAGAAGATCTGCAGCCTAAAAGAGATTTAAATATAAGCACATGCAAAAATTTAAACCTATTTATTATGATAGCTAAAATTTCCAGAAGCACTTAACTTGGTAGCTCCAGGGCATCCTCAAAAATTACGGATAGATGTTGTATAGATATATTTATAATTTTTAAAATGTATAGTAATAAATATTTGTGGTATATAACATATTAGATGTTATATAATAAATACAAATGTTATTATACAAATATAAGTGCATATAAATAAATTTATATTTCTACTAGTCTGGGATGTAATTAAACATTTATATCAAAGCAAATAAGACTTTGACACGCTTTTGCCATTTTAAAGACCTAGTTCTCTAATGCGGAGTTTAAAAACTAGTCTGAATTCGAGTTTCTAAGCTTATAAAAAGACTGACCATATTATTCTCTCATTCTAGGTGATGACAATATATTCAGTTAATTTCAAATTTATACAAAGTTGTAAATATTTGTAATGGAAATATATTGTGTCTGACACCAGTTACAAACTGTAGCTAAAATAGTTTGTTGAAACACATAAAATACTGCCATGTATATTAAATAAATAAACTAGATCTGCTGTGAGGGAATTAAGGAAATCTTGACTTTACAGACTCACTGCCCTTTGGCAGTGCTCTTGGCAAACCATTACAGTCCACTCTATCTCCTAATAGCTTATAATATATACAAAAGTAAATTTTTTCTCTCAAAAATATATTGGTCTGACTTTCTTAAGGCTGTTTCTACACACAATGGTCATTTGAAATTTTTTTAAGCCAAAAAGAGGTTGTGGTTAAACTATTGAAACATGACTTAATTTGATTAAGGAGAAAAAAAAAATGGAGAAGACAGGTTACACTTAAAAGACCTAAGCGGAAAGCTTCATTTCATTATTTAGAAGACACATGATTTTTGTTCTTTAGAAATATTAATGTTGTCAGATCACTCTTAAAAAGTGTTAAGATTATTAAATTAACATCAGTCAAATTCTGAACCCTGGAGATATTACATGTACTTTGCAAACCACTCTGGCTTCTTGGCGGTTCTCATTTGACTTTTTAGTTACGAAGAATAAAAAGCTAAATATTTTTGCCAGACCATTAGTCCTTCCTTAAGGCCTAATAATGGCTTAAACTGATTCATATATTTTAACAAATATTTTTAATTGTGTGGTGTATCAGACTTTAAGTTTGGTTCATATAAATAAGAAATAATTGATTCAGAGGAGTAGGAAATAATTATTGACCAGGCCTTAGCAACCTAAACCAAGAAAGAAAAAGCATTTATGAGAATACTACAATTAATTGTGAGAAGTATTATGATATCAGTTTGTTTGAAAATAGTATTATTGAAATTCATAAATTGACTTGAAAAAATTAGAGAAGGTAACGTATGCTACACAATGAAAGATGACTTTATGTTCATTGGAGACAAATTCAGAATGCAGTAGAAATGAGATTAAGAGAGGTATTTTCACGTAGAATAAGCATTGTGAGCAAAGGTACATAAGTATAAATTAGCCTAGGGTGTACAAAGAACTGTAAATATCTATTATTATTACAATTTTAGTGTCAAAATAATAAGGATGGAATAATAATCCTGACCAAATCATACAGGATAAAACTAGTGGTATCCTGGACAACACACATAAGTTGTGTGCAGGAAAAATTGAATGTCAAGAGTATAGGGCACTAGACATTGGGTGATTCTACTAAAATTGGGACCTTATGAAGGTTGATGGACAAAAATAAAAATAAAATTAAATAAAGTTTCCACATACATTTGACTGACATTTCAATCAAATATGAACCAAATCAGTGAACCATCATTATCAAAATACAATAGATTTTTATACATTAGGTTTACTATTGGGAAAAAACAACTTGGGTGTTACTGGTATAAAGATTCATGGTTTGTAATGGTGGTGGTACTATCCTAAAAATGTATTAATAAAATTCATATATTTTTGTCTATCAAAATGATGAGAACCATACTATCAGCTTTCAGTGGATGGTGGTCAGAAATGCTAGACAACCTTCAATATTTAAGATAGACCTGCACAATACAGAATTGTATCACAGGCAGCATAAATTCAGAATGTTACCAGATATTTATGAAACTGAAAAACCTGTTTAAAACCATTTTCACCTAGAATTTTACTTCACACTGCAAATAAAGATAATTTACCTTTGTATTATTTAATAGCTATAGAATTTCCAGGAATGCTGCTAACTTTCAAATAGAGAGAGAAATACATTTTCTTAGTTCAAAAATTTACCAGAATCATTCACCAATTCATAAAATGACATTACTGAACACAGCACTGACTCTGGTTTTAGAATTGCCTATACGGCCTAGCTGTGTTGGTTTGCATTTGTAGTTAAGATTTTTCTCAATAATCCTACATATCGTTGTACTGTATGTCTCACATATGTCTTCTAGATATGTTATGACCAAATATTTATATACTGAAATATATTTTATCTGATTATAAATTATTTTTTTATTTTAATTTTTCAGTGATACAAGATTCATTGTTTATGCACCACACCCAGTGTTCCATGCAACACGTGCCCTCCTTAATACCCACCAGCAGGTTCACCCAACACCCTTCCCCCTCCCCCCATAACCCTCAGTTTGTTTCTCAGAATCCACAGTCTCTCATCTTTTGTCTCTCCCTCCGATTTAACCCAATTCACTTTTTCCTTCCTTCTCCTAGAATCCTCCATTTTATTCCTTATGCTCCACAAGTAAGTGAAACCATATGACAATTGATTTTCTCTGCTTGACTTATTTCACTCAGCATAATCTCTTCCAGACCCGTCCATGTTGATACATGTTGATACAAAAGTTGGGTATTCATCCTTTCTGATGGCTGCGTAATATTCCATTGTATATATGGACCACATCTTCTTTATCCATTCGTCTGTTGAAGAGCATCTTGGCTCTTTCCACAGTTTGGCGATTATGGACATTGCTACTATGAACACTGGGGTACATATGGCCCTTCTTTTCACTACATCTGTATCTTTGGGGTAAATACCCAGTAGTGCAATTGCAGGGTCCTAGGGTAGCTCTATTTTTAGTCTTTTAAGGAATCTCCACACTGTTTTCTAAAGTGGCTTCACCAACTTGCATATATAATTATAAATTATTTTTTATTTCATATTCATATTGTAGTTTGGTAATTATAATGCTTATTTTCAAAATTATGTATGAGGTAAGTGATTTGCTCCATGAATTTTATTAAGGTTAATAAAGATATTGTGAAGTTAGGGTTGGAAAATCATAGGTTTAAATATATTAGCTATAAATACCATAGATTCATTGCAATAATGTGTATGAAACTTTAAAATTTATTACCCTCTTTCATCCACATTTTACCATCCAACCTGCATAGCACTATGTAAGGTAGGGCAATGGTTCTTTTTAATATTTATTTTCAAGATGTAGAAACTAAGTCTGAAAGAGATCCCACAACTTGTCAGTGATCATATAAGTTTAAAAAGTGCCAGACCTAGAGTCAGAATCCAGTTCTCTCTTTAAGTTCAAGTATTTACCATGACCTCGTGTTGTGGCCCAATGATGTAGTGAACAGAACAGACTATTTTATTTTATAATAATTTTATTCTTTTTTTCACTACTAGAATAGTCTTATGTATAGAATATTGTCCACTGACCATTTTAAATTTTCTTTAAACTCAAATGTAGCACAAAATTTTTATTTCCTATTGTATTCTTATACAAATGTACATCTTCAATAAGAAAGTGAATTTGGATACTGAGGCAATTTTTTTTTTTTTTTTTTGAGAGGGCACGCATGACCTGGGGGGAGTGGCAGATGGAGAGGGAGAGAATCTTAAGCAGGTTGCATGCTTAGTGCAGGGCTTCCTTGGGGCTCAATTTCACAACAATGATATCATGACTTCAGCCAAATTCAAGAGTCAGGGACCCAACTGACCCAGGTGCCCCTTGAAGGAATATTCTGAATATTTCAGAGTAAAAACAAAACAAACAAAAACCTACTTGCAATTTAGCCTTATTGTCTAAATATTTTTAATGAAGGCAATATCTTTTCTTTTCAGTCTGGCACAATGTTTTTCCTAATCCTGTCTTTTTCTGATAATCAAAATATTTCATTTCATTTTCTTACTATCTACTTAAGTCTAGGTAGTTTTTTTTGCCTACTACTATCAGCCAATGTTCTTATTAAACAGATGATGTATAGTGTCAGCAAAGGACACACTAATTGATTGTATCAATAGAGTTTGTGGTTATGGGTTTCCAACTGTATCTTTAAGAGTAAGACTGGTCAACTTTTGCCTCAATAGCAAGAGAACAGTGCTGATATCTTTTCTGCTGTCTATGATTTTACCTCTATAGGACAGAAACATGATTAAATACTCAGTGGAAAAAATATAACTTTTTTAGGAATAATAGAACACATATTAGAAAACCCAAAAGTCCCTCAAGAACTGTAAATTCTGTTGAATGGCTAATACACTTAGATTTCAGGTCTCTTATTGAAGTAATTAACAACAGAGTCAAATTCATATTTACACATTTTAGAAATGCATTTAAATTAACTATCAGTTGTTAGAATTTGACTGGTCTTGAATATATTAAACATATTTTTCAAAAACATAGCTATGTGGTTTGTCTCTGAGGACTAGGATGAGAAATAGAGATAGCATATGTAACATAAATATTTCAGGAAAAAAAGTCATAATAATGAAGATTGTTCTCACCAAAACTTATCATACATATTCAAATTTCTCTTCAAATTCTCTTCTCCTAGTTTTTTTTCTTCTTATCTTTCCTTCTCTTTCTTCTTTCATTTCCTCCTTTTCTAATTTACACTCCACCATTTTAATTAAACTTTGGAGGCATGAATTACTCTGTGTCATGTTTTAAGAGGGAAAAATAAGAAAAAAAATTCCCCATAAAAAACAATGAGCATGGTCAAAGAACTTGAAAGAAAGACCTGGCGGAAAAGCCTTGTTAATTTATACTTCTCTTTGTCCTAGATTATATTCTTGTCATTAAAATAAGTACATACAGAAAAAAAATACTGGGATAAGACAACAGTTTATACTATATAAGCTGATAATTGTATACAATTAAATGATATTTAGAGACCTGAAGGAGTAAACTAGGTAGGTAAAATCAGATAAGAAATCATAGCCACAACAAACTTGAGCTTTGGAGAAAGTTCTAGAGCAGGTAGGGTCAGGCTACCATAAAATTAACTTGGTTTACATTCTAAATACAGTTTTTTTCCAATATTCACACCTTTTGATAATGGAAAATGGATTATTTCCAATTGCTTATGTTTTGGATATTTTTTCTCTCTACTAGATTTTATCTGTTCATTGCTGATTATCCTCCAAACTCTGCTTTAGAACCACAAAGAAATGGAAGTTGCAACCAATAAAGTGACAGCAAACATTTCTTCCTTCCTCTTAACTAATCTTATTTTTTATATTTCTCTTTATTTTTAGCAATCTTTTTTCTTACAAATTAAAATATTAGAAGATAGAAGACATTTGATTCTGTCAAGCTAGAAACCAAAAGATTAACAATGTTGATTCTTGTTGTTTCCTTGATTCTTCATGTTTTCTGAATATAAACGCTATTCTCGAATGAGAAAATGTTGAATGGAATAAAAATCATGACAGCAAGTATGTTATAGTCTATGTATGTTTATACATACCACATAGTTTGTATCTTTATAACATTTATTTAGTCACATACATATCATTGATAATTTATTTTGACTGTTTATAATGTTATGATGTGAAAGTTGATGCTTCTTTCTGGTGTAGAATTAGTATACCAAAAAATATTTCTGTGAAGTCTATAGGAAGTAGGAAGGTGAACAAAAACCATAATGGCATCAGTATTTTTGACTATAAAAAAAATAAGGTACAAAGACTGTCTGGACTTGCAAGACAATGTTAACTGCCTGATACTGAATCACTGTACACATCCTCCACCAAAACAATAAAATCAATAAGAAAAACAAATAAAACAATTCATGATCTAAACCTTCAGAAGTAATAGGAAAAAGAAATATATCACAACATTCTAGTTACTTGTACGTAGAAAAATAAACCAAATTCTAATACATCTGCTATTACCTATCACTCTAAGCTTAAAAATTTTAAAGAATTAAAAGCTTAAAAGACCCTATGTAACGAGTGCAGATGTCTAAAGGACTTAGATGATGTAGAAACAAAGTTAACCCAAGAAAGAAGAAATTCAAAATTAAATTTTAGTATACTAAAAGAGTCTGGAACTCAGTAATTCAAAGCTTCAAAGTGACAGGGCCCAGAGAGTCAGACACATGAAAGTGTTACATCTGGGACAGAATTAGATTTATAGAGAAGGAGAGAATCCTCTTGGATTAGTGGAAGCAAAAGAAAAGAAGGAAATTATAGGGGAAAAATAAGGATCGCACTGAAATGAAAAGAACCAAGATATGTCGGTCACCTCTCCAACATAACCAATAATACATCCATAAAGGAAACTGCACAGAATAGGTTAGAAATGACAGAGTAGGGCACTCCCATAATAGGAGACCTGTCAAGGAAAGTAGGTCATGACTATATACAACTACTGGGGTAAAAAAATCCATAAACGCAAAACAAAACATTTTTGATGGTTAAATTTCTACCAGCTACTCTCAAAAAAAAGAAGCTGGGAAAAAGTGTAACATATCACTCCAAATGGAATTTGAAACTTATAAAATAAGAATATGATAATGGGGCACCTGGGTGACTCAGTGGGTTAAGCCTCTGCCTTTGGCTCAGGTAATGATCCCAGAGTCCTGGGATCGAACCCCACCTATGGCTCTCTGCTCAGCAGAGCCTGCTTCTCTCTCTCTCTCTCTGCCTGCCTCCCCTCTCCCTCTTCCTTCTTACTTGTGATCTCTCTCTCTCTCTCTCTGTCAAATTTATTTAAAATAAATCTTATATAAAATATTATATAAAATAAATAAAATCTTAAAAAATATGATAATGAACTATTTTTCTAGTGAAAATTTTGTGCAAAACAAGCAAACAAACAAAAACCCCATGGTACCACAACACTCCAAACAAAACCACATATTCTCCAACAAGGATGTGAAGATTTTTTTTAATCAGAAATGCAAAAATTAACAATAAAAATGAACTAAAAGAGAAATAAAATGAGAGTTTGAAATCAGGAAAGAAACAGAAGAAAACAACAAAATTATGTCAGAAATGAAGCCTAATTTACAAAGTGCCTAAGGCAGAATTTATTTAAACGAAAACTTAGTAAGTGGCTTTGAAGGAAGCAGATAATTACCAAAAGACTAAAAATGGGGTAAAGGATGAAACAAGAAATTTCAGAGAAAAAGTAGCAGAAATGGAATGCAGGCTAGAAACATCCAACATTTTATACAATTGGGGTCACAAAACTATATTAAATCAAAGGAACAGAACTGACATTTAAAACTATAACCTGAGAAAAATGTCCAGAGATGGAAAAGGAGTCTGAATGTATATCTTAAAGCACTCCATCAAGTTATTTGAAAATTTGAGAAGACTGGTCAGTTACAAGACCTATCCTAGTAAAACTATTGGATTTCACAGGTAAAGAAAAAATCAACAGATCCTTCAAGACAAAAAGATGAAGTAACTTACAAGAGCAAGATAATTAGATTGGCAAGACTACTCAGAATAAATATACAAAGCCAGGTCATCGTAAAGTAGCATTCCCCCCCAAAACTCAAGAAATTTTGAACCAACTTTTTTCTACCCATACAAGCTATCTTTTCAGAAGTTGTGAATGTCACTTAAATGATGATTTCATTTCTTCATTATGCAGGACCTTTCCAGGAGTAAAATATGGTGATTTTAGCAATTTATCATCAATCATGGTTATAAAACCCAACTCATTATATGAGAGATCATACTTATACACATACAGGGATCATACATACATACTTTTCTTTATATGGATAAGCTAATATAAAACTATTACATATTGCCCTTTCTTCTTCTTCCCTCCCTCTGTCCTTCCCTCCCTCCCACTCTTCCTTTGTTAGTTTCTTCCTTCCTTCCTTCCTTCCTTCCTTCCTTCCTTCCTTCCTTCGTTCCTTCCTTCCTTCCTTCCTCCCACTCTCCCCACCTCTCTTCCTTTCTCCATTCTTCCCTTCCCAATTCAGTCCAAAAATCACTGAGCAGGCTTGAGACAGACAGTAATAGTTACAGGCCAGAGCTATAGGTACATCCCTGTGATAACCAGTCTTGTCAGTCTATATGAGAATGGCTTCAGAAGGCAAGCAAGGTAGTACAATAGAAGTCATCAATGGCAGCCTGCTGAGAATGGCTTCATAGAAGTATTCAAGGGGAGCTTAACGTGGTCAGGAGATTGGTAAATACAGGAGATTTAGTAGTAATTAAAGATACTGAGGACAAGAGATACAGGTTTCTTACTGACGGAGAAGGAATGTACAAATATGGAAATTGGGGAAGCTAGAATGAACTTTGTGTTATTGGATTAGAATCAGAAGTAACAGCATAAATCGATGGTTCACTCAAATAGATAGACACAGAAATAAATATAGATACAAATAAAGATGCATACATACGTACAGATGTTTATGTACACATAGAGAATATAAATATTTGCACACATGTAGAGAGACAGAAACAGAGACAGACAAGGACACACAGAAAGAAACAGTAACAGAGGGAGAGAGAACCTATATATTTATTTTTCTATAGATGTAGTCTGAGAGAAGAAATACTTTTGTGACAGTGAACATATCTAGTATCCAGATTTTGGTTTCTGAATGCACTCATCTCAAAAAGAACAGATGCTCCTTGGAGAAATGGCTAATTCCAAGGCTGGGGCAGGGAATGCATAGAATAAGACCCCAAAAAATCTTGTTATGAGTGAATATAAGGAAGTGTTCAATTATTGCATCTCACAAAGACACAGAAGCCAGCCTGCCCTTGAAGGTATTTACACTGGCCAAATCTGGAACAATTTAGTATCAAACCGAATAATGATAATAGCAGATTATAATCTAGCGAATAAGATGTAAATCCACACTGATATACGTAGACAAATATACAAGTTAACTAGTGCCTGCTGCAAGGATCACTGTTCTGCTCTCAATGGCAATAAAATCCTGAAAAGGCTTTACCTGAATTGAAATGCTATGGACCACAGTGGCGTGGTTGTGCTGTGTGAGGCCTTGATACATCCAGAATGTGCCCTATAGGTTCCTGGAATGCAAAAAGCTGAATTTGATGAGGAAATTCATAGGCTTCTGATTAAAGAAAATTCCCTACTTGACAATCACAGGTGACTGGACTAGAAGGGTAAAACACTAATTGCAAGCAACTTGAACCCATTCTGACTCGAGACCAACTACAAAAGGTAGATATTAGAGCCCTTCCTTGTACCTACTCTGTACCCAGGAATTAAAAGTTACTGATGGCTGCTATTAGCCCTAATTCTTCTGACAACTCATTCAGATGTGTCTCACAGAATGTGTATTTATGTGGTTTTTACTTGTCTTCTGACCTTGGAAGCCACTGAAAGACCTTTCAGGTAAAATTTCTATTCTGTCTCACAATGACATTTTTAATATTCAATAAAGTCATATATCTTAAAACAAAAGAAAATGCAGAGTGTGTGTGTTAGAGGGGGGGAATTAAATCTAGGCTCCATGACAGTGATGGGATGCAATCACTAGGAAAATACATGGATTCTGGGCAAGTGCCCCTCTTGTTCCTGGCTCCAGCCAGGCCAAATGACACCAGGAAGACAAGGATCAGATGATCAGGGGTCCAAGTAAGTATAACAAGAGGCATAATAAAGAGCCCCCTAACTCCTGTTGTCACTCAGCTGCAACATAACACTCTCCCTATATTATGTGTATAGATTATGTATATATATATCCATGTATATGTGTGTATGTTTATATATAGATACACACACACACACACAGTATATTTTACCACACATGCGTATGTATTAAAGCTCTTTCTTTCCATAGAATGCCAACTAGGAATGTGGAATTAGAAAAGAAACTTCAGCAATATTCATAATAATAATCAAGGCAAGAAGGAATAATGGATGCAAAAATAGAATGAGAAAAAGAAACATATAATCTCAAAGCATCTCTCTACAAAATAATTCTTAATTACAAATTTAAAAAGACAACTATGAAATGAAAAAGCTTTTCAGATACCAACTTAATCGAATTATTGAATTTGTCATCACCAGTAATAAAACAAATCAATTTCTGATGTCACCTGACTGATAGGATGCAATAAAAAACATCATTTTTGTAATATCCCTATCAAAAATATATATTCTTTGTCTAATTATGAGACAGACTAAGTCAAATTGAGTGACATTCTGTATGTGCTATTACTTCTCTGCAATCTTGTTAAAAATTTTCGACGGTACAAAATTCAAGGAAAGACAAAGGAATACCTCCAGATTAAAGGTCAGGATGACAAGACAGTTGGGTAGAACAGATGAGCCTGGATTATATCTTTTTCCTATTGGAAGAACATGAACAAATTTTCTGGGCCAGGAATCAATAGGAGTTCTTTATATGATTCTTGAAACTCTTCTGTAAGATTCAATTTGTTTCAGAAATAAGTATCAAAATCATGCACACCTGTTTAGATCGTCGTACTGCACATAATAAAAATGCAGCTCAGGGTGCCTGCTGATATCAAGACTCTTGATATCAGTCTTGATCTCAGGGTTGTGAGTTCAAGCCCTGCGTTGGGATGGAGCCTACTTTAAAAAATTAATGAGTTAATTTAAAAACAAATTTAAAAATGTACCTCTATCAAATTGGATGCGAACTGTTTTACCTCCTGTCCAGAGAGAGGAATCTACCGACAACATGCTTATATGTGTGACAAGGTCAAGTTGCTATCTATGTTTCTAAATGCTTCCTCTCATTTTTTTGTACTTTCTTCTTATGAACTGGTAAGAACCAGTTAATAGGCTGGCATGGGTGTCCATAGGCCACAGTTTGTGTAGAAACGAATTAGAAGAGAAGTGAGAGGCCCATAACTGAGAACACAACCTTTTATCAATACCTATGTGATAGTGCCTGACGATGATTCTTTCTCAAGGACAGGGTTTTAGAGATAGAAAGACAAGGTTTGGAAAACATTGTGTCAGCTGTTTGCTCTGCCTAGCAAGCTTCCTCTTTAAATTACTGAAAATGATAGGTGTGAAGAACTACCTTTTTTCTGTAAGAATAAAGTTTTCAATGATGCCTTACCAATCATAAAAACAGCACTGTATTTTTAATATGGAAAATATAAAAGATAGTCAACTCTTGCCATTGTTTAAATAAATAAATAATACAACCTTTCAGTTTATCACAATACTGAATCAAAACTCCTCAAATTATGTGGACTTTTTGGCAAGGACATAGAATTTTGATGAAAAATATTTTTAAGTTAGGGAAAATAAAATGCTTAGACCTTAACAGAAACCTAAAGAAAACTTTTAAAGGCCATAGGTGTGGTATAATTTTTTGATGGCCTTTTTATGGTGTTCTTTGAATATTTATAATAAAAGTGACAACAATAATAATGTTTATTATTTATGCATTGTACTAGCACCTTAAAAGCACTATCTCATTTAATCACTTATATAAACCCATGAGGCAGTTCTCATCATTACTATTTTCATTGTGCAGATGGAAACACTGAAGCTTACAGGGCTTCATTTGCCCAAAACCATACAGTTGGAGATAAGAGTTGGGATTCATACTGAATGTTTTATTATTAATTATTATTATTATATTATTATTGTTATTATTACTAAGCACTTGATTTTTTTAAATGTCTCCTATTCCCAGAATGGAAAGTTTAATGACTGAAATATTAAAAATTTAATCTCCCTGTTTTGTTTTTCTTTTTTCCACATCAAGCAATAAAAGTGTAAAGAAGTTTTTGTTGTGCTTATTTGGTAGCTGAATACATTATTTTTTTTTATCTGCTACATAATATGTCATATGTGAATATATCTTACATCTTTCAATTTGGAAGTGCAAAGAGATACAGCTCAGTTATAATTTCTGTGGCAGTCCTACATAGATTTCCCATTATTCCCAGATAGTTATTTGAACTCGTGGCTGCTTCTCTGAATGTGACTTAAATAATCTCAATTTGTTTTCCACTTGCTGCTTTCCCTTTTCAGAGAGCTAATTTCTAATGAAAATAATAACTGGTTACAAGTAATATATTTTAGTTTCTCTAAAAATTTTAATTCTTCTACTTTTATTTCTATTCTGGTTCTTCAAAACAGATTAATTTATTCACCAATCAATTCAAAATGCCTTTACACTATCATTTCATCATAAGATTTGAATGGATTTTAACTATTTCAAATAATATATTAATAAATTTCTAAATTTCTACTTTCTTTTTTATACTTTTCTGTTTTGTTGGATTCTTAAATCTGACAAAAATACTAATATAAGTAAAAGTTATCTGTTTCATAATTGCTTTTCTTATAAGAATAGACGGGACTTTGTTAGTTATATCTCATCAAAGTTGGTCCTAAACATCAAAAAAATTATAATGATGCAGAAGCTCAACTGTTATAATTCTATATCCTGTTCTCTTTTTTGAATCATGCTCCTCTGAGTTTATCTTTCAAACAATATATTCTCATACCAGCAGCTAGAGTTTTCCTTTTTAAAATGTAGAAAGATTACAGCACTCTCCCAGGATTTCCCAGCTGAGAGAAACCCCGGCTCCTGTTTAGCCTGGAGGCCTTGCAATATCTGATTCCCATTCCCCTTACCTCGACCTGATCTCACAGCTTCCTTTGCTTGGTGTTGCTCATTTGCCCCACCCAGACAGACCCCACTGCTTAGGCTGACTTTTGTTTACACTTTGATGAATGAAGGTTATCCCGCCCGAATTTCCTCCCCCTCCTGTGTATAGCTCACCTAATCCCTTCCTGACCAACTCTTATCCTCAGCAAAAATACTGATATCCTAACTCATGCATCTTAACTGGAGTATATAATGTTGCTGCTGTCTTTTCTAGGAATGAGGGTCTATTCTGTCTTCTTTGTAGGATTTGTCTGCTCTCCTTAATTGCAAACCAAGATTAAACCCCACCTCCATTCTTTGCCATATTCTTTTTATCTGTTCTCTCTGTTCAAGGAAACTTAGAGAATTATGAACAACTAAAGCCGATGAAATCCAGAGTAAAGAGACTGGGAGCTGGGGTGACCGATTAAAGACTGCCTTATATTATTAAGGTCCTGAAATATTTAGAATCCATCCATACCAGGTTATATGATCATGTTTATCTGGTTAATGGAAAAGCCAAGATAATATATTTTGCAAACTTTTATCTGCCTTTTTCATAATTTACATAATGCCCATTCATGTAAACTGTATTAAAAAGTCAAGTAGGCTACACAAAATTAAATTTATGTCACTTCTATTTGTCTTCAATAATTCTGCAACTTAAAAGTGTCATCTAGAGAAAAACACATTAATTGAACAGATAAAGGGAGTAATTTGTATTTTAATGTTGTTTTGCTTTGAAAAGCTTTAAAATTCAGTTTGACCTTTTGGAAAACATGTTTTAATACTTGCAAAATCCAATTAATCATATTTATATCCAAACAGAGGTGTGAGAATGAAACAATTATAAAACTGCAAGTGGAGCACTTTGGTCTTTGGAGAGTAATTGTCTCTCAAAATAAAACTGAAAAGGAGAATCCAAGATCAAGTACTCAAGAGATCTTATTTTATTTTTTTAATTTTTATTTTTTACTAAGACTGTCAAAAGCTAACTATGTTTTAGAATTACTGAGTCTATGGTGAAAATATTGGCAACTACATCATGTAATTTTTCATTTGCAAATTACAATATTCTATTTGAGGTAGATAACAGAAAAGACTGTTTACAAATGAGATTTTAACTAATTTCCAATTTCATGTTGGTTAATATGATGTGATTTGAGTGCCAGATGTCCTGACAGCTGAGAGCAACAAGACTCTATTAATGTATATGAGACCGCCACTCACCTTGGTGGGATGGCCTATCTGAGTAGGTCAGAGGAGAATTTACTCCTATTAGTATTTTCTTTAAAATACTGATTTTTAAAAAGAAACAACCAACATCATAGAAACATCTATAAATCAGTTTCTTATTGAAATTCATGGTATGGTGAGAAATAAATTACTGCAAAACAAGAAAAAATCTGGTTATTTAAACTAAATCAAATACTCAAAATTCAAAGTTTCAGATCAGAAAACCTCAATAGGCTAATAACTGGGACCTGTCTTGCTGGTGCAGCAGAGACTTCATGCCTTGGTCTGATGATAATGAACCAAAAGGGATTAACTTAGTATTTTTAAAAACAAGGATGAACAATTATTTTCATAAGAAGAAACCGACTTTATGGCTGCCATAATCGTATGACTACTTCTAACCTATACAATTGTCTTAAAACCCAAATAGTCATATCACCAAAATGATGGTGCCATTATAGGTTTTATAGATCTATCTGTAACCAATACTACATATTTCCTTTACTATATCAGTTAGGACTGGTATTCCATTATAACCAAAATATAAATGGATAAGCAAGAACAAATTAATTTTTCTCTCTATAAACTGCGTGCTATAAGAAATACTTATGCATCTGTAATGCAGCACTCAGACTCATTACTGAGTTACCAATGCTACAGTTCAAACCCTAATTTTATGTCCCAGTTCGGATTCATTCATACAGCCATTCAATAGCTATGTACAAAGGCCTGATATCAGGCAGACCCTGGGATCTGCAGTTAAAATAGAATGTTGGAAAAAAAATAGACTGAACTCTATCTATATGATATTTATAGTCTTATAATTAGCAGTACAGATAGATGAGTAAAAATAATTGGTAATAAATAATCTGTAATATATATAAAATGAAATTAGTAATTTATAATAGTATTTCTAATCAATATATTATTATAAGCATTAATACTATGAAGAAAAACTCTAGGATCTATGAGGAAGTATTCAGTAGATTGTAAAAATGGTCACAAATACTTCCTCTTCCTGAATTCATGCCCTGGGAATATAACATTGCAGATCTTCCCATTAAGAGATGGAATCAATTTTCACCTAAGCAGATCATATGACTTACTTTGTCCTTTAGCTAATATGATACAAGCAAAGACTTCAGAAGTATTTGTACATCAAGTCTTGCTTGGCAGCCATGCGTTTATCACAGCATTATTTGCAATAGCTGTGGTATGGAAATAACCTGAGTGGATGAAGAAAATGTAATTTTATATATAATTTATATACGATGTGTATAATATTCATATATATTATCTCTATAACATATATGAATATTATTCAACCATAATAAAGGAAATCCTGCCATTTGCTACAACATGGATGAAGCTTGAGGACATTATCCTAAATGAAATAAGTCAGATGGAGAAAAACAAATACTGTATGATCTTACTTATATGTGGAATTTAAAAAACAACAACAACAAAAGACAACTCCTATAAACAGACACAGATCTATAGTTTCCAGGGCCAGGAGGTGGTGGGTGGGGAGACAGACCTGCCATGTGCCTACTAAAGAATGAGAGATCATGAAGGAGAATTGAAATGTCCTATTTTACGGCCAGTCAATCCCCAAATACATAAATGACACCATTTGGGATCAGCCAACTTCAAGCCAAAATCCCAGTTGGTAGCAGAACCAGTGGCTGACCACAAAGACATGAATGCACCCAGTTAACACCTACAGAAGAAAAACACAACTGAACCCAGACCCAAATAATGACTCCTACCATCATGAGCTAAACAAATGATTTTTGTTAAGCCACTAAATTCAGGATATTTTGTGATGCATTGAAAGCTAACTGATGTAAAGCATGTTAGAGGATCTAATTTAGCTTGTACAGTTCTGGAAGGCTTCTCTGAGGAAAGCATCTAAAGGATGAATATGAAAGAGCCACCCAAAGAATGGCATGAGGAGTATTCAGACTGAGGGAATAACATATATGGAAACCTTGAAGTGAGGAAGAGTTTGAAACATTTGAGGAAATAGAAGAATGAAGATTTTCTTTGCCAGGATTCTTTCTTGTTCCAGAATCCCAACATATTTCTCCCCACTCTGCCCTGTATATAACCTCAGACTTGAGTTTTGACCATTAGGTTTCCATTTAATTTTCTGTTTTCTAGTAAACAAAAACTCTAAATCTTCTACTGCTAACTGATTCACTCTTGTTTTTGCCATTCTCTTTCCAATGGAATGAAATGTTCCACTGACCTTGAACTTGCTGGTTAGGGTCTTGCTATCTGCTGACAAACTTTTCATATTTCCATTTCTTGTCCTGGCTTTGAGAATTGGCAAGTCTAGATTCCCTGCTCTACTATTTCGTGTACCACCGCACTATAGAAGTTTATATGGTAAGGGTAATTGTGAAAGGTGGTCATGCAGATAGGTAGACAGATTACAGATAGATGATACATAGACAGATAGATAGATAGATGATAATAGATAGATGATAGCTAGCTAGATATATGATAGATTATAGATAGAGGCAGTTGAATGAAAAAAGCAAGTTAGAGAGCAGCCTCTATAATCCCATTTTTATAAAAACAAAAATGCATAAATATCATAAATACAATAATATATTTATGGTATGCCCCCCACACAAACATATATACATATATACACCAAACTTAACAGATACTGCTTCTGCTTATAGTCCTAGAATCGTAATTCTGTTTCTTTTTTTACTCCTATATTGTTTGAATACATTGATTTAAATTAAATTTTCTAAACAAGGCTTACTCAAGAAATATTTATTAGTTAAATAGGTTATGAGATATATGCCAAAAAGTTAATTTACCTTGGTCAGTTAGTAGAGATATATGTAGTGATACACTAGTTAAAATCAGTATACTACTTACACATAGTTTGCAACATACCACCAATGAACCAGTAATAATATCACTGGGTTATAAGTGTTTTACTACAGAAGTATATGTCTACAACTCTTTCTGTTTTTTTTTTCTTTTTTCCTAAAACGAAAGTAAATAAAGACTAGTTGAAATGTTTCTTCATTAAATGTTACTGTCATGAACTTTTGCCCCTGGAAAGAGGGAGCAAGCAAAGGAAGTACAAGACTAGATATTTTGCTTTTCCTCAAGTCAAAGTCGAGAAATTTAAAAAATGACAATTTTAGTTTTTCAACATCTTTTTTCTTCACACATACACAAGAAGTATGTGTAACAAATTCTCATGTAGCTGACCACATTATGATTACCTTGTGAAGTTGTAAGGCAGGTATTACTATCCTCCTTGCTTTTCTAGTTATAGCAGCTGAAGCTCAGAGTTAAAGAGTGCATCTAGGGTCACACACTGGGTCAATTGACTGAGGATTTTAGCAGAGATCAATAAAATAATTCTCTGAATAAATTTAAATTATTCCCCCAGGGACAGTATTTCAACTAATACTTACATTTCTTTTCATGAATAGTTTCTTCAGAAGACAGTTTAGTTTATGGGACAGCTTTATTACAATGTATTTGGCCCAACTAAATTTGATTTTCTAGGTGACTAAGTAGCCATTTATTGTAGGCAAAGATTTTAGATAATATGAAAAGGTCAGGTAAGAGCTGAAATATGTAAATTTTGTGTCACAATTCATTTTGTGTCAACTGTTTCTTCATTATGTGTAGAGAATTTGGATTTGATTTTTCTCTCATAACACTCAAGTAATATGAGAGTGTTTCATTTTAATATTGATGAAATAAATAGAAATTCAGGCTTTCTTTACAAAAGGAAAGCCATCTTCAAGATTTATGTAGCACTTTATATTCTAAACTGCTTCACAATTTTTGTATTATTCATCCTTTCAACAACCTTGTGAATATGTCAATTGTATTAACTTAAAATGTAAATAGAAAAAAACTCCTTAAACATAACAAGTTAATAGATAGATAAGATTTTATATTTCTCATAGTCCTATTGAATTATTTGATTGAAATGATGCTGCTAACCTTTTATATTCTCTTTATTATTAAAGATATATTATTTATTATAAAGGTCTTACATGCATTTAATAATGATCATAATTCTGAAACATTGAAGATTAAAATTTTCATTTCAGATCAAAGTATAAATTACCTATATCTGGTATTTTTATTTTTCAGTAGAAATTCTACATATGTAATATAATAAAAATATTTTATTAATGTCTGAGGATTAGTTTTCATCAGATTCTACTTAATTTAGAAATGATGTTAATTTGTGTAACTTATTGTGTAAGTGTCTCATTTCTATGAATTTCTTAAGACTTGAACTAAATTGCTGAAGAGTTGAAAATTTCCGCCAAGCCAGGGCTATCTAGATCTGGTTGTTGATTAGGACTATTGGGCCCATGAAATCATCCTCTATCCCCATCAACCTCTATTAGCAGCATCACCGTCAGAACTTCAAGATATGATAACTTGGGGAAAAATAAGTTGACATAATCCAAATCCTAATAAAACCTTTGCCATGTAGTTAAGAAAAAAATAATAACAATGAGTTCTTTCTGTGGACCATCACATGTACAGTAAATTAGGAGAAACATTAGACAAATGAGATAGACTTTTATTTTCCTTTTAGGCATTTTGATCAAGTAAGTCCCCATGATAAACTTTGATGAATCTGAGAAGCAGAATGTTGGGCAATTGACTTCCAAAACATGTATTTACATGATTTGTATTCTCATTCTACAAAGAATAAGCCTAGCCACATCCATTCACACACTTGCTTTCCTTTTTTTGTGTGTATGTATAAGTTTACTTTGTTCCTATCATAAATCAAACTTTTTCCTTCTCTTGATTTACTTCATCTGATCTCAAGAACTTTCCTTCTGTCATTATCCCTGTCTCTCCATCATTTTGTTGTTGTTGTTGTAGTTTTCTATCAGATCATTCCTCTTGGCTTACATTCTCTATGAAAAACAAGAATTCTCAGTAGACCCAACACCTGACTGTAGTAACCCCTCATTTCTCCCATATCTCTTATTTCTTCTATAGCCACATGTCTTATAGAGTCCATTTTGCCACATTCTCACTTCAAAATCTTTCAACTCACATTAACTGATTTTCTGTTCCAAGCATTCTAGCATTTTTCTAGTGAAAGTCAGCCACAATGTGTATATTGCCAAATCTAGTGGTCATTGGGCCGTATAGCCTCCATTTGGCTTTCCAGATTATTTCTCCACCCTTTTCTACCCATTCTGTGACCTGGGAGTTTGACCCATGTGGCTTGTTAGATTTCTTAACTTATTCTCTCCAGTTGGCTTTAGCCAATGAAGACCACCAGCAGAGGACCAGAGGCCAGTATGAGAGTTTGGTGGGAATATTTAATTCTTCAGTTTCCTCTTTGCAAGGACCTGTGAGTTGATTGTGTTCCTTGAGCAGTTCTACTTCTCTTACAGTAGACCTCTCTATAGAAAAGGACTTTGAGATTCTGTTAATCCTCTGGTTGTTTTGAACATAAAGACAGTAAAAACAAAACAACAAAAACAGACTTGAATATTTCTATCCCTGTACCTTATACTCAGCACATGCTGTTACATAGAGACTTTTTATTAAACCTTGAATACCTTAATTTACATATATCACCTATTTCTTGCTGAGACCCAAACTTGAACAGTCACGTTTCTGTTCTTTTCTTCCTTACATCTTGACAACATTTGATATATATATTTTTTTCTTTCTTGAAATCCCTTTTTCCTTTTGGGACTTGAGACTCCCTACTTTGCTTGTGTTCCTCCAAATTCCCTGATTTCTTCTAAATCCCCTTTACTAGGTCCTCTTCTTTTATTCAACTCCCAAATATTGAAATACACAATGGTACATTTTTGTATTACTTTTATTCTTTAAGTAAAATTTTTGTGTGAGTGATGTCACCTAATCTTGTGACTTTTAAACATTTATTTATTTATTATTTTAAAGAAAGAGAGAGAAGGGGGGAGAGAGATGGGGGAGGGGCAGAGGAAAAGGAGATAGAATCTCAAGCAGACTCCGGCTGTACGGGGAGTCCTGCACAGGACTAGATCGCAACACACTGAGATCATGACCTGAGCCTAAATCAAGAGTCAGACGCTTAACTGACTGAGCCACCCAGGTGGCCCCAATCTTCAGACTTTTAATAACAAATATATATAGATTATACTTTAGCTCTGGATCCGACCTCTCCTGGAATCTTGAATATCAAACCACCTACATGTGATTTCCACATGAGATTCTGATAAACATGTCAACATGAACATAGAATTTTGTCTAAACTTCTCATTGCTGAGTTGCCTCTATGTCAGTAAACTCTTACTACCAACTACGCCCTTGCTAAAGCCACATATCCAAAAATTAATCTCGATTTTCTTTTTCTTTCAGTTAGTTCTCTTATCAGTTGTAACAGTAAATTTTGTGGAGTCAGCCTAAACGGTAATTCTGAGTCTATACATTGCTCTCTGTGCCTATCCCAAACTTCTCAAGTCAAAGTCATGATCATTGTCCCTTCAGACTGCTACTATCCTTTTAAAATTGGCTCCTTAAATAGCGACTTTAATTATCTTTTAAAAATAGAAGTCATATCAAATCATTCCCCTGTTCAAATATCCTCTTGTTATACAATACAATTTAAACTTATCCCAGTGTGTAAAACTCTAAATGACAAAACATTCTTTGTCTCTTATCACATCTGGTCCCACACTTTTTCTCTCCCAATTCGCTCCAGCCACTGTGGTCTTCTCCCTATTCCTTAAGCATGCTAACCTAATTTCTATCTCAAAGCTTTTGCACAAAGTACCTTTTTTGTTTTTCTTTCTTTCTTTTTCTCTCTTTCTTTCTTTCTTCTTTCTTTCTTTCTTTCTTTCTTTTCTTTCTTTCTTTCTTTTTCTCTTTCTTTCTTTTTTCTTTCTCTTTCCTTTCTTCCTTTCTTTTCTTTTCTTTCTTTTCTTTCTTTCCTTGCCTGAACTGTTTTTCTTCTAGTTTTTACATGGCTGTCTCCTCCTCTTGGGTCTCAAATGTCACCTTCTCAAGGTACTTTCTGTAATCATGAGATCAAAAGTTACTTAGCTTGGGCACCTGGGTGGCTCAGTGGGTGAAAGCCTCTGCTTTCGGCTCAGGTCATGATCTCAGGGTCCTGGGATCGAGGCCCGCATCAGGCTCTCTGCTCAGCAGGGAGCCTGCTTCCTCCTCTCTCTCTCTCTCTGCCTGCCTCTCTGCCTCCTTGTGATCTCTCTCCCTCTGTGAAATAAATAAATAAAATCTTAAAAAAAAAAAAAAGTTACTTAGCTTGACAATAGCCAGACCTCCTGATCCTGTAAGTCTTCTTTAATCTATGAAAATCCTTTTAGGAACTTTCTTTATATCTGACCCTTCCCCACCTCAAAAGTATATAATCAATAGCTCCTCACAATCACAGTGCAGCTCTTTCTGCCCAAGGGTCCTGTCCCCATGCTATAACAAAGGCACTTTTTTTTCGCCAAAGGAAAAAAAAAAAAAGGCAACTTTCCAGCCATGCTCCAGCACATCAACCTATTTTAGGTTTTCATCAGAGTACCCATACTTTTAAACGATTTCTTGTTTGTTTTATTGCTTTAAACAACAGCAACAACAAACCCTTGCCTTTCTCCTCCTTGAGAATGCAAGCTCCCTAAAAGGAAAGATATTTCCTGACCTTTTCTTCACTAGAGTGATATACGTGCCTAACCTGTACCTGGAAAAGATTAACTGTCTAAAAATATTTGTTAAATGAATAAGGACATTAATGATACCTGAAAAAATTGAGATTATGTTATAAGAAAATATTTATATTACCTCCCCTTCTCCCAGGTATCCCAAAACATTATATTGGGCCTCTAATTAAAGACTTTAAAGACTGACAACTGAGCAATGTCAGCTCTGCCCTTGGTGAGAAGCAGGTAGCTCAATAGAAAATGGCATTATTTACCCTGTTCTTATTCAATTTGTTTTTGCAAAAATGAAACTACATTTATTCATGCATTCTTAATGTAACTATCACTTGATTTTACATAATGGGAAGCCCAATAGACCTTGGGTATACATAAGCAAAAGTTCTGTTCTTGCCCACAGGGAGTCCTTAGACTTACATTACTAATTTTCTTATGGATATCCATGACTTCTATATCCATTGCATTATTAGCAAACATAGTAGGTAAAAAACACACACTGTAAAGCATCTAGTAATATAAACTACAGACATGTCGACCAGACATGGATACAATGACTAAAGATTTGAGCTTGCATTAATGGTGAAAAAGTCATTCTCTGGATAACATTTTCAGACTAATTTTTGTTCTTAACATCATCAGCCTCTCAATTAAATTGTTTGAAGTCTCAAAGTTTTATAGTTGAGAAGTATGCCCAGAAGTGAGAAGCATTCCTCTCACAGATTCACACATCCACAGCCTGAAGCAAAAGACCTACAATACGAAGTAAAGCCATTTTAGCTGAACCAAAACCATATAAGCAAGAAATAAATGCTTCTTGTTGTACACCCTGAGACTTTTTCCTGAATGACAATTACTTAGCTGATTAATATATCAGGATTCTCAAATATGGAAGCAAACCTGATCCTTCTAGTTCTTTATGACGTCCCATGCTCAGCAATATCCCAGACAGCAATCCCCCGGCACTGAATCAGGATGGTCTCAGGTGACCAATACTCATGGATCCAGAGAACTAGGCTCTTAGGATGGAAGTTTTTGAATCCTTTCACCCTCACTCCACATCCAAAAAGGCATGTTTTCCTGCTTATTCTCCTTTTGTACTACTTCTTAAAATCACCATGTAAAATTTCAAAGATTAGTTAAGAGTTCCCATTCAGGAGTCCCTTGTCTCCTGTGACTTTGTTTTGACCATATGCAGGCTTTGGTCTCCCAAAGCAAGCTAAATACATGCCCTGTACACTAGATTGTAGCTCTTATTTCTAATTTTTCTTCCTATATCCCACCAATTTAAACATCTTCTTTTTCTCCTTCAGTTATTAAAGTTCATCTCGTTCAAAACAAAGCTGATTTTTTCTGTATCTCAGGCAATAAATTAATAACCATTTAGTCTTGGCCTAGTATGTGCTGGGTTTTATGCTAGTAGTTTTGGGAATACCAAGACATAGAAGACATAGTCCTTGACCTCAGTCATTTATACTTAAGTTGCATAGGCAAATTACAGTCAAGAACAGGGTAATATAAAATAGGTGCCTCAAAAATGGGATGGCTAAGTGGTCCTATCATTGTGCTATGGGTGGTCTTTATGGATGATGTTTCGGCCACTTTTAAAAATCATTTCTCGAGTAAGGTTGATGTGAGTGTGTCTAGAGAACAGGAAATCTTTTAAGTTTAGAATGCTCCTGACTTAAACTATATGAAATTCTGGCAGAATGGAAGTCAGAAATGCTGAAATATAAAGTCACATCTGTTTCCTATTAGCTCTACCCTATGAAAGACATATTAACCCAAAAATAAAGAAATCTTTGGTTTTCATCCAAATGAGTAACTGATATCTGTAGAAATATGCAGTTTTTAATATGTAGCCTCTATTGGTAAAAGGGGGATAATGAAATTCACTATGTACATAGGCAGGATTTTAAAATCAATCTGATGTTTATAAAGTAATTGAATAAAAATATCCCATTAGTGCTGTAAAAAATTACTAGTTAAATGTTTTGATCATGGATTTTTATTAAAACGTTCTTTTAAAACCAAAATAATTACTCTTTTAGGAAGCCTTATAATTAAAGAAACTTCTTTTACTTATGAATATTATGCTCTATGGTGAGTGGGCAGAATTCCACATTATATCCCATCATTATTTTTTTTTTTTTTAAAGATTTTATTTATTTATTTGACACAGAGAGAGAGATTACAAGTAGGCAGAGAGGCAGGCAGAGAGACAGGG
>LNAC01000574.1:606470-813424 GCA_002007465.1 Ailurus styani
GCTGAGATCATGACCTGAGCCGAAAGCAGAGGCTTTAAACCACTGAGCCACCCAGGCGCCCCCATCATTCTTTTTTTTTTTTTCCTTGTTGTTTTACACAGTCATTTAACTTACTCCAACATTTGTGTGAATAACTAAGAAGCCCAATGAGCCAGAACAGATTTTAAGACCTTGCTGCCCCTTCAACTGAGAAGTAAATGTTTGACACTATTTCCTTAAGGAAATAATCAACAGATTTGCAAAACAACAGAAGGCATCAAGTTTTATTGCCGGTCCCTGAATTATAATATTAAATTATGTGTTAAAAAGGTATTAGGCACACAGTCTTCTGGAATAACCATCATCATTACATCATATTGCTTTTCATTTAGATTAGCATATAAATGAACAAAGATGGCCAACCAGATAGCAGAGATGAGATTTGCCATCTTAAGCATTTAGTTGCCTTGGAAACAGATTGTGTAAAATGCAAACTGGTGTACTTGGAAGCTGATATTTGCTTGTTTGGGAATTTAAAATTCTGGAGTTAGTCTTAGGATATCAGGGACACACAAGGCAATTACATAATTTTTCCCAATAGATCTTTGAAAACATGTTAAACAGTGCCATTGAAACATGTTAAACAGTGCCAGGGAACTAAGTAGGTAGAAAGGGTGGGCATTCTTGGTTCAATGGACAGATGCACAGGGGTATGAAACAACATGGTACATCACAGTAGCTGTAATTAGCTGGGCTTACCACTAGTCTTAGGCATCTGAAGAGAAAGGCATGGCAAACTATAAAGCAAGAATTGTTGATGGATGGTCTATGGACAATGGAAACCATTGTTAAGTATTCGGTCATGGTAGCCATAAGATCAGATCTACATTATCAGGTAGATATGACCAGCAGCAGTGTGAAGATGGAGGATGGAATGGAAGGGATATGGTGAATTAAGAAGTCAGAATAATCTCAGTGAGAGATGATGCAAGTTTGGATCAACACACAAATATTAGAGATGCGGAGGGAATACTCCTACACAAAACATGTGATTAGAATCTATAGGAGTTGACAATGGATAAATTGTAGTGGGTGGAATGAATAAAAGAAAACATTCAAGCTGTGAAAGGTGTAAGTCTGATGATTCACAGACCTGTACCCCTGGGGCAAAGAATAAAAAAATTAAAAAATTAAAAAAAAATTAAAAAAAACAACATTCAAGACAGATACCCAGATTCCTAGCTTAGAAACATGGTGAACCTGTGGCAGTAACTGAGTTAGGGAGTAAAGGGGAGAAGTAGGCTAGTTTGATATGCCCCTTTTGACCTGCCTAGAGAACAGTCAGATAGCAATACCCAGGCACTAGTTCCTCACAGGGACTCTGCACTCCAGGCTTGAACTCACTGATTGGGGTATCTTCAGCATGTAGTGATTGAATCTCTAAGTTTGGTTGCTATCATCCAAGATTGTGCAAAGTGAGAATAAAATAGACAAGAACAGGATCCTTGGATCCACCACCATTTAAGAAGGAGCTGGGAGAAGTGAGCCCACAAAGGTGACTTTGAAGAAATAATTAGAAATTGAGGAGGAACTTAGGGAGAGACTGCTAACTCAAAAGCTGAGGAAGAATTTTCAGAGGAAGGAAGGGACATTAGTGTCAGAGGCCACCAGATAAATATAAATAAAGTGAAGTTAGAAGTAATCCACTGTATTAATTAATTACAAATTCATTGATGAACTTTGTCAGAGATGTTTTAATGAGTAGTCAGAAATAGGAGCCTAATTTCAGTGTATTAAGTCATAAGAAGAGAGGCAAGAAAAGGAGTGTTGTTTGTATTAACCTTATGTGAAAGGAAGAAAAAAGATACAAGATAGTTTGCCAAAAGGATTTGGAACTGATGGATTTTTTTTTCTTCCTTCCATTCAGAAGAAAACTTGAATGCATTTTTTAAACTGAGGGAAAGAAACAAGGATGGAAAGAAAAATAACATTTGAGGGTAGCAAGATAAATAATTAATAAAGAAATTCTCTTGAAAACATAGGAGATTACTAAAAGGTATTTTCCTTTTTTGAACTTTTAAACTACTGAAAACACAAAAAGAGTAGAAGTAGCTAATTTATAAATTTATTTCAATTTATTTAAATTCAACTGATTAACATATAGTATATTATTAGTTTCAGAGGAAGTCAGTGATTCATCAGTCTTATATAACACCCAGTGCTCATTACATCACGTGCCCTCCTTAAAGATACAAATGTAGTGATCCAAAGGGGCACCTGCACCCCAATGTTTATGGCAGTAATGTCCACTATAGCCAAACTATGGAAATGTAGGCAATTTTTTAAAAAGTTTTAAAGGAGAATACATTCTTCTCTTTAGACTTTCAATCTCCCAACATCAATCCCCTAACTCCAGCCCAAACTGCCCCAGTCCTGCTCTCTTCTGCAAACTGCTAACAGTTTGGTATATATTTAGCTGGATTATTTTGTATACCTTGATAGCACACTTACACACATGTATGCATACTCATATATACATTTAACTTTTATAAAAAATAAATCATTGTACACATATTGCTTTACAATTTACATTAAAAATCATATCACTGATGTATTTCCAGATGAACGTGCTTATGTTTCACCTTCTTATTAATGACTGCTTTCTAATGGCTATTTGGTATAGAGCTATTTTATTGTCTATTCCCAAAATAAGAGTATTTATTTTGTTTTCAACTTTTGATATTGAAAGTACCACCTTAAGAAGATTTATTTTTTCTCTAAAAAAGGGAAGAAGAATGAGTGCAAAGATAACTTTTCCCCCAGGTTTACTGAGGTATGATCAGCAAATAAAAATCATATATATATTTAAGGTGTAAAGCATGAAGTCTTGATATCTGTTTACATTATGAAATGATTACCACAATCAACCTAATCGATATTAGTCACCTCACATAAATTCCTTTTTTTTGTATTGAGATCTACTCTCTATCAAATTTCAAGTATGCAATACATTATTATTAAGTATAGTCACCATGCTGTGCATTAAGTCTACAGAACTCACTCATAAGTGAAAATTTGTTTCCTTTGATCGACATTGCCTCATTTCCCCCTCCCTCCAGCCTCTGGTAACCACCATTCTACCCTCTGTTACCATGAATTTGACCATTTAGACTCTACATATAAGTGAGATCATGTAGTGTTTGCTTTCTGTGCCTAGCTTATTTCATTTCTCTGGCTTCTGTTCAGCGTTTTGATTGCCATACTCAGCCACATTGTTGTGCATAGTTGTAATTCATTTATTCTCATCAACATACAGTAATCCATTGCACACATATAAAACAATGTATTTATCCTTTCTACTGTTGAAATTTTGGTAATGTCTAGCTTTGGGAAAAATAGTGCTGCCATGAACATACTCATATATCTTTTGGGTACACATGTGGTTGCCTTTCTCTTGAGTATGCACATTGTATTTTAAGTTATTTTTGTGTTGGTATACAAATTCCTTAGATTGAGAAGATCAGTGAGGGCACGTGAACAGAAACCAAGAGCTCTGTGCAGGGGGCAGTACTGAGCTTGGAGAGAGGTGATGTGGTAGGCTGGCTAAGCTTTCAAACTCTGGAGTCAGAATGATTAGCTTCACTCTCTCTGATGTTTTGTAGTTGTGTATAGAGGTATAGAGGTAAGTCACACATCTACCTTCATCCTCAGCTCCATCATCTGTAGAATGCTGATAATAACAGGTCTTACCTATAAGAAACTTCTTATTTAAGTAAAGTGCCTTATATATGTGAAGTACATTTTATACATGAAAAATGCTTGACAGACATTTAATGATAAATAAATGCTAGCTGTTAATTATTATAGTTATTTTTACTAATATAAGCCTAATCTTGCCCTTTTGATCTTTCTTTGCTATTTATTTATTCCTCAGTCTTTGCTACAGAACATTTTTCTTTAACAATTAATCGGTCACACGATTGTTGTGTATTAGAAGGATTTGGGAAATATAGTCCTCTGCAGAAATTCCAATCAAAAAAATTGGACAACCAAAGGTGTCAGCAATAACAGCTACTGTGCAATATTCCTTGAGACTCTGTTTTGATCAGTCAATATCTTCTCAGTGTTGGAAGAGACCAATTTATGTCACCGTTGTTTGCTACCACCCTATCATTTCCTTCTCTTTTTCAACTCTGTTCTACTTTCTCTTTTTATTCAGCATCGCTCTCAACAGGGAACAATGATTTATCTTAAAATATTACTGAAAGCCATATCTAATGCTATCCATGGATAATTTCTTCCATATAGCCTTTTTAAAAAATATCCAAATGAGGGTTTCTACTTTTGTGGATATATTTTATTAATTATAGAATTACAGAAAATGTGTACATTACACTCTCAGTTTTCCGCCTTGTATTATTCTGGATTACAGGGTACAAGAGCATCTTCTCGTGCCTCCGGGCTGCTCCCCATCAAGTCCAGGTGCAAAGAAAATAACACACATCATTTCAGACTCCATCTGTGGACCTCAGGAGAGTCCTGCATAATGTCTGCTGTCCTATAGACATCTTCACAAGACTGTCTCTTTTCAAATTCCCTAGGCCTTTAGGAAGCAGGGTATGATCTGTCTGTATGCTAATGTGTAGGTTTTGGAGAACATTTTCTTAAGTCTCGCATGCCCTGACTCTGCCTCCATTTATTTATTCAAGCCCACCCACTCCTTTTCCTCCAGGGGAGAATTTTCAGTAATGATTCTGCTTGTCTTTGATCCATTTTGCATTTTAGAGACACAAGGTCTTAGGTTGCTTTTACAAAGTGGTCTCTCTCATGGCATGACATTTGGAAAGCCCATATAGAAGAAAATCAAACTGTGTCTACTTTTTATTTTCCATTTACTTGATCTGATGTTTGAGCAATCAGCCAATTTCTGTTAGGCAACTGTGTTACAGAATTCCAGTGAGTGAGGTGGTAATAGAATTCCAAGTACCATCGTTTTCTAAATCTATTTTGTAATGAGAATTTATTTTTAGGGAAGACAGCCATAATATAGAAAATTATTACCTAGAAAAAAAAAGACACAGTTTGATGATTTTAAAGGCATGAAAAGAAAGCAACGATCTCTAAATATAATTTTTGAGGATTATGTATTATTAGTAAAATATTTTCATGCAACAATAAAATTAATTAAAATATTAATGCTGAATAGAAAGAGAATTCTATTCTTCCAAGAATGGCTGTATATTAATACTAGTACAGGTTCATAATATCTTTTTATCTAACCTTATTAAACTCTTAAACCCTATATACAGGGTTGTTTGCTTTGTATCCAAAAATTTCCATTTTTGTGAAATTAGCCCTGTCCTTGGTTCCCTTCCCAGGAGCAAGGCTCAGATATTTCAATTTCAGAAATTGAAACAGAAACAAGGAAATCAGAAACAATGAAAGAATAACAATAAATGTAGTTTGAGGCATAGGAATGAACATTAAACTGAGAGAGCAATTGGACGACTTCCTCCTCTCTATGGAACTACTTCACAGCAGTTTTATGTTGAATGGAGGAATGAATGAATGATGAAATTGTGGGAAAGACATTTTTCTGTATTTTTTACCCATGAAATGAAAATTACAGAAAATCCTCATTGTCGGAGAAATTATCATATAAATTCTAGCAGATGAAATGTTAGAACATCAAAATTGTCTATGAAAATATTTGCTTAAAAATGAATTCCAAGACACCTGCGTGGCTCAGTAGGTTAAACTGGGACTTTGATTTTGGCTTGGGTCATGAGATTGACCCATGTGTCTAGCTTGGCACTCAGCGTGGAGTCTACTTGTTCCTCTCCCTCCCCTTCTGCCTCTCCCCCTGTTCTCCCTCTCTCTCTCTTTCTCTCTCTCTTAAATAAATAAATAAAATCTTTAAAAAATGAGTTCTTTTTCTAGGAAAACTAGGTACACCCATGCCTAAGAATGCAGTTGAGTTCTTTTCTTTCACCAGTACAAAAACTAACTTAACATGGATCAAAGAGCTAAACATAAGAGATAAAATTATACAACTCTCAGAATAAAACGTAGGGGAAAAGCTTCCTGATACTGGATTTGGCAATGATTTCTTGATCAATGACTTCTTGTTAGAGGAATCTGTATGGCAGGGATTCCAGGAAAAAAAATGAGAAAGTCAATGAAAGGGAATGTTAAGTGTATATGAAAGTTTCCAAAAATAAACACATACACTACCACCACCACCTAAAAAAGATGAAGTCACATTATTATGTAAATGATTGAGAATCAAGTTGGGAAAGAATTAAGTCAAATTTTGCCAAATTTATAAAGGAAAATAATTTTTAGTCATTTTTATACATTTGGACTCATTTTTTTCTATCCACTTTCACTTTTTAAACATTGGTTTGTTTTACTTTCTATTTTTAATTATGTGAAACATTTAAATTATTGTAAAGTTGAAACCAAAAGTAAATTAAATTTATAGAAATCTCACTTGTATCCCTTTTTTCTTGCTCTTCATATTGGTATATATTCATTAGGTTTTTGATTATTCTACCATAAGACAATACTTTCAGGGATCATTTCTATAGTTTGATATTCTACCATAATTTTTCTTAGAAAATATAAGCAAATTGAAACATACACCCATTTAAATGCATACACATACCATTATAAACACACACATATATTTCTCTTTCAAACAAAAAGGATCTTTTTGTATGATGAATACTACATTGTTCTGCTTTTTGTGCTTTCTGTTCTGTTAAAAAAATTATTCTAGCAATTATTTCATGACAGTATAGTAAAGACCTTCCTCAATCTTTTTTATATATTCACAATAATCCAATTACAGATAAACTAGATTTTATTTCAGTAGTTCATATTGATAAAATATAGGTAGTTTCAGTCTTTAGTTATTAAAGCCACAATTAATATTCTGTCTATGTGTTATTATGTATTTTTGCTGGTATATCTTTGAGATATATGGACCCTAGAAGTAGACTGAGTAAAAGGTGCCTGACTGTGCAGCTCTGATAAATAGTGCCTATTCATCTCCGGAGGGACTGTAACATTTGCATTTCAGTTAGGGATAGTCACTTAAGGTGGTTTCTTTGTTGTTGTCTGTTTGGCCATTTTTGTTTTGTTTTGTTTTGTTTTGTTTGTGAGCTACACTTGCTGTAATCCTGAGGATCTCCCAGCAAAGAGTTTTTTTCCTCCGAACTGCCATTGACCACTTTCCATCTATGAAGTTTCAAATCCAAAGGAGTCTAAGATTCCACCCCAACTCCTTCCCAGGGGCACAAAGCATAGAAATCCATGTCAGTTAAGATGTAGACATTTTCCAAAAGGCAAACCCATCTTTTGAGATGTATTCCCCCTCAGCACTTCTTGTTTCATCCAGTTTCCTGTTCTTTTGGGGGGAAAGAGGGGAGGGTTTCATTACTTTCTAGAAAGTCTAGAAGAGTGTTAAAATGCATTTTTGCTGTAACTTATGCATAACCTAGGTGTACTTTGCAGAAGGAGTTTTGTAGGTATCTGCTCTGCCATAGTACCAAAAACAGAAATTGTGTTTTTAAAGATTTTTTCAAATATTTGAGGTTTTAAGCTTTTTCTCATTCTCAGTGTTGTGTTTTTCATTTTCATTGATTAATCTTGACAGATTTGTGGGTGTGTGTGTGTTTTATATTGGCCTTTTCAATATTTCTTGATATATTTATTAATTCTATACTTTATAGTTCACCCAGCCCTTGGATTTATTTATCAAGTCTATCCTTCATAATCCAGCCATGTTTATAAGATTATAAACTTTTTTGAGTTGAATACTTATTATTTTATGTTTAATAAGTAAACTTTTAGAGCTGACTATTTATTCTGATTATAGATTTAGCTATATCCCATACATTATTATATGTATTGTTTTCACTGAATTCAATTACTTAAGTTATCATTTATAAGATTTTTAAAGTGATTTTTATATATCTGATTTGTTATGTTTCATATTTTATGCTATTAATTTCCAGTTTTATTACATTTTGACCAAAATATGTGACATATTGGGTTGATTATTCAAACTTACTGAGTTTTGGGATGTGTGAAAGCAATGTAACCAAAATTTGGTGAAGTTCCAGGGGAAATAAAACAGAATTATTCTCTGTACTCTGTTTTTATAACTCAAAATTCATTGTGGATATATTACTTTTTTCAGGGTATCCGTGACCTCCATTCCTTTTTATGTTTTTTTGTTTGTTTGTTTGTCCTCAGCCTATATGGCTAGCTGATTAGTGACTGAAAGAGTCCATTACCAGATCTGTAATCCATATACCAGTGAAGCTGAGAATGTGGGCTATAGCATCTCAGGAGTGGAATTTCTCTCTTTAATTTCCTCTTGAGGTCTAGGAAAGGCACTGTGCCAGGATAGAGCTTTTATTTATGTACTTAAGATATTTTTTCTCTTTGGTCCAACTTCTATACTGGGTAGATTATGAGGCCATTTTCAGCTTTACTTGGTACAAAGCCTTTTGAGGCAAATCCTTTGCACCTGGGATGCTTTGTATTAGAAGTGGACAGGTTGCTTTGGGAAAGCATAATGCAGCTGCTTATTCATGCTAGTGTGGTGTTGCAAGGAAAGTGGCCTTTATCTTTCCCTTGGTCTGTCTTTAGTGTCAGCGGCCAAACACACCCTGCCAAAAAGAAAATGCTAGGTATGGAGCACTTTGGTCAAATTGTGCTCTGTTTACATCCTGTGGCTAAAGCACCATCTTCTCAGGAAGACCAATTGTGAGTAGATGCTTGCTGTTCCTGTCTATCTGATCCTATCTGCACTATATGTGGAAGGAATTCTCAAGGCCTGTCTTTGATGGATAATAGTATCCCCTATATAAGTTATCCTCTACTCTTATAGCCCTTTGATCATTTAAGACAGGATTTCAGAAACATTAGATGTCACTTCTTGTGATGCTATTTATTTTGGCAATCTCATTGAATCATTTTCTGGAATCATAGAAAATGATTTCTTTTATTTGTAAGACTAGTGGATATTTTAAAATATGCCCCCCATGTTTAAATAACTAAAAATTGATCTGTCATCCTGCAAGAATGACTTGGTTAACCTTGTAAGGATTAGAGTAGCAGGGAAAAGAGTAGTAGAGCAGGAGACAAGGACAATAGAAATAATGAGACCTGCCTCATGACGATTTAGAATAAAAGGATAAAGAAATTTGCCCCCAGATTATCATTAATGACCCATACCCACAGAAGTAAATTGGGAATGTGCAAATTAATCAGAGTGTCAAACACCTACTACCCCACAGCTACTGTAGTTTTTATTACCTTCTTCATCAGGTTATTTAGTTTTTTTGCTAATTGGGCTTCTTAATGTATACTCTAAGTCAGTTTCCCTTTTAAAATCAATGTCTTTACTATATTTTAATTTTGTAATCCCAGAGAACTATTGCTAATTTAAAAGTAGGATTGTAATGCAGTGATTTCACCATTGCAGAAATCAGAGGACACGTGGGCAAAATTGTAAGGTGTTGATTATACAAAGAGTTGTAAAGATGCACAAATTATTTATCTTTATCTTAGACACTAGGTCAAAATGTGTACATCAAAGGTGTCAGGCAGTTCTTCAATATTTTAAACCAAAATGGTTATAGATAAGTATGTAGGTAGGGGTAGGTAGATAGAGAGACAGACAGATGCATAGATAGATAGCCAGGACTTAATTTAGTATATAGAGCATAGGCTATATACGTCAGTTACTTGATACCTTGATTGATTTCAAAGCACTGAACTTTGGTAATGCATGTTTCTTTGTGTAATTTTCTATGTGATATATAATAAATATAATATAATATAATGCAATATAATACATTATATATGATATATATAATATCTTTCTGTTTCCCCAAAATTTCATTAAATTTAATTGTCTCGTGTGACAAGTAATAAATCCAACTTTTTAAAAAAGATTTTATTTATTTATTTGACAGAGAGAGAGAGACAGCAAGAGAGGGAACACAAGCAGGGGGAGTGGTAGAGGGAGAAGCAGGGTTCCTGCTGAGCAGGGAGCCCAATGCAGGGGTTAATCCCAGGACCCTGGGATCATGACCTGAGCCGAAGGCAGATGCTTAAGGACTGAGCCATCCAGGCTCCCCTAAATCCAACTTTTTGACTCACTGGTATGTTCCTAGTGTTTAGAAGAAAAGACATTGACAAAGGCTCTAACTCAAATGTTCTTTGCTTACAATTATTCACATAATTTTGTAGCCAAATCTGACATTCTTTTTCCCTCCTTAAGGGAAAAAATAGCTTTCTTATAACATACTACGCATTTAAACAGAAGGTGAATAATGATAGGAATTTAAGCTAAAAGAGCTCCCTCATGTTTCAGTACACCTCCTTTTGCCTGCCATTGACAAGTTAGATTCCCCAGGCTGAGAGTGAAGCCAGTGCTAGAAGAAGGAGCATGCTAACTCTCGGTAGGACAACCTGGATTGAATCACAAGTCCATCATTTCTTTGTGGTGATCCATGGGAATTCACTAAATCTCACCCACATTTGGTGTCCTCATAAACACAGGAGAGGGATCACAAGACCCCTCTCCCAGTTCTGTTGTTAGAATAATAGTATCACTGAGATTTGGTAGGTAAGAACCAATTTGCAGAAATGTTCTTCATTCCTAATGGCACAGACCCTCTGCTGAATCTCATCCTGGGTACTGGGCTGAAGCAAAGTCCTGGTGTCAGAAAGTCATAGGCAAACACACAAAATCATCAACTTTACCTATTTTTCAGACAAGTTGCAAAAGCTATTCATTATCAAACATGAAATATTTGGTAGATGTTTTATCGGAGACCAGTGATCTTTATATTATAAACATATTTAGAGATATTTTTCATCCTTGGAATGTTTTGATTGCTTCTTTCGACTCATCGTTTCAAATGTTTCTTCATTACTATGACAAACTGTCTATATCTCTCACATTTTATTTGGCTATTAGAACATGTGAAATAATAATTTTTTCAAAGTGTCCCAAGCATGCATCATAATTAAATAACTAGATCTAGTGCATAACATACCGATAAATACAAATAATTTGGTGAATAAGATCAGATAGTGAAAATATTATAAAAAATAAAATAAAAATATTTTTAAAGTTCCTAGATCAGATAAGCTTATGAATTTTATCTGCATTAAAACATATATACTTTAAAAAAAAAACGTATTAAGACGTCCCTAACTTTAAAAATAAAATCTTGAATTTGTCCTCAGGAAAATCGTAGGTGGATTCACTAAAATACCCAGGGTATTCTTTGACACAGCAGGTCCACATCAGGACTTCTAATCATGTATCTCACTAATTTTAATACACAGCTCATGGTACAGATAATAAATTATGATGCTCTCAATTTAAATATTATATCCTTCCTTTCATTTCTCCTTCCTGCCCTTCCCCAAAGATGTGTCAAGTATGGACTGTAGAAAAGCTGTTGCAATATCTGGGTTACATGTGTTTGTTTCTTCTCTGAGCCACTTGACGGCTGGACAGATGGATGGATATACAACCAATGCTCTGACTCTTACATTTTGGCAATCTAAGATGAGCAGGAATATGAACATTTCTTCATATTACCATGACAACCGATATGCTGGGCTCAAACTTCATTGAATGTAAGTCTATGGAAGAATTCCCCCTGAGTACATAGGCTGAAGTTGAGGCCTGCTCTTTTTATCACATCAATTACAATAGTCAGCAAGAAAAAACACTAAATTTTCTCTGAAAATATAGCTCTTTGGTACACAATAGCCCCATATTCTCTGAATACTAAATACATAAATAAACCCATTTATGTAGAGCTGCAAGAGCTATTTCTTTTATAGCTATTGACGTATGGATGCATAAACCCTTGGGAACTTAAAAATCTGCTCTAATTCTCAAAAATATAAAATTAAGAATAAAATGTAATCTGTTCCACATGCAAGCTCATCTATTCTTTAATGATATAGCCAATAAATCAGGAAGTAAAACTTCCTCATTAAAAAAAATATCAGCATGATCCCAACATTTACAAGGTTTAAGTCCCAGTAATCTAATAAACGAGCGGTTTTAAAAAACAAATTTCATAAGTTTAAATCAACTCTAGCCTTTTAAAAAAGTTAAACATTATTTAAATAATTAGTTTGTACATCCTTAGAATTAGATATCCAGTCATTTTATAGTCATTGATACAAATATAAAGATAGAAATATGTTTTAGAACATACACAACGTAGCACTCATCTTTTACAAATACAGAAATACAAATACAGAAAGCAAGAAAAAATTAAAATTCTGCACAAAATTAAAGCCACAAAAATATAAAAAATGTTGTAACTTCCTTTACATTTTAAAACTATGATCAATAGGCACTATTTCTGTAGAGTTACAACATAAAGTTGACATTCTAAGATCCTCAGAAGAAAACTCTAAAGTGTATGAATATAAACAAAAGAAAGTTAAAAACAACTTAAAATCTCTTTTAATCAATTTTATAAGGTAAGGATAAAATTGCTGCATGTCCAATTACTGAACAACTCTACCAAGAACGTTTCTGCCACTTGACATTGCTCATCTCTGGACTATGCGTAGACCCGCAGCAAGGATGATGCAAAAGAGAACTTCATATACTTTGAAAATAAGTTTAGGGCACCTGGGTGGCTTAGTGGGTTAAAGCCTCTGCCTTCGGCTCAGGTCACGATCTCAGGGTACTGGGATCGAGGCCCGCATCGGGCTCTCTGCTCGGCAGGGAGCCTGCTTCCTCCTCTCTCTCTGCCTGCCTCTCTGCCTACTTGTAATCTCTCTCTGTGTGTCAAATAAATAAATAAAAATCTTTAAATAAAAATAAAAAAAAATAAGTTTAGATGACTTTAGAGTTCTCTTACTACTATACATTCTATGGCAGACTTTAAAATGTCAGCAGATTTAAACTTGTTTACATGGAATATGTTTTGAAGCAGTGCCTGGGTGGCTTAGTCAGTCAAGCACCTGCCTGCAACTCAGGTAATGATCCCTGGGTCCTGAGATCCAAACCCCTGTCAGGCCCCTTGCTCAGTGGGGAGTCTACTTCTCCTTCTCCCTCTGCCCCTCCACCCTGCTGATGCTATCTTTAGCTCTCTCTCGTAAATAAATAAATAAACTCTTTAAAAGAAAAAAGAACATGCATTTAAATGCTGTATGCTTTATCAGCTCTCTCATATTCTGTTTCATTTGTAATTGCACAATAACCAACATACTAACAAATATGATTAAATATGTACCTGTGTGGTACATGCCCAGGTATTGTTGTTCAAATGATTAATTTTCCTTCTAAATTAGAACATTCTATTATATAAAATAAAACTATGCTTAAAATATCAAGGTTGTTTCCAAATTATACTAAAACCTGGATACAGAGAAAATATACTTTGAATATTTGGGTGATATGGCACGCAGTAGTCCCCCCTTATCCTTGGGGACCTGTTCCAAGACCCCCCATGGATGCCTGAAACCACAGAAAGTACCAAACCCTGTATGTCCTATGTTTTTTTCTATATGTACATACCTATGATAAAGCTGAATTTATACATTAGGCATAGTTAGATATCAATAGCAATAATTAATAAAAATTAGAGCAATTATAACAATATCTTATAATATAAGTTATGTGAATCTGGTCTCTCTCAAAGCATCTTATTGTACTTATTGTACACCCTTCTTGTGGTGATGTGAGATGATAAAATGCCTATGTAATGAGATGAAGTGAGGCGACTGATATAGGCATTGTGATGTAGCGTTAGGCTACTATTGACCTTCTGACTAGATGTCAGAAGGAGGATCATGTTTCTGGACCGTGGTGGACTGGGAGTAACTGAAACCTTCGAAAGTGAAACCATGGATAAGGGAGGACTACTACACTGCATGGCTCCCTTCACAAGTGGTTTGGAAGTTCTATCAAGGGAGAATATTCAATAATTCCTAAATATATTTCAATTAAAATCAGTGCGTGATATAAAATTGGCCATAATATTAATTTTTTACTGTTCAGACAGTTTGAACATACAAGCACCTTAAAAAAAACCATCAGCCTAAATTTTACATACTTTTACTGACCAAATCTATTTGATGTGTCTAAATTATACAATTCTCTAAACAATTCACATGGACAGTTAGAAATACAGTCTTGTCTCCTTCATATTATCTTAAATAATCAATTTCTCAATTAGTGAAAACTTCAGAATTAAATCAAAAAGTATGCTGACATTTATTTTACTTATTTGAATGTACATCAAAATCAATCAATCAACAATAAATGAACATTCAAGTTTCCATAAATACTTTTGACTCATTAGTACTTTTTCTTCTAAGTAGAGATTTAAAAATAAAAAAAGTAAAATAGAATAAAACTTGGGATTCTGAATATCCTGCTCAAAAATGTGCAAAGCTATGAATTTATATATATATATGAATATATATGTGTGTATATATATATATATATATATATATATATATATATATATTTGGCAAGATTACTGACCCATCATTTTATTGAAACAATCACTAGGTAAGTTAAAGAACACTATGACAGTTTTATTTTATAATTTTTATTTCTTATTTAAAAATACTGAGTGGGAAATGAAAAAAAACCCAAATCATCAAATATTCCCTGTACTTTGTGGTTGTAGTCAGTTTCTCAGCTTTCTCTGAAAACTCCTTTCCCTGATACCGTTCTCCTTTATCCCATACTCTCTCTACGTTAAATCTCACACTTGATTTAAACACCTATATGCCAATGGACTCAATTGTCTTTATTTCCAACCTTGAATTCTCTAAGAACTCCAGATTCAGTGACTATAATATGTAAGTAGTATAATATTCTCTAATATTTGTTGTTTGATGAAAATCACTCCATCTATCTCTTTTCTAGGAAAGTGTTTAAATGATCTGAACCCTGTCACCTTGTTTGCCCTTTAATCAATTATCTGCCTAACCTCTAGATGAACTCGCCTACTTTCTGCTCAGCTTGGCAATGACACATATCAGACACATTCTAACTCAATGGCTTTTTTACTCCCTTTTCTTTTTTCTTGCCATGATACTTTCCCAATCTTTTGATAGCTATTTTCTCCTTATCATTTAGATTCCACCTTAAATGTCACTACAACAAATCCATCCAATTCTACAAGACATGATCCTGGCTTAATTCTCTCCTTAGCTTTTATGCCTTTCTGATATCCTCTCATATATTCCCATTTTAGGAGGTGAAGAGGAGAGAAGATTCATTTTCTGTTTTACTTAAGTCACTTTCAAAGAATTTCCAGGACCAAAGGGACTACATATACATTGATTGATTAGTAATTATTATTAACAATTGTATTTCAAGTTCTAATTCCAAAGACCCTATTAAACAGTGTTGGGTTTTTTTCCCAGCTGATTTATTGCATACTTAGTTTTTAGCATATTCACTCTTCATCCATTCATTTGGTCAGCAAATGTTTGTTGAGGGTCTGCCCTTTGCAATAGATAAGACAGGCCATTCTAAATTTTCAAGTCGCTAATTGAACCTGAAGTATTGAAATTAAAAGCCCCAAACTAAGAAATATAATTATTTTTGTTGCTGGTTTGTCCCCTCTCTTGTAATGCTATGTTATTTTTTTTTCCTTTTAATCTCTCCAATCACCCATGCTTTGGTTAAGTTCCTAAAAGCTAAAATTGACTTTAAGGTTTTTGTTTTTTTTTTAAAGGTTTTATTTATTTGACAGAGAGAGACACAGCAAGAGAGGGAACACAAGCAGGGGAGTGGGAGACAGAGAAGCCAGCTTCCCACTGAGCAGGGAGCCCAATACAGGGCTCTATCCCAGGACCCTGGGATCATGACCTGAGCCGAAGACAGACACTTAATGACTGAGCCACCCAGGCACCCCAGGGATAATTTATTTTTAAGGTCATGCCCAACCAGTGCCATTCATATAAAAGATGTCAGTTATGTTCTTTATAATTTTCTCTTGAAAATTTGACAAATACCACTAATATGTAAAATATGTATTTAGTTGTGGAATTAAACCAATATTAGTGAGCATATTTGTTTTTTATCATTTATAAATTTTTTCAACCAGCATCTTCATATTTTATGATGAGCAACTTTTTTAATGTGTACATTTCTATTAAAGCTCCTGCTTATTTAATTCAGTTCTTTAATTCTTCATTTCATTTATATTTAGATATTTAGAATATTTCAGAATGTATTGGCATCATTTGATGAAATAGTTGAAGGAGGTTCGTCCTAGAAACTCTGGACTTAAGATGAATAAGTACTATTCCCAAGTGCCAGTCAGCAAGTTGGAGAATTTGTCCGACCATTTGTACCATTATAAAAGTACTTGGACTAACAAAATTGAATATTTATTTTTTGTAAAACTTAACTATGAAAACAGTTTGAATAGATTATTTTAGATTACATACACGACAGGAAACAAATGTATCTAGGAAATGTTTTGCTGAGATAAACCTATTGCCACTTCAATAACTCACAGGAGCCTGCCTCATTAGACTATTAGATCAGTTCTCAAATAGCATTATCCCATTCATGGAAACATACTCACTTTTCAAATATAATACTTTGAAGAAAGCAAAGAACTCATGATAGTAAACTTTGCATAAAGCATAATGGAACATAGATATTAAAAGTACTCATTACTTAAATAAGGAAAACAAACTGCTGGTTGCCAGAGGGAAAGGAATTAGGGGATGGGCAAAATGATTGAAGAGGAGTGGGAGATACAGGCTTCCAGTTATGGAATGAATAAGTCACAGGTATAAAAGGCACAGCATAGGGAATATAGTCAATGATATTGCAATAGGGTTGTATGGTGACAGATGGTAGCTACACTTGTAATGAGCATAACATAATGTATAAAAATATATATATGTAAAAATAAAATAATAAAAGACTCATGATTGCAGGCAAATCAAATTCTACATGAAAAACTTATCGTTGTTACTAGTTGCTCAGGCTGTGTCTCCACAACACCCAAATGAATCAACCAATTTATTATAAAATACCGAACAACTTTATTTCCATTTGTCTCTGTTGTTGTTATTGTTATTTTATTAAGCGAATTGACTCTTTTTGGTCAGAATCAATTTATTCTTTTGCTGTTGTGTAGAAACATCCTTAATGTTGGCTATGGGCATTCAATGGCAAAACAAACAACAAAACTGAGAAGAAAAATGACTGCAGCACAGATTTTAAGAAACATATTTTCCTGCTCACTGATCTCCTTTTATCTTCTGCCCATATGTTTCTATGTTGCAGTTTTATCTCTTCCACACTTATGGAATGCTTTGGCAGGGGAAATGCATTCTGATGAGACAGTCTTGGTGATATTCCAGAAAGTTTTTAAGAAGTTCAGATACCAAACATAGGACTGAATCACTGTGTTGTAAGGATTTAACTTCCACTTGTCAACTGACTCCGGCTTGTTTGTTTGTTTGTTTGATATGTGTGATTTTACAATGTGTGTTTGCAATGTTCCATGATTCAATTGTGTTTCTACTATCTGACGGACTTGACCAAACCATGAACTCATTTTTCAAATTTCACAGTATTTGGTTAAGTAGACTATTTCTCAGTGTATGAGGAGGATAGGAGAAGCATGTGTCATGGTAATATATGCAAGGAGTACATTTCAAGCACCTGGAGGGGCAGATAAAGAGCAGCATGCAAGTCAAGTCATCTAATTCCAGCAATAGTGATCCTACATTTAGCCCATTTACCCCTGGATGGCCACAAGAAGGAATGTTGCTTCATTTATTCTCTCAATATAATGTCTTACACAAACAGTTTTCATATATTAGTATGTCAATGAGCTACAACTTTTCAGATTGAATGCAAAATTTACCTTCCGTGTCAGAATGCAGATGTTTGGATCTATACTTACACTTCTTCTTACAGAGTCCTGAGCAATGCAAGATATGTTACTATCATTTCTTTCTCTTGCACTTTTAAAAACTCTCTCACCATCCTTATAATGTCTGTTTTCTTCCACTCTCATTCTTGCTCAGTCTAGAGTTGTTTTGTAGGAAATGATGGGAGAAGAGTTGGAAGAAGTGTTATTCATCTCAACAGAGATTTTTGAATTACATTCCAGATGCCAGCTCTTCCATTTATCTATTCATACTAATCATGATGGAAATATGAAGAATGGCCAACATTTCTCTTTACAAAGTCTTATTTCTTACGCCATTACTGTGGTCTTCTCTATTAAACTAACTTACATTTTGTGAAGCAACAAAGTTACTTTTAATATGCAGGATCTTTTCCTATGTTATATAGTTTTTCTCCATGCTCATTAGTTGTTTGTTCTTTTTCTATTTCAGAGTTGCAAATATATTGGGAAATTTGTCTCGTCAACAAAGAACTTGGAGATTTAGGATAAACAAATATTTGTTTAATCATTTTTATTAGTTCTTTTTAGGATTTTTTTTAACCTTCTCAGATTTTGTCTCTTTATATTTCTTTGCTGTAATATGCTCTCTTTCTCCCTCAGGGCAATTCCTGAATATCAATGACTGTTTTTAAAACTTCATGGGTTGTAAAAAATATTTTATTCGTAAAAAATTAATCAAAGTGCTAACATATTTTATTTAGGACTATGATAGTTTAATCTTTGTAATTGCCACAGTTTTGAAATCACAATTCATTCCATGGCAAATAATCAAAAATGTGCAAACTTTATGGCTGACGAGTACTGCCCTCCTAAAGACTCATAGTACACATTGCTCTAATATCTCAGGTTTTATGAAAGTCAGTGTGTTTTATTCCATGGACATTTTGTATCTTATAATGTCTCATACTTCTTCTATGCCTTGGCCTTTAGGAAACTCAGAAATGATTTGAGTGCAAACCTTTAATTATTTTATATCATTAATTTCTTTGTGCTGATTTCTGCACAAGATTTATTTTTCTATCCCAGAACTCTTTCACATAGGCATTATTGATTGCCCACATGTCTGATATTAGTCTCTAGTCCCCCCACTGGTCAACTGAAACCACACTATTCAAAACCCCCCTCTAAATCATAGACTTGATCTTCTTCACATGGACGGTCCTCCCACCACCACCAGATCATATTGCTAGACTATCTGATCACCCATGGCCACCAGAAAAATAAAGACAATCCTAGAAGGCATGAAATTCCAAGGGCTTAGAGATTATCTCCCAGAAGACAAAGACAAAGGACAGACCTCTTCTGGAAAAGAATGAATTCTTTACCATGCATAATTAAAGAGATAAGTACTACCCTGGTAAAATTATTTGAAAATTAAGGCTTTCATATTCAGCCAAGGTGGAGTAACAGGCACAAAAAATACTTTCTGGCTTTGAACCACAAAAAAATAAAAAAATAAATAAAAATAAAAAGACAAAAACATATGAAAAAATATTTTTAAGGTATTATATATTAGGCCAAAAGGTCAATGAGCCTAAGGTTTAGAAAACAAATGAGATTGGTCCTATAATTGATATACTTCAGTGCCTGGAGAATTTCCAGGCTGTGACACAGAGCATGGAAACAGGAATATACATTTTCTTTAGGAAGAAAAGACGGAGCTGATATCCTGGAGAAGCTAAAGAAGCTACTGTCCTCAGGATAGAGTATAGAAGAAAAGACAGATGCATAGACCAAGAGCTCTGGAGTTTATAGAGAGAATTCCTTGAGTCTTCAGCTGAGAAAAGATCAATGCATATATTCTTGTTCCCATCAGGCAGACTGGAAAAACCTCCTAATTCAAGTCTGGAATACTTGGAAGAGTATTGCCTTAATAGTAGGGCAAAATGACTACCTGACTATGTGTTTCTTTGATCTTACATAAAGTGACTTTAAAACAAGACTTGAAGAATCAAAGTATTTCCAAATACTTTGATTGCATCCCAGAATGAATCTGAAGAATATCATAGGAATTAAAAGTACTTAGCACATAAGAAGGTAAAATATATGTTTTATGTTTAATCAAGAATCATATGCATGTAAAAAAAATCCAAGAAAATAGAGCCTATGATTACAAGAAAAGTCAGTTACCCAGAAGAGACCCAGAAATAACCCAGATTATATAATTAATAGATAAGTACGTTAAAACAGTCTTTATAACTTTATGCCATATGTTCAAGAAGCTGGAAGAAATATGGAGGATGATAAATAGACACATGGAACATTGTTTTAAATGTGATATTAAACTGACAGAGGTGAAAACAATGGTGTCCAAAGTAAAAAATAAATAAGCGAAACATTGAGTATGATTAACAGTAAACCAGACACCACAAAAACAAAAATTAATAAGCTTGAACACAAGTCAATCTGAATTTCCCAAAATCAAACCTAATGTGGAAAAGACTTGGGAAAAAAACAACAACATAAACTCCTTGAATGGTATGCAAGCTTCAAAAGGTCAAATATACAAACAACTGGAGTACCCAAAGAAGAGACAAAGGGGAAAGAGACAGAAAACATATTTTTAAAATAAGTCTGAAACTAAATAAATAAATAAATAAAATAAGGCTGAACTTTTTCTAAGTTTGATAAAATTATAAATCCACATGTCTTAGAAGTTCAACAAGTTCAAAATACAAGAAATCTATAGAAAATTACACTAAGGCATATCAGATTCAAATCTCCTAAAATTATTTATATACAATCTTAAAAGCTTTTTCTAAGAAGGTTTGAATGGAAGAACACCTGGATGGTTCAGTCAGTTGAGCATCTGACTTTTGATTTCACCTTAGGTCAAGATCTCAGGTTTGTGAGATTAAGTCCCAGATTGGACTCCAGGCTCAGCAGGGAGTCTGCTGAGACTCGCGCTCTCTCTCTCTTTCCCTGCCCCTTACCCCCAGACTTTTGTGGGCTCACTGGAGCACAGACGTACTCTCTCTCTCGCTCTCAAATAAGTAAATAAAATCTTTAAAAAAGAAGATATGAATGGAAGGAAGAAAGGAAGGAAGGTGTAAATAATAGCGGGTTTCTCTTTGTAAATAATGTAGGTTGGAAGGCAGTAAAGTAACAAAATACTGAAAAAAAATCTGACAACTTAGAACTCTGTACTGAATAAAAATCTTTCTAAAGCAGTGACAAACTACAGATGTGTTCAGTCATGCAAAAGCCAATATAATTCATCAGCAGTATACCGCCACTACAACAAATTTATACTTTATATTGTATACCAAAATACTAACTCAAATTTGATTACAGACTTAATGTAAAACCTAGATACACTACTTTCAGAAGAAAATGTAGGGCACATATCTTTGTGTCCTGGCTGGAAAAGTATTTATAAGCAAGGCACTAAAAACCATGATACATAAGAGAAAAAAAAGGATAAATTTGTTGTCACCAAAATTATTTTTCCTCTTCACAAGATACTAACAAGAGAATGGAAAGATGAACTGAAGACTGGACAAATACTTATAAATAACATATGTGATAAAGAACTTGTACCTAGAATATATAAAGAGTTCTTAAAATCCAATAAGAGAATGAATGACCCAATTTAAAAAAAGCAAAAGATTAAAATACTTCACCAAAGAAGATATTTAAATAGCAAATAACAACATGAAAAGTGTTTAACATCATCAACCACTAGATGAATAAAAATAAAAATCACAATAAGATATTCCTACTTACCTACTAAAAATGTTTGCATTTTAAAAATTGATCTGATCATTTATTTACTAGAATGTAGAGGTTACTGGAACTTTCTTTTTTTTTTTTAAAGATTTTATTTATTTATTTGACGGAGAGAGAGAGATCACAAGTCGGCAGAGAGACAGGCAGAGAGTGGAGGAAGCAGGCTCCCCACTGAGCAGGGAGCCTGATGCAGGGCTCAATCCCAGGACCCTGAGACCAGGACCTGAGCCGAAGGCAGAGGCTTTAACCCACTGAGCCATCCAGGCGCCCTTACTGGAACTTTTATACACTGTTGGTGCAAAGGAAGAATGATACAACTTCTTTGAAAAACAATTTGGAAGTTTTCTAAAAAGTATCTATTTGTCAGGCTTTTTACTACTAAGTTTTTATCATAGAAAAAGAGAAATAAATGTCCAAAAGACTTTCACATGAATGTTTGTATAAGCGAGCTTTATTTTTAACAGCCAATATCTAGAACCAAATCAGCTGTCCATCAATAGGTAAGTGGATAAACAAACTGTGGTTCTTCAGTAAAATTGATCAGTTATGAAAAGGAAAGAACTTGAACAGGGATTGGCAACTATGGCCCTGAGCTAAATTTGGTCTATGGACTGTTTTTATATGGTCCACAAACTAAGAAATTTTTTTGCATTTCTAACAGTTATAAATAAATAAAGAATATGCAACAGAAATCTTACATGTTCCACCAAGTCTAATAAATGTATCAGGCTGCCCTTTAAAAAAAAAAAAGTCTGGTGACCTTTCCACTACAATGTGGAAGAATCTCAAAATAATTACGCTGACTGAAAGAACCCCTGGGTTAAATAATACATATTGTATTACTCCTTGTATATAAGATTTTTGAAAACAAAAACTAATCTGTGGTGACAAAGAGCAAATCATTTGTTTCTGGGAAGGTATGGCATGGGAGGGAGTAGAAAGGAAAGCTTGAAAGGGGAATGAAGAAACATTTGGGATGATGAATATATACATTATCTCGATTAAAGCGATAATTTCATGGGTATCTAAACATGTCAAAACATCAAATTGTGTACTTTAAATATGTACAGTTTATTGTATGCCTATTATGCCTCAAGAAAATTTTTAAAGCTATATTTAAATGGTGATTTGCATTTTCTGATCAATAATGGAAATAGCCAAAATAAATTTTTTTGTTTTCACTTATATTTTATTTGTATGTCAGGTGTACTACTATTGTATTACCTTAGAGTGGTCAGAGATTATTTAAAAATAACTTTGGGGGCACTTGGGTGACTCAGTTGGTTAAGTGTCTGCCTTCAGGTCAGGTCATGATCCCAGGATCCTGGGATAGAGTCCTGTGTTGAGCTCCCTGCTCAGTAGAGAGCCTGCTTCTCCCTTTTCCTCTGCTCCTCCCCCACTGCTCATGCTTTCTCATGTACTTTCTCTCTTTCTTACAAATAAATAAAATCTTTTAAAAATAATAATAGTTTTTAACAGGAAAAAAAAAAAAGCAGAATGGGTACTCCAAAAGCAAACTCCACTTTTCCGAATTTTTTTTGAACACACAAGTTTACTGCTGTTCATCCTTAAAGTGCCTGATAAAGGGCATGCCCATAAAAAGAGTCATTCACGATTTATGGGTGGAGTGCAGACTAAGCCCAAACCTCTGCTGAAAATTGAGCTTGTCCATGTGTGGTGAACCACTACATGATTGTCAAAGAGGAGGAATAAAGATGAGAGAATTATTGGCCAACTCCCTTAAAGAGTATTTTTAAACTTCTAACATTTCATTTATAATTATGTTTCCTTACGATAGTTAAACGAAGTTCAAAGGAAAACTTTAGCTCTAGAGAAATAAATACTATCAAATAGGGCTACTTTAGGCATTGTATAATATTATTTTTCACTCAATTTATTAAATATCCTCATTGGTCAAGAGGATTACAGTACAGAAACAGAGGACCAGGGATTGTATCCATTGAATATACTTATTGGTTAGACATTACTAAAAATCACAGTATCATTGAGTGTCAAATTCATATAAGAGAAAATTGGCATTTGTACATCAGAGGTCATGTTCATGACTCTAAAATGATCACATAAGTCCTAAGGTCAAGTCTCTCAGATGTTGTTAGCAAACATCTATATACTCGTAGCCCTCCACATACTGAATTTTCTTATCACAAATAAATCACAGTATTCTAATAAACATAGGACACATTTAGTCATATAGTTAAAAATACTTCTGATGGCATCAATAAGATTATGATAGAAAACATCAAAGTAGTGATTTTTAAATTTCAAATAGTGAATAACACTTTAGACAGACAATAGATGGATTAGCTAGATGTTAGATAGATAGGAACATTACTGAACAATTCAGTTTCACATGCGTTAACTACAACTCAGAAGAGTGACCTCTTTTTTTTCCACTCTTCTACATTTCTGACAATGAATGATTTAGTTTCTGATTTCAAAATGTAAGTCATCTTTTACTCACTTCAATTTTTATCTGCCATATTCACCAGCCCCAGAGGTTCTAGATTCTTTACTTTTTGGTATGAAATTACTTGACCTTATTGCTGAAACCATGGTCATGGTTCAGTTCCTTATCATTTTCAACTGTTCACACCTTGATTTTTACAAGAACCATAAAATTGACCCTCTGACTCCAGGATCTGCTCTTTTCCAACCTAGGAGGCAAATTCCTATCAAATTAATCTTCCAAATTCTTTCTTTCATTAAACCTTGAAGGACTTAAAACTTTGTTCTATCTTATCAAATATAAACTGATTTGTTTGTCTTATAAAGCTTTATGGATCATGGTCTTTTCCTACTTAGCTATTCTTATTCTAATATCCTTTTTTTTTTTTTTAAAGATTTTATTTATTTATTTCACAGAGGGAGAGAGATCACAAGGAGGCAGAGAGGAAGGCAGAGAGAGAGAGAGGGGGAAGCAGGCTCCCTGCCGAGCAGGGAGCCCGATGCGGGCCTCGATCCCAGGACCCTGAGATCATGACCTGAGCCGAAAGCAGAGGCTTTAACCCACTGAGCCACCCAGGCGCCCTTATTCTAATATCCTACAATGCCAATATTTAATTCAAATCAATGGATTAATGAACAGATTTTTTTTTCATTTTTTGTGCCACTGAACCTCTACTTTATTAATTCTCCCAAACCTAGAGATAGATACCTTTCCTAGACCTTTGATTAATTTGATTAATTTGCTTCCAACTTTGTTCCCCTCAAACCCTTAATTTCTAGTATTCCCTTCCCAGATTATACTAGTTTAACTTAATCATGGGTAGCCATATTTCCCCTTATCAGTTAGTGTTATTCCACAGGTATTAATCTTACTTATTCATGAATCTTTTAAAATGATTGAGTACAGAAAGTTATTAATGCTCAGTCTAGAGAAAATCACATGGGTGCTTTTGGACATCACAATAAAGTGCCAAAGTTACTAGGTTCTGACTCAGAAAACATGGTCTCTTGTCTTAGCAGTACCACAGTTTATAAATTACTTTTTAAATATGTTTATTATTTAATTCATTCAGTATTCATTGAGTTGCTATTTTGTGCTGTGTGTGACTTTTATTCTCACATATTTTATAATATAAATAAAGTTGTTGAGAAAATGAGCTTTTGCATCAAACTTACCTCTGTTGAAATTCCAACCTTATTATTTTGGAAAAAGTTATTTAATCTCTTTAAGTTTTGGGCGCCTGGGTGGCTCAGTGGGTTAAAGCCTCTGCCTTCGGCTCAGGTCGTGATCTCAGGGTCCTAGGATCGAGGCCCGCATCAGGCTCTCTGCTCAGCAGGGAGCCTGCTTTCCCCTCTCTCTGCCTGCCTCACTGTCTACTTGTGATCTCTCTCTGTCAAATAAATAAACAAAATCTTTAAAAAAATAATAATCTCTTTAAGTTTTTATTTCTTACCTCATAGAGTAGGTTTAATGACATCTTTCTTATATGGTTGCCATAAATATATGTAGGGGCACCTGGGTGCCTCAGTCAGTTAAGCATCTGACTTAAGCTCCGGTCATGATCTCAGGATCCTGGGATCAAGTCCCGCATTGGTCTCTCTGCTCATTGGTGAGCCTGCTCCTCCCTCTCACTCAGCCTCTCCCCTCCATTTGTTCTCTCTCTCAAATAAACAAAATCTTTTAAAAAAAAAAAAGAATACATGTAAATAGCGTATCCATTGATTCCAAGGACCCCCCTTTTTACTCACATTTCAATATCTTGAAATCAGAATGTAATACATAATCAGTGATGTCTTCTGATTATATTTGATAGTGATTTCTATACAAAATGAAGATATATCATATTCTATGAAATAAAGTAATATATATTATTATAATATATATTACATATAATAAGGTAATATATTATAATAATATATATTATATATAATAAGGTTATATATATTATTATAGTATATATTTTACATATATATATATAGCAATTACACAGAACTTGAAACATAGTTTGAGTTCAATAAATGGTAGCTATTGCTCACAGTAGGGAGAAAATACAGATAAGCAAACAGATTATTAGAGTAGTAGATAATAAACAGAAAATTTTTAGGAAATAGGCAAGAGAAGACCAGGGTGTTATGTGAGCATGTTGTAAAGCACAAAATCTATAGTTAGGGAAGCTTCTCAGATGTTAGCAAATATGCACATACCCATATCTATCCACATACTGAAATTTTATTTCCTTATCACAAATAAAATATAGTATTTTAATAAGTATGGGACTGTGTGACTTTTAAGATAAGAGATAGATAACAATACTTAATGAGAAAAAAAAGTAAAAGGACACAAAACAAAAGGAAACAGCATGTGCACCCAGAGGGTGTCATGTTCAAAATAAAAAATAAATCCAATTAAAATATGTGCAGAAGACATGAATGGACATTTTTCCAAAGAAGACATACAGATGGCTAACAGACACATGAAAAGATGCTCAACATCACTCATCAACAAGGAAATACAAACCAAAACTACAATGAGATGTCACCTCACACCTGTCAGAATGACTAAAATTAAAAACACAGGAAACAACAGTTATTGGTGAGGTAGTGGAGAAAAGTAAACTCTCTTGTACTGTTGGTGGGAATGCAAACTGGTACAGCCACTCTAGAAAAGATTATGGAGGTTTCTCAAAAATTTAAAAATAGAACTATCCTATGACCCAGCAATTGCACAGTTAGGTATTTACCCAAAGGATACAAAAATACTGTTCGAAGGGATGCATGCACCCTGATGTCTATAGCAGCATTTTCAATAACCGAATTATGGATGGAGCCCAGTTGTCCATTGACTGATGAATGGATAAAAAAGAGGTGGTATACATATAGAGTGGAATATTACTCAGCCATAAAAAAATGAAATCTTGCCATTTGCAACAACCTGGATGAAGCTAGAGTTTATTATGCTAAGTGAAGTAAGTCAGTCAGAGAAAGACAAATACTATATGATTTCACTCATATGTGGAATTTAAGAAAAACAAATGAACATGGGGGAAAAAAGAGAGAGGCAAATTGTAAAACAGACTCTTAACTATAGAGAACAAACTGAGGGTTGCTGGGAGGGAAGTAGGTGGGGGAATGGGTTAAATGAGGGAAGGGTATTAAAGTGACTCTTGTTTTGATGAGCACTGTGTGTTATACGTAAGTCATGAATCACTAAATTCTACTCTTGAAACTAATATTACGCTATATATTAACTAATTAGAATTAGTATAAAAACTTGAAACTACAAAAAAAAATTCAGTATTGCTGGAGTATACTGAGAATTGGCCAAAGATTAGTCTGGAGAATTAAATAAGCATCAGGTCATATAGGACATTTTAAGTTGTTTCGATGATTTGCAACTTTATATGATGATATTGGGGAGATATTGAATTCTTTTCAGAAGTAGTGGAATTCTAACAGATAGATTAAACTCTGTAGAGCTCAATTACTTAATTGCCTACTACTAGATAATGGGATAAGGCATTATCTCAATATGAGTATTATGAACGTCCAAAATTTTATGAGAAAAGCTAAAAAGCACATAATTCTTTTAAAGACGATTTCTCTGAAATGAGCTTTAGCCTATATTTTCAACAGAAATACATATGGGGTGTGTGTGGGTGTGTGTGTATGTGTGTGTGTGTGTGTGAATCCTCACTTTATTTTAATAAATTGCAAACTCTGGTACAGTAGAAAGATGTCAAAAGAAAAGAAAAAAAAGCAGAAAAAATTCAACATACCTATCTTGACTTCTCTTTCAAGAAACTCCTTGAAATACATTTGAAAATCATTACTTTTGAATTCCTTAACCTCTCTCTAAATCAAAATTTAGCTCTGACCTCATTTCATTCTCTATTCCCTAAAGCACTCATCTTATGTCCTTTGATCTTGGAATACTTATTAAACTGTGTATATATTTCTCTTACATTTATTGTGTACATGAAAGTTTCCTAAATATGACCATATAAAGTTATAACCACACTTCACAGAGAATTACACAAATGGAGAGGCACAAATATTCTGTTTTCTATTTTTCCATATTTTCCTCTTTCTAGATGCCTAAGAAAGGTACAGATATAACCATGGCCATTTTGTGAATGACATTGAAGAAGATATGAATCACACACTTACCCTTCTGTGCTGTTCTTGTAAGTATTTATTTTCCAGCTCAAAGAATGTGACCTTGACATTTTTTAATACACAAGATGATTTGCTGAAAGGTTAAGAAAAATCATTTAAGATCAGGTAAAGTATTCATAGTGTCTGTAGGTTATGCCTACTTATAGGTTTCCAAAAAACAAAACATCTCATGGGCTGCAATAATTCCCATACTTGGTCTGTATAGGCAATGGTAATGTAAGCAAAGATCTGTACAGGCAATGTAATATAAGCTAAGACCCTCAAAATCCAAAAGGTATGGGAGAACTGAAGCTCCCAGCAGCCCTGAGACGATTTAGAAATCACTAGTGGCATAAAGCTTTGGTTTTAATATTTTCATGTGCCTCACACAAGATGAGAAATCTGAATAGAGATACCAAACAAACAAGTAGGCAAACAAAGAAACAAACAAGGTTTCTAGAAGGAAAACCCCTAGTGAAAAGATGAAATAGAAAAATAACTTTTCCTAAAATAGTTCTATCCATCACCAAGATTTAACTTATTATTTTTGAAAGTCTGCTCTCCTATAAGTTTGTTATCCAAATTTATACTACTCAAGTCTTCTGGAAATCTTTCAGATGAGAATATATATATATACATATATATATGCACACACATATATATTTAAAGACTTTATTTATTTATTTGACAGAGAGAGAGATCACAAGGAGGCAGAGAGGCAGGCAGAGAGAGAGGAGGAAGCAGGCTCCCCGCCGAGCAGGGAACCGGGTGCGGGCCTCGATCCCAGGACCCTGAGATCATGACCTGAGCTGAAGGCAGAGGCTTTAATCCACTGAGCCACCCAGGCGCCCCAAGCTGAGGATATATTTTAAACTGTTTCTAAGTTGTTAGTTCCCTCAGGCACCTGGGAGAAACAAACATAAATCAACCAAAGATGTCAACGAATATCTTAGAGAATTATTTTTTAAATTGCAAAATATATGGCTTGTTATTAAAAACAAACATTAATGATCAAAAAGAAACAAAAGCAATAAATATGCAAACATATAAAAGAGGAAATTTATCAAATACAGAAAATAAGTGATTAAGTATTAATAGAAGTATTAATTTAAATGGAGCTGCACTGCAGTGGTGGCTTTGCAGGCACCTGAAACACTGAGGGAGAAATATCTTTTTGGCCAGAAGAGTAGCAAAAAGAAGTCCTGTGATCCCTGTGTGTGAGAAACTCCCAGTTTTTTCTTGGTGCTTATCCAGGGATGTCCCCAGTCATGCAGTACTGCACTGAAGGGCACATGACTACAACTCTAAAAACAAAAACAAAAACAAACTTATCTTCCAAGCTGGAGGATCAGGAAAAGTCAGAATGTGAGTGTGGGGATCCCCTAATTCAGTGTATGAGCCATCAGAAGTTCAGTTTACCCCTGAGCTGTGTATGTATTAGACAAACTCAAAGTAGTCCAGCAGAAGCTTTAAAACAGGATGTGAATTTAGAACCCAAGAAGTTGATGACAGCTCTCAGTCTCTACCTAAATGGGTAGATTGTTTGCAAAAACAAAAGACTCACCGTTGTCAGGAAATTTGAACAGGACCCACAGACTTCACAACATACTAAATATGTCTGAGACACAATCCAAAATTCATCAACATACAAAGAACAAAATCATTCTTAAAGGAAAACTTATCAAAGTAAAATATACACTCTTAAATGAAAGGTAAGAAATGTACTGTCAGAAGAAATAGAAACCAAAAACAAACCACAAACAAATGAAAATGTAACAAAATATCTGTAATACCTAGATACAGCAAACTATAAAACATCACACAGGAAAATTAAAGAAGACCTAAATAGGGTGCCTGGGTGGCTCAGTTGGTTAAGTAACTGCCTTCGGCTCAGGTCATGATCTTGGAGTCCCAGAATCAAGTCACGCATTGGGCTCTCAGCTCCACGGGAAGTCTGCTTCTCCTTCTGACCTTGTCCTCTTTCACTCTGAAAAATAAATAAATAAAATCTTTAAAAAATAAAAAATAAAAAATAAAATAAAGAAGACCTAAATAACTGGAGAGAGTATATTCAAGGTTCAAAAGATTCAATATTGTTGAGACACCAATTCTACCACAATTGAATATGCAAATAGTCTAGAATAGTCTAAATCCTTTTTTATAAGAGCAAACTTGGACGACTTTAACTAACTGATCTCAAGAATTACCCTAAAGTTCATTCTAAAGTGACCCTGGTATTTCAAAGTCAAGTATTTAGATCAGTGGAAGAGAAATGGAAATCCACAAGTAGAGTCTCACATATTTGGTGCTACGAAAACTATCTATTTATATGAATAAAAATCAACTTTGCCTCTTACATCATACAGGGAAATTAATTTAAGATGTATCATTGACCTAATTTTGAAAGCTAGAACAGTATCGTTTCTGGAAGGAATCATAGAAGAAAATTTTTGCAACCTTGGAGTAGGCAAATATTTATTATATAAGACACAAAACATACATATACAAAATTAATAAATTGGACTTTATCAGAATTAAAACACTTGTTCTTTGGGAACATCCAAGTGCCTCAGTTGGCTGAGCACCTGATTCTTGATTTTGGCCTAGGTCATGATCTCAGGGTCCTGGGATCCAGCCCTGTGTGGGGCTCCATGCTCAATGGGGAGTCTGTTTCCCTCCTTCTCCCACTGCTCCCCCAACTCCCGCTCTCCCTCTCAACCCCTGAAATAAAACAAAAACAAAAACTTGCTTTTTGAAATACTTTGTTAACAAAACAGAAAGTCAATAAAAATATTGGGAAAAATAACTATAATACAATTATCTGTCAAATATTTGTATCCAGGATGTATAAAGAACTCTTGAAGTGCAGTAATAACACGAATAACTCAATTTAAAAATAGAATACTTAAACAGACATTTTTAAAAAAGATAATAAGGATGACAAATAAGCACTTGAAAAGATGCTCAGTACCATTAGTCATCAAGAAAATACAAGTAAGGGCGCCTGGGTGGCTCAGTGGGTTAAGGCCACTGCCTTCGGCTCAGGTCATGATCCCAGGGTCCTGGGATCGAGGCCCACATCGGGCTCTCTGCTCAGCAGGGAGCCTGCTTCCTCCTCTCTCCTCTCTCCTCTCTCTCTGCCTGCCTCTCTGCCTACTTGTAATCTCTCTGTGTCAAATGAATAAATAAAATCTTTAAAAAAAAAAAAAAAAAAAAAAAAAAAAGAAAATACAAGTAAACCACAATAAGTATGTCTATATTTTCGCTAAAAGAGTTGAATTTTTTTAACTGACAATAAGAAGTGTTAGTAAAGATATGTAGTAACTGGAACTCTCGTGCACACGGGGAGAGTGTGAGATGGTACAGTCATTTTGATAAACTTATTGGTTAGAACATAAAGACAAACGCACACCTACCATATTATAGTCCAGCCATTCTACTTCTAGATACTTCTTTATGAGAAACAAAAATATAGTTTACCCTTGAAAAACACAGGAAGTTAGGGGTGCTGACTCTCTACCAGTTGAAAGTCTGTGCATAAGTTTTGAGCCCCCCAAATCATAACTACTAGTATCCTACTGTCAACAAGAAGCTTTTCTGATAACAATAACTGTCAATTAACATACATTTTATGTTATATATATTGTATTTTCTTACAAAAAGGTAAACTAGAGGAAAGAAAATTATAAGGGAAGGGGCGCCTGGGTGGCTCAGTCATTAAGCATCTGCCTTTGGCTCAAATCATGATCCCAGAGTCCTGGGATCAAGCCCCAAATCGGGCTCCCTGCTCCGTGAGAAACCTGTTCTCCTTCTCCCACTCCCCCTTATGTTCCTTCTCTCACTGTCCCTCTCTCTGTCAAATAAATAAATCAAATCTTTGAAAAAATTAAAAAAAAGAAAATCATAAGGGAAAATATATTTACACCACCGTACTGTACAAAATCCATGTATAAGTAGGCCTGTGCAGTTTAAATCTGTGTTATTTAGGGGTCAACTGTATATATCCCCACATAAGGTCTTTAAAGATTTTTATTTATTTATTTCACAGAGGGAGAGAGATCACAAGGAGGCAGAGAGGCAGGCAGAGAGAGAAGGGGGAGCAGGCTCCCTGCTGAGCAGAGAGCCCGATGCGGGCCTCGATCCCAGGACCCTGAGATCATGACCTGAGCCGAAAGCAGAGGCTTTAACCCACTGAGCCACCCAGGCGCCCTCCCCACATAAGGTCTTATACATAAATCTGTATAGGAAGTTTATACATAATAGCCAAAAAAAATGGAAACAACTGAAATGTTTAAGGTTGAATGGATAAATGAAATGTAGGGTATCCATATACTTAGCAATGAAAAGAATGAGCTACAGATAAATATAATTGTATGTATGAATATCAAAAACATGTTGAGTAAAAAAAAAAGACCCCCCCAAAAAAGCATGCATGTTATATGATTCCATTATTTATGAAATTCTAGAAAGATGTCAAGTCTGCCCAAATGAATTTACAAGTTCAGCTGATTCTGGGTTTCTTAGTAAATGTATAAATGCTAAAAATGCTAAGACATTAAAAAAATTAAGACCTTGTTTTGCTAGATACCGTAGTATATTACATAGCTGTAGATACTGAGATAGCATAATAGTGGTCCACAAAGAAGGAAATAGATCAGTGGAATTTAAGTAAGGTCCAAAGGGAATTCCAAGTAATGAAATTCCAAAATTCCAAGTAATGTGGGAATGGTAAATTATGAAATTGACATTTGGTATCAAAAGTGAAAGAATATGCTATTTACTAAATTGCTCTAGGAACAATTGAAAAAATAGGAGTAAGAATGGAGCACTGAAAAGGAAATAAAGTTATATTTCTGCCTCTCAGATTATACCAAGTGAGTTCCACATCAATAAATTATGTAAATATATTAAATAAAATATAAAATGATTAAATTTTAAAATTGGACTTTTACAATTATTAAGGTTACAATGACTTTCCAACAATGACAGAAACCTAAAATACAATAAGAAAATTTGACAGCATAATTATATAACAATATATATTTTTTATGATAAAAGACAGCATAAATGATACTAAATGAAAAATGACAAGATTGGAGACTTTTTCATTATATTTGACAAAGTACATCTAGAGCTTATGAATAGTACCAAAAATCAATAGTGAAAAGATGAAAAGCCACAAAAAAAATTTAATTAAAAAAAGGTCTGAGAATGTAGAAAAAGTCACCTGGATGTTAAGACAAAATATAATTGTCTCTTCTTTCCTGAAATACTTCATAAAGTCAGTTGTTGCTAAGAAATATCAGAAAGAGTACACAGGCAAAAAGTTAAGAAATTTTTGAAAAATAAAAATAGTGTGGGAAATTACCTCACACATAAATGAATGCCAAAAAGTGCTAGAAAGAATCAACCAGCTGTTAACATGTAGTGCTTATAGTGGGATAATTGGGATTGGGAGGGACAGGAAAAGGGGGCTTTTCTTTTTTAATCTCATGACAGAATTGTGCATGCTTGTTAGGTAGCTCTCACAGTTGAAAAAGCAGCAGCCTTTATAGATAGTGAATATACATTCCCCCCGCTTTCTTTGTACAAATTTACCACTATGTATCATGTAAATATTCTTTCTATAATCTCTCTTATGTGACCATGAATTAACAGAAGCCAGGGTATGGCAGTGTGTGTGTGTGTGTGTGTGTGTGTGTGTGTGTGTGTGTGTGTGTATCCCTAGAGATTAACTGTTAGTCTTTGTTTGTTTTGTATTTGTTGTTTTACTTTTCATACTCACAACTGTCTCCACATACTATACTTTCCATCCAAAACTGACTATGGATTTGTACTGAATCTCTTCAGTTTCCAGTTCCTTTGCTGCTCCTCAAAATAAATTTCTGGGTCTTTTTTGGTTTTAAGGACTTACCGCCATTCATGACAGACAAGCATGGGGGTTAAAATAATTAAGTTTATTCATACATATTATATATGTGTGTGTATGTGTAGGAATATGTGTGTATGTCTGTATAGACATATTATTGTGTATAGATAGATGTTTAAATATGACAGCAAGGTTTCAAACAATTTAACTGTTCTCAGTTATTCTGTGGGTTTTGGGGTTTTTTTGTTTTTTTAATGACCTTTGGTACTACAAAGCTTCCGCCAGTGCTTCCATCTTGTGGCTTATCAAATCATTTTTTGCTTAGCTCCCCTCTTTTGTTTAGGTTTTCTGGAAAATTCCAGGTCAAAGACATCTGACGAAGGTCTGATAAGACAGGAGATATGAATGTACCAATGATGCTTTCTTTCCAAAGTGGTTGCACAAATGTTTTCTCTGAGACTGTAAATTAATTATTTTATTTCATTTTTATGTGAATCTATATTCAAGTTTAAAAGTGAAATTTCTTCATAAACTTGAAAACAAAAAGCCATACTGCCACAGGATTTTAGTCACAGTTTGGATGCAGGTTTGAGATTCAATTTTTATTAAATGCAGCTCTTCTCTAACATTTGAGCATTAATAACTAAGAACCAAGGTTACTTAATAAGTAAATAAAAGATGCCTTTATGCCAAGAGAAGGGAAAAGGAGATTTTGATCCAGTATATTAACACAGGTTTTCACTAGTTTAGTTAATGGTGTGGAATGAGAAACTGAGTTTCATATAAGATACAGAGTTAGGTCCTGTAATTTTTAAAGAAACTGGGCCATAGTCAGCACCGCATTTACAGTGAAATCAACTATTTGGTTTTAGCTAAACAACACCATCCGTCAGAACAGATTAGTATTTTTATTTTTAGTTCAATTTTGAATATTAAACATTTTATATTTATTTTGTAATTTTGTTTTATTTCTAGAATTCTTTAAAAGTGTAAGTATAAGTTTGTAATTCATTTTAGGTTTATATGTACTCACATAAAGTTAATCCAAAATTATTTAAGTTAAATGTAAGAGTCTTTGGTCATCTGGGTGGCTCAGTCCATTAAGCTCCAACTCTTGGTTTCTGCCCAGGTCATGATCTCAGGGTCATGAGATCCAGCCTTGCCTCAGGCTCTGTGCTCAGTGTGGAATCTGTTCAAGATTATCTCTTGCTCGCTCTGTCCCTCCCCTGCTTGCGCTCATGTATGTGCCCTCTCTCTCTCTCTAAAATAAATAAATTAAGTATCTGAATACATACAGAAATACATACATACATGTAGGAGTCCTTAAGAAGTCCTTTTCAAATGAATCTGCACTTATACCTCAGAAACACTGCTTAGGTGGTTCTATAACTTAGTATGTCTTCAATCAACTATCGTGTTCTTCTACTTGACATTTAATTTGCCACTTTCAGTAGTGTACTGGAGACCCAACCTGAATTTTGCAACACTTGATAGTGGGAGGGATGATCCTAATTGCTTCTGTGAAGATTGAATGTTATTCATAAAAACTTTCCACTCAGAGACACCTGTGTGGCTCAGTTGTTGGGCATCTGCCTTAGGCTCAGGTCATGGTCCCAGGGTCCTGGGATCCAGCTGAGCATTGGGCTCCCTGCTTGGTGGGAAGCCTGCTTCTCCCTCTCCCACTCCCTCTGCTTCTGTTCCCTCTCTCACTGTGTCTCTCTCTGTCAAAGAAATAAAATCTTAAACAAAACAGAACAAAACAAAAAACACTTCCCATTCAATAGCATTGAGCTTAGCCATTTTAAGTATGCATGGTAAGTATGGCAGTGTATTAAAAATAATAATAAAAAGCAGGATTTTAAAAAGTGCTTTCGGTATTTTCTAAACAAGAAGAAAAAACAGGAAAATTCACTGTGATACACGATGTCCAAACTGATTGAAGGATCAATGATTAAGGAATGAATATGCATTTTCTTGTTGAAAATAAGTAAAATAGACCATTGTGAAATTGATTTATTAGGGATCTTTCATATTAATAATTTTTATTTGTCTAAAATAATTTATTTCTGTACAGAGTTGGAAAGAAATGTTTTACTAGTTATTTCTTAGTATTTTAGAAGTTACATTTTTTAAATGTTATCTATATTCAGTGAAAATTAAGATTTTAAAATTATAAAACTTTTAAATCTTACAGGACAAAAATTTTAAATCCATGATTTTAAGTTCTCCAAATTTTGAAGTTAGTTTAAAAAAATATCAAGGGCATCTATGTTCTCATTTGCCATTAGAAACATTAGGAAAACAACTAATTTCATTTACAAAGCAATATCAATTATCACTATCATTCAATTTAAAAATGTAATAAGCAAAAATATAAGCGAAAAAAGGTTAATCCTTTATATTGAGTAAACTTAGCTTCATAAACAATTTAGTATATTATTTTTATTTTCCCCTTTGAGAGAGAAATGGTGAAAATTTGTACCTTTTCCCACTGAAAGACTTCTAGGAACCATTAGAGGGAGTAGCCCCACACAATTAAATAGTTTCACAGATTCTAGGTATTTTCTTAATCAAAATCCCAGAATACAGAGCAGGACTAGCTGTCTGTTGACTATTTTTGTCCCAGTGTTAATAAAATATCTGTAATATCTTTGCTGAGATGTAAACGACCACATTTAGAATTAGTGTTAGAGATCATGTGTAGCCTTTTGCCCTTTGCTGTCATTAAAATATTTTTTAATTTAAAATTATTATATTTCATAACATATTTTAGTGTAGAAGTTTTCTTTTGACTTTAAAAACCTTAGAAAACATTTTATAAAACTTTCAGAAAGGATTATACAAAAGAAAGACATAGAAACTTTCACTTTATCTGTGATTTTTACTCTTAAAATACCATTAATCCCATTATTTCCTCCAGTGCTGAACATTTTAAAATGTGAGATTAAAATCATCAATAAAAATAAAAGGCTTTATCATTCTTTGTTAATATTTTACAGCAAAATGTGAGATTGTAAACACTTTTTTCAAAACTTCAATCTCCCAAAAGTTAAATATTCTCTTGCTATCTTAGGTGGTTTCCTTGCTTCACTAGTTTAGCTTTGTTTTAAGCAAAGTTTTCATATGAACAATTTCTAATAGACTTACAGATATAGAGCACTTGTTAAAAATTCATGCCGGCCAGAATACAAGAAGGTCAGAAAATGCCTTTGAATTTATGCCATGGTCTTTTCGATAATTCATTCAGGTTTTAAAAGGGAAATTCCTCATTAAGTAAAGGACCTAATGCTTATTAATTTATAAGCTTAAGCAAGGGACACCACTAATTCATTTATTAAATATCAAAGACCATATGTTTTCACCCCTTGTCCTTGCTTATTGATTAATTGCCTTAAGCCAATACAGATGAAAGCAGGGGGGAAAATACAGTAACCTGGGTAGGTTTCTGATCTCATTTTTTAACCTAATGAAAGGTAGCACTTCTTTACATTTCTGTACAAAAGCCCAGATGCTATGGTTTAAAATGTGTTTTCTTGTGTAAGTGTGAACTTTTCAATACTTAGAAATGTAATGCAATCATTTCGATGCAATAGAGATGCTATGAAGAGGTGGAGGAAATGAAAGTTATGGAAGCAGTAATCGACTATGGAATGTCAGACATTTCCCAGATTTAACACATTCTCATGGATACAGTTAATGCATAAGAACATGTTGCTCAAAGCATGCTAATTGGAGCTAAAAATGTTCAGGAGACCTCGCGGGCAGGCAGAGGGGGAAGAGTTGTTTGGTCAAATCAGGTAGAGAAATGTTGGGTATAAAACAGATTGCATAGGGCGCCTGGGTGGCTCAGTGGGTTAAAGCCTCTGCCTTCGGCTCAGGTCATGATCTCAGGGTCCTGGGATCGAGGCCCGCATTGGGCTCCCTGCTCAGCGGGGAGCCTGCTTCCTCCTCTCTGCCTGCCTCTCTGCCTACTTGTGATCTCTCTCTGTCAAATAAATAAATAAAATTAAAAAAAAAAACCAGATTGCATAGATGATAGGTAGATAGATAGAGATAAAACAGAGGGAAAAGTAGAGATAAAGATGTATAGATACACACACACACACACACACACACACACCACATTTCTTTCCTGGAAGTTTGGCAGTTTGTGTATCTGGTTTTGTTTGTTTTGTTTGTTTGTCAGTTAGGTTACTTTCTTCTAAAGCTATAGAAAGACATTGCCTAAATTAATCAGAGTTGGAATATAATTTAAGTATATCTTGTAGCCACAGAACTCACAAGGACGGAGAATAGGTTTGGAAAACACAGAATCCAGGATTGGGGTAGCTAAGAATTTGTCAAAAATCCTGTCAGGAAACCACCAAAATGTAAAAGGTCCAATTGTCTTTTGGTTGACCATTTCAGCCCTTGAGGTATTCAGGTTAAATTTCAAACTCTAGGAGATAGGCTTCTATTGGCTAGTTTGGGTTACCTATTCACCCCCTTTATAAATAAAGGGCTCTTTTATTTACAATTCCATCAAGACTGCACAAAACAGAGAAGTCACTGCAGAATAGATCAAGCTGCTGTTTTCCAAAGAAAGGAAATTCTGCATAACCTTAAATATAATAAAGCTCACTACAACATGAGATTCCCAAGAATATTTTCATAAGTGTTGTTTCTTAAGTTTATTTGACATCGAAACTTTATTTTTATTTGCTTTTTTATTTCTTTTCAGAGCATCCATCTGACAAGAAATGTTTTAAAATATTTCGTGAGAGTAGGGCTGTCTTAGAAGCACAGTTCCTGTGATCGCACTACATTGTCAGGGGACGCATTTACCTAAAATGAATCATCGCTGTTTTTACAAAAGGTCTCTTCTAGGTCTAAGTCTTTCGGATTGCTGTTTGACGTATAGCATAAGAATGTACATGTGTAAGTGGGTAGGAGAGTGAAATTGTCTTTGTCAACTTTGGCTGCTGTAACAAAATATCACAGACTGGACAGATTAAAAAACATGCTATTTCTCACAGTTCTGGAGCCTGGAAAGTCAAAGGTCAAAATGTGAGCAGATTTGGTATCTCCTGAGGTATTTCCTCTTGTTTCATAGACAGCTGCCTCTTCCTCGCTGTGTCCTCAGATGGCCTTCCCCAGACAGAGCTCTTCATGTCTCCTCCTCTTTTTATAAGGGCACCGATCCCATCGTGAGTGTACCACACCACTTTTGTGACCTCATCTAAACTTATTTTACCTCTCAAAGCCGCCCCCCCCTTTAAATACCATCACAGTAGTGATTAGGGTTTTAAGATATGGATTTGAGAAGAATGCACATGGAAGCCCTGACAGAAATGGTCTTTTTGTAAGAAAGCAAAGGGAGATTCCATCTATAAAGTCTTTTATCAAATATGTATCTTCTAAACTTTTAAAATAGAGTCAAAAGAAGACATGATAGTATAACAGCAATGACAGCAGTGGTAACTAAGTTTTATTGAGCATTTTCCATGTGCCAGTCCTATCTTAAGCACTTTACATTCATTATTCTATTTAATTATCACAATGATCCAATACAGAATATACTATTGCTAATATTCTAATTTTTTAAATGAGAATATATGAACAAAAAGTAACATGCCCAGTCACTTGGCTAATAAGGGAGTGAGGCACAGAAGGACTTTATATTTGTGATTATATAAAAGGTATCTTATTTCAGGGTGCCTGGGTGGCTCAGTGGGTTAAAGCCTCTGCTTTCGGCTCAGGTCATGATCTCAGCGTCCTGGGACCGAGGCCTGCATCAGTCTCTTTGCTCAGCAGAGAGCCTGCTTCCTCCTCTCCCTGTCTCTCTGCCTGCCTCTCTGCCTAGTAACTTGTAATCTCTCTCTCTGTGTCAAATAAATAAATAAAATCTTTAAAAAAAAAATTTTTTTTAAAGGTATCTTATTTCAGTGTTTACGCTTTCCCATTGCTTTAAATAACATGTCAACTTTTTTTTTTAAAGATTTTATTTATTTATTTGACAGAGAGAGAGAGATCAGATCACAAGTAGGCAGAGAGGCAAACAGAGAGAGAGGAGGAAGCAAGCTCCATGCTGAGCAGGGAGCCCGACGCGGGCCTTGATCCCAGGACCCTGAGATCATGACCTGAGCCGAAGGCAGAGGCTTTAACCCACTGAACCACCCAGGTGCCCAACATGTCAACTTTTAAATAAGATTTAAATAATAGTGAAAATCTGAGAGGTGCTGATAGTCTAAAACACTTAAATGTCACTATTCTGTTTAGGCATAACTATAGTTTCACTGGCAAAAACTTTGGCTAAATGAGTGTTTATTAAAGTAACAGAAAAAATACCTCATCTAACTGTGCATACAAATTGTTATGCCTTTTGGCATATATTTCTGTTCACCTGATTTATTAGCCTTTAAAAATATGCAAAATTAAATATGTGCAACTGACACCTCTGTAAAGATTATGGTTAATTCATTTTATAATCACATCTCAAGCATTTTATGAGAGCTGGATGACTTAAAATCTGATGTGGGATATAGATCTTTCACTCATTCAATTTGATTATGGTCAGGAAGTTCTGAGCCATGGAAAGAACATCTATTTCCTGCTTAGTTTACTAAGGCAATATTTATACGTAGTTATCTACAATTTGAAGAGATTTTATTTTAGTGGGGAAATGCCAAAGCTTATTTCTCTTTCACAGCATGTTTACAGACTTCAAAAATAAATGGAAGTCATTAAGGAGTTCTTTTCAACAATCTTATATTTCATTCATTCAAAGAAAGAAGAACTTGCTTAAGGCTATCATTTCTAAAGCTAGTTTTGTGATAGACTAATACATTCTAATATAACTTAAAGCACTCTTTCAGCTGTCAAATATAACCCATTATAAGATGGTATAAGATGTACTTTTTACCCTTTATATATACATACATGACTTTCAGTTCAAGTTCAGTAGTTAAGATTGAATTGCTTATGATGTGAAAATTGACAATGTATATTAAATTCTTCTTGCAAAGCAGAAAAAACACTTCTCCATTCTTCATCATCTGTGACCATATGAAATAGAATGTAGAAGGAGAATGGTGATATAAATATATAAATAGGCATATATAACTTTTCTTCAAGAAAACCAACAGCTCATATTGGAGAAGGATTAGGAGTCCCTTCTTGTAATTACTTTTCTGATATTAAGTACCTTCATAATCTTAAATTGCTTGCTCTTCTGAACTGCATTAAATAAATTCTGGAACTGTAAGGAAGCTAATAGGAAACATTGTCCACTGCTTACTGCACTGCCAGCACCCAAACCTTCACTATTTCTCAAAAGAAGTCCCTTTTCTTTTGGTTAAAAATTTCTAGTTGTAAGAGAGCCTTTATCTGGGCGCCTGGGTGGCTCAGTGGGTTAAGGCCTCTGCCTTCGGCTCAGGTCATGATCTCAGGGTCCTGGAATCCAGCCCAGCATCAAGGCTCTCTGCTCAGCAGGGAGCCTGCTTCCTCCTCTCTCTCTGCCTGCCTCTCTGCCTACTTGTGATCTCTCTCTCTGGGTCAAATAAATAAATAAAATCTTAAAAGAGAGAGAGAGAGAGAGAGAGAGAGCCTTTACCTTAAGGTCAGGCCATTCATTGCATGTGAACAATTTGAAGCTTAATTTGAAGGTGGATCTCAGCCTAACAAATATTTTCTAGTTGTGTTCACCACACGCACACAAAAATCTATCAAAAACTCTCTGGCATGAGAGTCCTTCAAATATTTAAAGACAATTATCATGGATAACTGTCATGGATTCTTCACACACATTTATTTTCCATGTTAAAAGTTTCTGGCTTATCGATTTTTTTTTTAATATCACCACACTTCAAAATCCTTTTCTGTCCTTGTTTAACAATATTAAAAACAAATTGGCATATACAATTCCAAGTGCAGTATGATTCCAACAGAGTGAGAATAATATATATTTTGATATGGTGACTACTAGACTTTTAATGCAGCTTAAATTACATTAGGGAAGGTTGTTTTGTTTTTAGTAGCCACAATACTCCAATGGTTCACATTGAACATGCAAACTGCTAAATTCCTACATATTTTAACACATGAATGGCTAAACCACAAGACCACTATCTTGTACTTTCATAGTGAAATCTTTAACTCAAGATTCAGGAGTCATCTTTTTTTCCTCTATTAAACATTATCACTATCATCCTAGTAATAAAACTATTTTATTTTTTTAAAGATTTTATTTATTTATTTGACCCAGAGAGAGAGATCACAAGTAGGCAGAGAGACTGGCAGAGAGAGAGGAGGAAGCAGGCTCCCTGCTGAGCAGAGAGCCCAATGCAGGGCCTCATCCCAGGACCCTGAGATCATGACTTGAACTGAAGGCAGAGGTTATAACCCATTAAGCCACCCACACACCCCAATAAAACTATTTTAAAAGTAGACTATTGTCATGCCAAATATTATATGTGGTTCCTAATATCATGACACCATAATTTTTAAAAGTCAAACTCCTAATCATATCACTGATAAAGATTCTTTAACTGCCAAAATGGAGAATTAGACTGTACAGAGCACATCACACAAACACACACACACAGAGCTTTAGATATACTTTGAGTAATAGTTTAACAAGATAGAAATCAGGGACACCTGGGTGGCTCAGTCAGTTAGGCTTCTGCCTTCCGCTCCCGGGTCCGGGGTCCTGCATGGGTCTCCTTGCTGGGCCGGGAGACTGCTTGTCCCTCTGCCACTCCCCCTGCTTGTGCTCTCTCTCTCTCTCTCTCTCTCTCTCTCTCTCTTTCTGACAAATAAATAAATAAAATATTTTATTAAAAAGATAAAAATCAAACTACTCTTATCATGTAGTCCTCATTTTAAAAAAATCTTCTTGCAATATAACCAAGATTTATTAAATGTCTAGCTGAAATCAGACTTCAGCACATCTGTGATCTTGCCTAAATTATTAGGTGGCAAATTTTATCAAAAAATTAAGTTGTAGGGGCACCTGGGCGGCTTAGTGGATTAAGCCTCTGCCTTCAGCTTGGGTCATGATCTCAGGGTCCTGGGATAGAGCCCCACAACGAGCATCCTGCATCGGGTTCTCCGCTCAGCAGGGAGCCTGCTTCCTCCTCTCTCTGCCTGTTTCCCTGCCTGCTTGTGATCTCTCTCTGTGTCAAATAAATAAATAAAATCTTTAAAAAAATTAAGCTATATCTTAGTATTAGGAAATTCATTTTCTAAGTGCCCTAAAAAATTTGCTAATATTCTCTGTTAAGTGTGCTGTTCTGGAACAGAGTTCTCAATCCTGGCTGTATATTAGAATCACCAGGAAGTTTGGGGAATATACTGATGCCCAGGCCCACCCAGATTAACCAAATCTGAATCTCTGCTAGAAAGCCCCGAGTACTGATACAGTTTAAAAATTCCCTAGGTGAGGGCGCCTGGGTGGCTCAGTGGGTTAAAGCCTCTGCCTTCGGCTCAGGTCATGATCCCAGGGTCCTGGGATCGAGGCCCGCGTTGGGCTCTCTGCTCAGCGGGGAGCCTGCTTCCCCCTCTCTCACTGCCTGCCTCTCTGCCTGCTTGTAATCTCTCTCTCTGTGTCAAATGAATAAATAAAATCTTAAAAAAAAAAAAAATTCCCTAGGTGATTCTGGTGGTTTCTTAGGGCATTTTTGCCCAAAGCAGAGCATAATACCTCTGGCTGACTTTAGCCAAACTTCAAATTATTTTAGGTCATACACTGACTTAAATGATTATTAATGGAATAAATTATATTAATTAAAAGATATGGAATCATTCCCTTTTTTTTTTTAAGAGTTTTATTTATTTGAGAGAGTGAGAGAATGAGCAAGGGGCGGGGCAAAAGGAGAGGGAGAAGCAGCCTCCCCACTGAGCAGGGAGTCCAGCTACTACTGGGGCTGCATCCCAGGACCTGGGATCATGACCTGAGCTGAAGGCAGACACTTCACCAACTGAGCCATGCTGGCACAATTCCCTTTTCTACTATGAAATTATATTCCATCAAGAAGGATGTCTCCATTTAGCATTAGTGTTTATTTAACACTTTTTAGTAACACTTGCTGATATTCCTATTTAAAAAAAAAAAAAAGATCTCAGAGTTTTGGCAAGCAGAAGCATCTAGAAAGAGTTTTAAAATGTGGTTTTAAAATTCATCATAATATTTCTATTAGTAATGACACTTGGTTTCTGTCTGCAGAAGTAATCAAAACACCCTTCATAAAACAAATGTGACCAACCTAACATAAGTTTACTCCTTGGTGAGTTGCCGGTACAGACTATAACCAGGTAGAGTTGTCAGACAAATGAAATTTTATCAGCAGCAAATACATAGATCATTAGGCAATAACTTTCAAAACCATGACTTCCCAAGCAAGGGTGAATGCATCTTTTACTTAGGGTTAGGATGAATATTCAGAGAGGGGAGATTTGTCATCAGTGCAGAGGTGGGTATAAGGTCATGCATATGTCTTAAGGAAACATGATTATGCATACAGTGTGTATTATGTATATTTGTGCTCCTTCTTCGGCAGAGATTTTAACATTATAATGAAGTGAAGGTAACTTTCTGACAAGTTACAAGGGTAACTTTCTGCAGGTATGCTCCAAGAGCCAGTTTAAACTGGATGAGGTCCTGGGCTCCTTATCTCAGGTAAAGAATCCAGGGTCTTTCTTATTTATTTACTTTCTTTTAAGGGGAGGGGACGGTGGAGGGGGGGGAGCAGCAGAGGGACAGGGAGGAAAAAAATATTAAACAGGCTCCACATCCAGCCATGGGCCCAAGGAGGGGCACAATCTCATGACCCTGAGATCATGACCTGAGCCAACGTCAAGAGTTAGTCACTTAATCATCTGAGCCACCCAGGTGCCCTGGGTCTTGCTTACTTTTGAAACCACACTGGGAGTTTTTACCACTGATTTACTGTCTCTGATATGATTAGCTAGACTTTTGTCAGTCTCTGTGTTCCTTTTGTTCTCTTAAAATCCTTAACTACTGATATTTTTGCATTTCTTTGTAATTCTGATACTTCCTAGGAAGTTCTGCAAGAAGTGTGCTTGGGCAAATAGGACATAGATCACAGAAGATAGCTGGAAGCCTACAATGAATTCTCTGTGTCAGGAAAGTTGTGTCTGTCTTTTTCTAGGGACCCTTAACTCTGCTTCTGCAAATATGGATAGTACACAGAAATGGCTGAAGGCCTGACAGTATGCAATGGACCGATGGTCAGGAAGTAGTAGTCTGGAGTACTAGAGTCTATCAACTTATCTCTTCTTTTAGAAATAGCAGGACGATACTCCTCAGGTCTTCTTTAGGTTTCTCGAAATTGCATTCTGAATTATCTGAAGTACTACTTAGTAAACTTGAACCATTTGTCATCTAGGGCTGGAAATAAAACTTTGAGAAGGTGTCTGCTGGTTCTTGGCTAGCATTTTGTAACTTATGTTGGTTTTCAATGTCCCTTGGTCATCAGATTTTAGCTCAACATATTAAAGATTGATTTTAGTTTTGTTCCAATTCAATTAACTTCTTAATCATGATTGATTTTTTTAAAGTTAAATAGGAGTAGAAATTATCCTTCCCATATTGCAAGTTTGTGTTTTCTCGTGTTCAAATCCAGCACTAACTGTAAAAATGCTTTTATCTTTTTGATATTAATTTCATAATTTACTGTATTTTAGTGTTTTGTATACTGCAAGTTTATATCTCCATTTTAAATAGGATCTTTTAATAGATCACTTCTTCATTTTAAATAGGATCTTTTTAATCGATCACTTTATTTAGTTAATTTTTCATAGGAAGGAAGTTTCAGATCTTAAATCTCATCTTGAAGATCATCCTATCAAACGTTCTTAATTTACAGGTGAGGAAATGAAATCTAAAAAAAAAAGTAATAAATAAAAGCTGCTATTTAACCCACACTTACTATTCCAAGTATTTTATTAAGCGTTTTAATTTTATTATTTTACCTAATACCCACAAAAAATATTATGAGGCAGATATTATTTTTAATCCTTCTTTTATAGATAAAATAAAAAGATTCATAAAGATAACCTGCACAGGTGATCATCTAGCAGTTGGTAGATTGAGATTTTTTTTTTTTTAAATTTCTGCTCTAATCTTTATTATCCCTTTCCTTCTGATGGCTTTAAGTTTTGTTTGTTGTTCTTTTTCTAGCTCCTTAAATGTCAGTTTAGGTTGTTTATTTGAGATTTTTCTTGTTTCTTGGGGTAAGCCTATATTGCCATATACTTCCCTCTTAGGTCTACTTTTGTTGTATCTCAAAGATTTGGGACCATGGTATTTTCTTTTTTTAAAGATTTTATTTATTTATTTCACAAAGGGAGAGAGATCACAAGGAGGCAGAGAGGCAGGCAGAGAGAGAGGAGGAAGCAGGCTTCCCACTGAGCAGGGAGCCCGATGCGGGCCTTGATCCCAGGACCCTGAGATCATGACCTGAGCCACCCAGGCGCCCTGGACCATTGTATTTTCATTTGCATTTGTTTCCATGTATTTTTTTTTCCTTTCTTCTTTGATTTCCTGGTTGACACATTCATTGTTTAGTAGCATATTGTTTAACCTCCATGTATTTGTGGTCTTCCTAAATTTTTTCTTGTGGTTGACTTCTGGTTTCATAGGGGTCAGGAAAAGTGCATGGTATGATTTCAAACTTTTTGTATTTGTTGAGGACTGATTTCTGACCTAATATGTGATCTATTATGGAGAATGTCCCATGTGCACTTGAAAAAAAATGTGTAGTCTGCTGTTTAAGGATGGGATATTCTGAATATATCTGTTAGGGCCATCTGGTCCAAAGTGTCATTCAAAGCCCTTGTTTCCCTGTTGATGTAGACTGAGAATTTGAATCCCACTGTGTTATTCTGTAACTCCAACTCATGGCTACTAGAGTTCTTCCACCTCAGTATTATAAATGCTATAGATAAAATGGAACTAGATACTAGTTCTGTTGAATCCAAATCCAGAATTTTTAAAGTATAAACATCACTTTCCACTTTCAACAGAGAGTTTCACATATAGCCATGATACATTGTTTTGATGTTTCCCCTTTTTTTCTAATTTGTAATTTTAAAAAACGAATCTCACATATTCATGGAGCTATGCTATTATGTAGAGCAGGCTTTTTCAACTTAAATTCTATTGAGATTTTGTGCTGAATAAAATCATTATTTGTTGGAGCAAGGGATCAGGGGGCAGTTCTGTATATTGTGGGATGTTTGGTATCATTCCTGACCTCTGCCCAGTAGATACCAATAGTATCCCAAAGTTGGGACAATCAAAAATATCTTCAGACATTGGCAGGTGTCATTTAGGGATAGAATTTTACCTGGATTAGAACCACTGCTTTACAAAATTCAGGTCACAGCATCATACCTTTTTTCCTTTTTTTTTTTTTTTTAAGATTTTATTTATTTATTTGACACAGAGAGAGACCAGATCACAAGTAGGCAGAGAGGCAGGCAGAGAGAGAGAGAGGAGGAAGCAGGCTCCCTGCTGAGCAGGAAGCCTGATGCGGGCCTCGATCCCAGGACGCTGAGATCATGACCTGAGCCGAAAGCAGAGGCTTTAACCCACTGAGCCACCCAGGCGCCCCCTTTTTTCCTTTCTCAAAAGCTATTCCTATGTTCCCAAATCCCTGGTGATAGAATCAACCACATTCTAGTCTTTGGCAAAAGCCTTGAGATTTTTAGAAGGTGTGATACACTTTTTAAGAAAGTTATTTTCTACTGGGGGGTGGGAGGGTAGGGATAGGGTGGATGGGTTATGGACATTGGGGAGGGTTTGTGCTTTGGTGAATGCTGTGAAAGATGTAAGCCTGATGATTCACAGACCTGTACCCCTTGGGCAAATAATAAAAATAAAATTAAAAAAAAAAAAAAAAAAAGAAAGTTATTTTCATTTATGATATCCTTTTCTCTATTTTTTTCTCCATATAGGATATTACATCTCCATAAAAACATTCTCCAGTTTCTTCCTAAAATATTTGAAAGAGAAAATTATTATCAAGGCAAAACAATTCAAAAATTGATCACATATTGAGTTTTCTTAAAATGAAATTCCTTTTAAACATTTTATTACTAAGACCTTTGCCACTTTGCCTATTTTGTAACCTTTAGTGAGAAATCACTGTGGTTGGACAGGCAGATATAGCATATTTCCAAAATAAAATGCCTTCGATATTTTTTTCTAAGTGATTTTCTCTTTAGGTGAATTTACAAATAATTATTCATAATCTTGAAATAAAGTCCTACTCTTTTCTTTGCATTAGGATTTTATTCCTGGGGATGGTACAGCTTTCATTGTAACAATTTAGATCTACATCTCATGTCATATTTGCCTTCTTTACATTAAGATCTTATATGTATCTTGTTATACTTAAACTCAGTATTGTTATTTAGAAATATAAAGATGTTAAGTTGAACTCAAAATCCATTTACTGGATTTTCCTTAGAAATAGTACATATCTACACCACTGTTTTTCCTCTCCATATTTTACTTGATATATATCATTTTATTTATTATTGACCTTTCCTCATGGCAATTGCTTTCCCTCTTGAGATTGAAGAACCTTGGTTATGTCAGTGAATGTCCTGAAAAATATGTCCTCTGCAGACCCATGGAATATACTTTGTAATTGCAGGAACTAGTGATTTTGTTAGCATAATTATGTCCAAAAGAACCAAATCCTGTTCTTTGATGTCATTTATGCAACCAGCTGTTCATTTCTCATATCTTCATTTCTATTCCAAAGGTATGACCTTCAAATGGGGAAAAAAGATGAACACACCACCTGGACTCCATGCCCTTCAGTTCCCTACATAATACTTGAAAACCAGTAATGACAGACTCTAGGGGGTTTTTTTTAGCTCCAGTATAAGTCTCCTCTGTTTCAGCCCAATTGGGTAAAAGGTTAGTGAATTTTTTGTTTTTACTCCTGGGGAAAATTTCTTTCAAGTATTAGTCACATGTTCTGAGAAGATAGCCCAGTGCCTGTCAACTGATTAGCCTTGAGTCTGTTTGCTTCTGGAAAAGAAATCAGCAATCTTCATATTTGATCTCTTTTCACAAGTATTCTTTAGGCCTAGCCAAATTGCAAAAGTTTTGAATTTTTATGTGAAATATGGAATATTGTGTATTCAGAAAAGCCATATTTACTCTCGGTAGAAATATCTTTAGATGGTATAGAATTTCAGTAATTAAGAAAGAAATCCTCTCTGTCAATATCTTGACATTCTTTGGATTCCTTCCACCTATAGAGTAGTTTTCTTCTCAGAGCCTTGCTCTTCAAATTATTTCTCCATCATCTCTGAATAAATTGACCCCAATTAATTGTTAACAACGTCTCTTCTTCTTCTTCTTTTTTTTTAAAGTAGTATTTCCAACTTCATTTGGAGACAAACAGTAAAACAAAGTAACATATCTAGTAAGCCCTTGGAAATGATTTCTTACTGCTCTTCACTTCCATATACTCAGCTTTTTACAGCTTCTCCAAGAATCATTTTTTCATTCATTTATTCTACATGTATTTGTAGATGGCTACTATGTTTCCATTACTGCTCTAAACTCTGAGGATTTGGCTGAGAACAACATAACAAGAACCTTGTCCTCATGGTGTTTACATGTAAGAGGAGGCAGACAGAGGGTAAAATATAAATTGACACATACCATAATTTCACTTAATCGATAAAACAGGGTAATGTTTGTTATGAAAGTGTCAGGGTCCCTGGATGCTTAGGAATGCTGCTTTGATGATAACTTGGCCAGTTCTGGCTTTCTGGTGACTTCTGTAAATGCACTAGCATCCTGACCAATAATAAACCTTTCCTAATTCTGGAATGGCCAGTCCTCCTTGAATATCAGTAAAAAACTCAAATTGGAACTGAATTTGTTATATATTTATTTGTTTATGATTCCTGAGAGCTGTGCCAATGTTGGAATAGATATAAAATTCAAGCATATTTAAAAATAAAGTAAATGCTCCAGACATTAAGAAAATAAACTTAGGTATTAGATAAAAAACAATTTGATTTCCCTAGTGGCTACATACTAGTTATGAGTTTGGACAAATGTCCTTACTTCTTGGAGGTTTAGTTTTATCTCCTATAAATTAGAGCAATACACAGAGCAATCAATGTCAGAGAGTTAAAGTGAGAATAAAATGTTATGTCTAACCTAAAGCTTATAACTGAGTACCTAGCATATGATAGGCAAAAATATGGGTTATCTCTTACTTATACATTTTTGTTTTTTTGTTTTGTTTTGTTTTGTTTTGTTTTGTTTTTAAAGGTTATTTATTTATTTATTTGACAGAGACAGACATTACAAGTAAGCAGAGAGGCAGGCAGAGAGAGAGAGAGGAGAAAGCAGGCTCCCCACCGAGCAGGGAGCCTGATGCGGGCCTCGATCCCAGGACCCTGAGATCATGACCTGAGCCGAAGGCAGAGGCTTTAACACACTGAGCCACCCAGGCGCCCTACTTATACATTTTTGTTATGATACTATCTTCATCTAGAAAATTTCTAAGACAGAAATATTTACTTGTAGTAACAATAGCCCTTTGATTTCCCAACACAGTCCCAGATTCATAAATTGTATTCCTTTATAAAACTAGTAAGACTTGGGCGCCTGGGTGGTTCAGTGGGTGAAAGCCTCTGCCTTCGGCTCAGGTCATGATCTCAGGGTCCTGGGATCGAGGCCCGCATCGGGCTCTCTGCTCCGCGAGGAGCCTGCTTCCTCCTCTCTCTCTCTGCCTGCATCTCTGCCTACTTGAATCTCTCTCTCTCTCTCTGTCAAATAAATAAATAAAATCTTAAAAAAAAAAAAACTAGTAAGACTTGTTTAGTTTCCTTTGGTTTTGTTTGAAAAATACTAATAAATTATAGATACCCCAAATACATTGTGTTCTGTATGTTGATAAACAGGCCTTGCTTTTCCTATTTTCTTGGCTGGCAATACTATCTTCTGTGCAGATGATTTAGAGGCCAGATGCAGAGCAATTTGAGCTGTAGATGCCCCCTACTGTGAAGCAATCATTGCCCTGGAGGCTCTTATCCTGCCTGGTTATAATTTTATTACAAAGCAAACAAAGTTTTTACTGTGGAATATTTATCAACCTGTAGCAAAAGAATCATTATGGATGCAAATTTACATGACCATATTGGTAGACATGTTGTAATGGTCTGCATCATAGCATTCATGGCAACAAATAAAGTCTAAAATTTTCTCCAACCACATTTATTATTGATAGAAGCTTATTTGCCACCGTCTTTCTCTGTTCTTGTTGCTCAAAATGCAGAAAAATTTTTCTGGACACTCTTTCAAGACATGAACCTAAATAACTCAAAGTATTTAAAGTCCTGAATAAGAAGCCTTGGAAATAACATGCTAAGAAAAAAGAGAGAAAGAGAGAGAGAGAGAGAGAGAGAGAGAGAGAGAGAGAGAGAGAGAGAGGGAGAGAGAGAGATACATAGAATCTTAGGCAAAGAGAAATTGATATTGAAAGGAGAAGTGGGGCACTTTGGTGCTCAGTCAGTTGAGCATCCAATTCTCGATTTTTCCTCAGGTCTTGATCTCAGGTCCTTGGGATTCAAGCCCTGTGTGTGACTCCATGCTCAGAGGGGAGTCTCCTTGTCCTTCTGCCCCTCCATTTAAGTTAGAAATAACATATGCTGTAATTTCATATTTTTAAGCTTTCCAATTTATCTAAATGGTGAGGGATTTTTATGAGCAATATATTCAAAACTCTTAGAATAAAAAGTTTATACTTTTGGATGAAAAATATTAGCATAATTGTGAGATGAAAAACCATCAGCAAAGTCAAATTTTCCTAAAATCAGCAAGACAGCACAAGAGAGATACTTAAACATGAGTTAACAACTTGCTTCTCTGGTGATCATTCATCATAAGGAAAAGGAAAGGGGGTGGGATCAGTAAGGAAATAATGAAGAAAATATGTCTAACCATTTTTATTTGTCAGTTACAACATTTCCTGCTGATCAAGCTGGCTGTTGTGAATGGCTAATGAGAAGAAAATGAAGATTGAAATGCAAGAAAAAAATCAAGAGATTTATCTCCTTTCTTATTAGAATGCACCATAGGAATGTAAGAACAGGAAAAAAATGACACCATCATTTTTAGCTTCAAATGGTTTGTTTACTTCAAAAAGAAATAACACAGATCTGGTATATAAGAAGTTTAGAAGTCACCAACCTATCCTAACAATAAATAAACATTGAACAAGTTGAAAATTCAACAACAGAAAAAAAGAAAACAAAGAAAAGAAAAGAAAAATCAACAACCATTCTTAGATGTGTAAAAGAAGTTAGGTCAGAGGGCAAGCTACTGCCCCCATATTGGAGACAGACAGGTGAATATAAATAATTACAATTTACTGGAAAAGAAACCCCTTATCTGAAACCTCTGTGGGAACCAGTGCAGGGGTAGGGAAATCTGAAATGTAATTGATGAATTGCTGGAGGCTCAGCGTGGACAACTCTGAAAGTTAAGAGCTTCAGGGAGATGTAGTCATGGTGTACACCTACACTTCTATGAATTTTACCTCCTGGAGTTCTACTAGGTTCTCACAGCGAATATCAGGTAAAAATTCCTTCATGGGTCCTTCAGGGGGAAGGACTCATTTTAAAATACACCAGAAATACACCAGGACACTTACTTTTTCTGTTTCTTTCTTTCTTTCTTTCTTTCTTTCTTTCTTTCTTTCTTTCTTTCTTTCTTTCTTTCTTTCTTTCTTTCTCTTTCTCCCTTTCTTTCTTTTAACAAAGTCTTTCCTTAGGAGAAAGTATTTAACCAGAGCCTAACTGCTAACATTTTATCACAGCCTTACCGACCTGGGGAAATGGAGATATCCAATCCCAGCTAGCTCTAGCCTTTCACTTGGAGGAAGGGGAATACCCAATTCCATCCATTCTAGTCATCCTACCCCACCTAAGAAGGAACAGAAATGTACATGTAAAGTTCATAGTCCAGAAGCTGAGGCTTACTAAAAGGTACAGAGACCTAATCATAAGACTGTAGAATGCCTCTCTCCCCTACATATTACCACCACAATACTAAAGGTCTATTTACATTTTTTTAACTCAGTGGATCATGCCTGGCTATGAAGAAAAAAAAAATCACAGATATACTAAAAGGCAAAACGCAGATTGGAGAGGCAAAGCAAGCATCAGAACTAGATTCAGTTATGACAGGGATGTTGGAATTTAAGACCAGGAATTTAGAAAGACAATGATTTATATGCTAATAGCTCTAATAAGTTAAAGTAGACAGCATGAAAACAAAAACAAACAAACAAACAAAAACACAGGTGGACAATGTAAGCAGAGAGATGGAAATTTTAAGAAAGAACAAAAAATAAATGCTAGAGCTCAAAAACACAATAACAGAAATGAAGAATGTTTTTATGTGTTTATTAGACTGAGATGGCCTAAAAGGAAATCTCTGAACTTGTGATAACTCAGTAGAAACCTCCAAAATTGGTAAGCAACTGGAAAAAAAAATTGAAAAACAACAACAACAACAGAGGAGAATATCCAAGAATGGGACAACTGAAAAAGATGTAACATACATGTAATGGGAATGCCAGAAGAAGAAGAATGAGAGGAGAAGAAGAAATATTTGAAGTGGTAATGACTGAGAATTTTCCCAAATTAATGACACCAATCCATAGACCAGGATGGTCAGGGAACACCAAGCAGGTTTGATTAATGCCCCCCTCCAAAAGAATTGCAACAACATATATCATTTTCAAATTACAGAAAAATCAAAGATAAAGAAACAATTCTAAAAGAAGCAAGGTAGGGGGAAGTTACCTTACCTACAAAGGAAGAAAGATAATGATCTTATAATCAACTTCCCCTCATAAACCATGTAAAAAATAAGAGAGTGAAGTAAAATATTTGAAGTATTGAGAGGAAAAAATGCACCAACCCAGAATTCTACACCCTACAAAATTGTCTTTCAAAAGTGAAGAAGAAATAAAGACTTCCTTGGACAAAGGAATTTGAGAGATTTTGTTGCCAATAGGCCTGCCTCGTAAGAAATGCTAAATAAAAATTCTTTATAGGAAAGGAAAATGATAAAGGTCAGAAACTTGGATCTACATAAAGAAAGGAAGAGCATTGGGGAAGGTATAAGTGAAGGTAAAATTAATTTTTAAATTTATTCTTAATTAATCTAACATAACAGTTTGTTCAAAAATAATATCAACAATGTATACAATTGTGTATGTGTATGTGTACATATTATATAAGTGTATGTATACTCATGTACACTCATATATAAGTGAAATTAAGGACTGCAGTGGTACAAGTGACATGAGGAAGAAATTAGAACTATTTTCTTATTAAAGGTATTCACTGTACCTGTGAAATGTTATAGTGTTATTTGAAAATGGATGTGGATTACTTGTAAATGTATATTGCAAACCCTAGGGCAACTACTAAAAAAGTGAAAAAAGAAGTATACTGATATACCAAGAAAGGACAAAAAGTTTAATCATATGGGAGCCTCCATATCTTAATAAAACATATGTACAAAAATCTACACCTAACTACATACATACTTGATGATTTTTTACTAAGGTCAGGAAGAAGGCAAGGATGTTCCTTCTCACCACTTGGTTTCCACATCTTACCAGAAGTCCTAGCGAACACAATAATATAATAAAAGGAAATATAAGGTATGTAATTTGGGGAGAAAAAAATAAAACACTATTTGTAGATAACATGATGGTCTATGTAGAAAATCTGAAAGAATTGAATGAAACTACTAGAACTAAAAAAGAATTATAGCAAGGTTGTAGAATATACAATTAATATAAAATATCTATTGCTTTCCTATATATCTACAATGAAGAAATGGAATGGGAAATTAAAGATATCATTTACATTAACATGCTCCAAAAAGAAATACTTAGGCATAAATCTATGAAAAAAGATCTATAAGAGGAAAACTAAAAAAACTCTGATGAAACCAATCAAAAAAGAACTACATAAATGGAGAGATATTTCATGTTAATGGATAGGAAGACTCAATATTGTGAAGATGTCAGTTCTTCCCAACTTGATCTCTAGATTCAGAGAAATCCCAAGCAAAATCCCAGCAAGTTACTTTGTGGATACTGGCATACTGATTCTAATGTTTATATAAAGAGGCAAAAGACCCAGAACAGCCAGCACAATATTGAAGAACAAGAACAAAGTAGGACGACTGACACCATCTGACTTCAAGGCATACTATAAATCAACAGTAATCAAAACAATGTGGCAGTGGTAAAAGAATACACAGAGTTAATAGAACAGATTAGTATTGGAGTCCCAAACATACAATTGACTGGTCCTTGAAAAAGGAGCAAAGGCAATACAATGGAACAAAAGATAGTCTTTTCAACAAATGCTACTGGAATAACTGGACTTCTACCTGCAAAAAAGTTTTAAAAAATGGGTCAAATATCTGAACAGTCACCTCATCAAAGAACGATATAGGTGGCAAATAAGCACATGGTAAGATGCTCCACACACTATTGTGGTAATGCTAACTAAAACAACAGTGAGATATTACCACACCTATTAGAATAGCCAAAATCTGAAACACCTACAACATCAAATGTTGGCAGGGATGAGGAGAAACAGAAATTTTTATTCGTTGTGGGACTAGAAAATGGTGTAGTGATTTTGGAAGATAGTCTGGGAGTTTCTTACAAAACTAATCATACACTTACCATACTATCCAGTGATTGCACTCCTTGGTATTTACCAAAAGGAGTTGAAAACTGAACATCTACACAAAAAGCTACACATGGATGTTTATAGCAGCTTTATTTATAATTGCCAAAACTTTGAAGCAACCAAGATGTCCTTCAGCAGGTGAAAGGATTAATAAACCATGGTACATCCAAACAATAAAATATTATTCAGTGCTAAAAATAAATGAGCTGACAAGCCACTAGAAGACATGGAGGAACCTTAAATGCATATTACTAAGTGAAAGAAGCCATGTTCAAAGGACCACATACTGTATGATTCCAACTAGATGACATTCTGAAAATGGTAAAAGTTTTGAAAAACAATGAAAACAGTGGTTGCCACTGGTCAGGGGGCAGATAGGGATGAATAGGCAAAGTACAGAGGTTTTCTTTTTATGGCAGTGAAATTCCTGTGTATGATACTATAATGGTGATAAATGTCATTATTAATTTGTTAAAACTCATACAATGTACGACACCAAGAATAAACTCTAATGTGAACTATAGTCCCTGCGTGATAATAATATGCCAACGTAGGTTCATCAGTTGTAACAGATGTACCACTCTCGTGGGGAATGTTGATAATAGGAGAAGATATGTATGCATTGGGGTAAGGAGTATATTGGAAATGTCTCTGCTCTTAGTTCAATACTGCTATGACTCTAAAACTGCTCTAAAAATGAAGTCTATTAAAAATTATAAGGAGAATGGGCACCTGGGTGACTCAGTGGATTAAAGCCTCTGCCTTTGGCTCAGGTAATGATCTCAGGGTCTTGGGATCGAGCCCCACATCGGGCTCTCTGCTCAGCGGGGAGCCTGCTTCCTCCTCTCTCTGCCTGCTCTCTGCCTACTTGTGATCTCTCTCTCTCTGTCAAATAAGTAAATAAAATATTTTTAAAAATTATAGGAAGAAGAATTACACCAGTGCTGCTCTAAATCTTGGTAGATACTAATCCACATGTTCTGTGCTGAGTATATCTAAAGGACAGCCATAAACAGTTCAGGGATGCCAATCCATTTGGTAAAACTACTTACACCATTTTGATCTATTCTTATTCTTGCTGTTTGTTTATAGAATCAAGTCTGAAATAATGGATGAGTAGCCTTTAAGAAAGTCAGACATGGCACATTATTTTTCTGGTTCAACTGAGACCAAATTCACAATTTCTTTTCTTTTTTCTTTTTTTTCCCCCCTAAGTGCTAAGAATCCCACTTAAATGGAAAGTTGAGACTGTCTAAAGAGAAGTTCTCTATTCAGGACTTCCAATAAAAAAAATGCTATAGATCTTTTCAATGTCAATGTTACAACATGCCAGGGAAACTGCTGTAAAGAAGTCCTGAAATTGATTTTATATTTTAATATGTACTGTCAAGAATTCTGTCTGATCAGAGATTTTAGCCTACTTTCAAATTCACAATTCAATGAATACTGTCAGAAGACATGAGACCCCTGGGTCAGAGACAAAGGATGGCATTAGTCACACCATAGAAGTAACTAGAGTATCATTACAATGTTCCTGGCATTCCAATTCACACTGGGCAATATGGTAAGAGCCGAGTGATGCTAGCATATCAGGCAGGTGGGATATGTATGACCTTTGCAAAGGTCTTTGGATAAGCTGCAGTGATTTCAAAAAGAGGGATTGCATATGAATTTGAGAAGCAATTCTTAAAGGTTGGCCCCATACAAGCAGCATTAGCATCCCCTGGGAACTTGTTAAAAATGCAAATTACCTAGCTTCACCTTAGACTTCAAGAATCAGACACTCTTGAGTTGACTCCAGCAATCTACTTTTTAAGAACCTTAAAGCTTGAAGCTCTAAATGATTCTGATATGTACTAAAGATTGAGAATCATTACATTAAAGGAAACAAACAAAAGTCTGATTCACAAAGTTATGAAACATGGCTCTGTTAATGTTTTATAAGATATTGTTACTTGCTAGAATAATTACCACAGATATAGCTTGAGTATAAGTGTTTCATTCATTCACTCACTTATTCATTCATAAACTTTTAAACTCAATAACTGTTATATTCATTCATTATGTACAAGATATAATATGTGCTTTGGAGACAGTAGTGAACAAAACCACTCACAAAGTACTATAAAATGCCACAATGTTCAAATTCAAAGTTTTTCATGAAGTATCAAAGAATTTTAACTTATACACAATAAAAAAATTGAAAAATTTTTATCCACCTTTACCCGTACATTAAGCCCACCTGGGAAGCTTGAGTAAGTTTAATTCTGAAGCCAATTACACCAGAAATTCTTGGAGCTGTGACTCTGTTCCCCCAAGCGATTCTAACACAAGCTAAAATGAAGAAACACTCATTTCTGTTATTTTATTTAAATGGCATGAAAGACCTTAATAACTGAAAATGAGTATTGGTATCCTCTATAGTACAGCATTAACAAGTGTTCAGCCTTAGTTATAACACTATCATGTTGCTAAACATCAATGCTTATAAATAACCTCAGATTTTTTTCAGTTAAAGTCCAAATGTTTTAAATGAAGATAGTCACCTTGGGGATTCAAAGAACTATTTCTTGTTTCTTACATCAAACACAAGAAATCATTAAATGTATAGTAAGTCCAAATATCTCTTTTTAGAATCCTTAAATGTAAAATCAAGATGCATTATTTGTAGAGGAAAGTAGATAAGACCTCTATTGAAATTTTTCCAAAGGGTTTCTTTTTTTAAATTTTATTATGTTATGTTAATCACCATACGGTACTTCATTAGTTTCTGATATAGTGATCCATGATTCATTGTTTACCTATAACACCCAGTGCTCCATGCAATAAATGATCTCCTTAATACCCATCACTGGGTTCACCCATCCCCCTCCCTCAAAACCCTCAGTTTGTTTCCCAGAGTTCATAGTCTCTTGTGGTTCATCTCCCCCTCTGATTCCCCCCCTTCATTTTCCCTTCTTTCTCCTAATGTCCTCCATGATATTCCTTTGTTCCACATATAAGTGAAACCATATAATTATTGTTTTTCTCTGCTTGACTTAACTTCTCATAATCCCCTCCAGTTCCATCCATGTCAATTCAAATGTTGGGCATTTGTCCTTTCTGATGGCTGAGTAATATTCCATTGTATATATGGACCAATTCTTCTTTATTCATTCATCTATGGAAAGGAATCTCATCCCCTTCAACAGTTTAGCTATTGTGGACATTGCTTTTATGAACATTGGGGTGCATATGCCCCTTCTTTTCACTATATCTGTATCTTTGGGGTAAATACCCAGTAGTGCAATTGCTGGGTCATAGGGTAGCTCTATGTTTAACTTTTTCAGGAACCTCCACACTATTTTCCAAAGTGGCTGTACCAACTTGCATTCCCACCAAAAATGTAAGGGGTTCCCTTTCTCAATATCCTCTCCAACATTTTCTGCCTTGTTAATTTTTACTATTCTTACTGGTGTAAGATGGTATCTCAATGTGGTTTTGATTTGAATTTCCCTGATGGCTAGTGATGATGAACATGTTAGCTTTTTTTTTTTTAAGATTTTATTTATTCATTTGACACAGAGAGAGAGATTACAAGTAGGCAGAGAGGCAGGCAGAGAGAGAGGAGAGAGGAGGAAGCGGGCTCCCCGCTGAGCGAGAGCCCAATGTGGGCCTCGATCCCAGGACCCTGGGATCATGACCTGAGCCGAAGGCAGCAGCTTTAACCCACTGAACTACCCAGGCGCCCATGTTAGCCTTTTGTATGTCTTCATTGGAGAAGTGTCTGTTCATGTCTGATGATGAACATGCAGCCTTTTGTATGTCTTCATTGATGATGAAGACATGCTAGCCTTTTGTATGTCTTGATGACATTTATGTCATCAAGCGATGACATTGTGATGATGAACATACTAGCCTTTTGTATGTCTTCATGGAGAAGTGTCTGTTCATGTCTCTGGCCCAATTTTGACTCTTTCTGTTTTTTGGGTGCTGAGTTTGGTAAGTTCTTTATAGGTCTTGGATATCAGCCCTTTGTCTGTAGTGTCATTTGCGAATATCTTCTCCCATTCTGTGAGTTGCCTCTTTGTTTTGTTGACTGTTTCTTTTACTGTGCAGAAGATTTGTATCTTGATGAAGTCCCAAAAGTTCATTTTCACTTTTGTTTTCCTTGCCTTTGGAGACGTGTCTTGAAAGAAGTTGCTGTGACCGATGTCAAAAAGGTTACTGCCTAGGTTCTCCTCTAGGATTTTAATGGATTCCTGTCTCACGTTGGGGTCTTTCATCCATTTCGAGTTTATCTTTGTGTGTGGTGTAAGAGAATGGTCAAATTTCATTCTTCTATACATAGCTGTCCAATTTTCCCAGCACCATTTAATGGAGAGACTGTCTTCTTTTCCACTAGATATTTTTTCCTGCTTTGTTGAAGATTATTTGACCATAGAGTTGAGGGTCCATATCTGAACTCTTTACTCTGTTCCATTGATCTATGTGTCTGTTTTTGTGCCAGTACTATACTGTCTCAGTGATCATAGCTTTGTAATAAAGCTCGAAATCAGGCAACATGATGCCCCCGGCTTTGGTTTTTGTTTTGTTTTGTTTTGTTTTGTTTGTTTGTTTTCAATATTTCCTTGGTGATTCAGGGTCTTTTCTGGTTCCATACAACTTTTAGGATTGTTTGTTTCAGCACTTTGAAAAATCCCAGTGGTATTTTGATCAGGATGGTGTTGCAAGTATAGATTGTTCTGGGCAGCATAGACATTTTAACAATGTTTATTCTTCCAATCTATGAGCATGGAATGTTTTTCCATCTTTCTGTGTCTTTTTTAATTTTTCTCCTGAGTGTTCTGTAGTTCCTAGAGTATAGATTCTTTGCCTCTTTGGTTAGGTTTATTCCAAGGTATCTTATGGGTTTTGGTGCTGTTGTAAATGGAATCAATTCCTTAATCTTTCTTGCTACAGTTACATTGTTAGTGTATAGGAAAGCAGCTGATTTCAGTGCATTGATTTTGTATCCTGCCACATTACTGAATTGCTGTATGAGTTTTATTAATTTGGGGGTGGAATCTTTTGGGTTTTCCACATAGTGTATCATGTCACCTGTGAAGAGAGAGTTTGACTTCTTCTTTGCCAATTTGAATACCATTTATTTCTTTTTGTTGTTCGATTGCTGTTACTAGGACTTCTAGTACTATGTCAAACAATAGTGGTGAGACTTGGCATCCTTGTCCTGTTCCAAGGGAAAAGCTCTCAGCTTTTCCCCATTGAGAAAGATATTTTCTGTGGGATTTTCATATATGGTTCTTATGAAATCGAAGAATTTTTCCTCTATCCCCGCACTCTGAAGAGTTTTAATCAGGAAAGACTGCCATATTTTGTCAAATGCTTTTTCTACATCAGTTGAGAGGATTGTATGGTTCTGCCTCTTCTCTTAATGTGTTCTATCACACTGATTGATTTGTGAAGGTTAAGCCACCCTTGTAGGAATAAATCCCAGGAAAAAATCCCACCTGGTCATGATGGATAATCCTTTTAATGTACTGTTGGATCATATTAACTAGGATCTTGTTGAGAATTTTGGCATCCATATTCATCAGGGATATTGGTCTGTAATTTTCCTTTCTGATGGGGTCTTTTCCCGGTTTTGGGATCAAGGTAATGCTGGCCTCATAGAATAAGTTTGGAAGTTTTCCTTTGTTTCATTTTTTGAAACAGCTTCAGGAGAATAAGTATTATTTCTTCTTTGAATGTTTGGTAGAATTCCCCTGGAATCCATCAGACCCTGGAGTCTTGTTTTTTCGGAGGTTTTTGATCACTGCTTCAATTTCATTACTGGATATTGTTCTATTCAATTTTTACTATTCTTACTGGTGTAAGATGGTATCTCAATGTGGTTTATTCATATTCTATTCAGAATGTGTTCTATTCAGATTGTCAATTGCTTCCTGTTTCAGTCTTAGTAGTTTATAGTTTTCCAGGAAGGAATCCATTTCTTTCAGAATGTTTAATTTATTGGCATATAGTTGTTGATAATAATTTGTAATAATTGTTTCTATTTCCTTGGTGTTAGTCGTGAACTCTCCCATTTCATTCATAATTTTATTAATTTGGGTTCTTTATCTTTTCTTTTGGATAAGTCTGATGAGTGGTTTATCAATTTTATTAATTCTATCAAAGAACTGCTTCTAGTTCACTTGATCTGCTCTACTGTTCACTTGATCTGCTCTACTGTTCTACTGTATTTCTGGTTTCTAATTCATTGACCTCTGCTCTAATCTTAATTACTTCTCTTCTACTGCTTGGCCTAGGCCTTATTTGTTGTTCTTTCTCCAGTTCTTTAATGTGTAAAGTTAGTCTGCGTAATCAAGATTTTTCTATTTTTTGAGTAAGACTTGGATGGCTATGTACTTCTTCCTTAGGATCGCCTTTGTACTATCCCATAGGTTTTAGACCAATGTGTTTTCATTCTCATTGGTTTCCATGAATTGTTTTAAGTTCTTCTCTGATTTCCTGGTTGACCCAAACATTCTTAAGCAGGATAGTCTTTAGCTTCCAAGTGTTTGCATTTCTTCCAAATTTTTTTCTTGTGGTTGAGTTCCACTTCAAAGCACTGTGGTCCGAGAATATGCAGGGAATAACCTCAATTTTTTGGTATCAGTTGAGACCTGATTTGTGACCCAGTATGTGATCTATTCTGGAGAAAGTTCCATGTGAATTCAAGAAAAATGAGGGGGGCACCTGGATGACTCAGTGGGTTAAAGTCTCTGCCTTCAGCTTAGGTCATGATCTCGGGGTCCTGAGATTGAGCCCCATGTTGGGTTCACTGCTCAGTGGGGAGCCTGCCTCCTCCTCTCTCTCTGCCTGCCTCTCTGCCTACTTGTGATCTCTCTCTCTGTGTCAAACAAATAAATAAAATCTTTAAAAAAAAAAAGAAAAATGAGTATTCTGTTGTTTTAGGGTGGAATGTTCTGTATATACCTACAAAGTTCATCTGGTCCAGTGTGTCATTCAAAGCTCCTGTTTCTTTGCTGATTTTCTGTTTAGATGATCTGTCTATTGCTGAGAATGGTGTGTTGAAGTCTCCTACTATTAATGTATCATTATCAATATGTCTCTTTATTTTGGTTAACAGTTGGCTTAAGTAGTTGTTTGCTCCCACGTTGGGGCATCAACATTTACAACTGTTAGACCCTCTTGTTGTGTAGACCGTTTAATAATGTGTCCTTCTGTATCTCTTACTATAGTCTTTAGCTTAAAATCTAATTTGTCTGATATGAGAACTGCTACCCCAGCTTTCTTTTGAGGTCCATTGGCATGAAAAATGGTTCTCCATTCTCTCACTTTCAATCTGAATATATCTTTAGGTTCAAAATGAGTTTCTTGTTGAAAGAAATGGATACGGATAGGGTCATGTCTTTTTATCCAAACTGCAACCCTGTGCCATTTCATGGGAGTATTTAGGTTGTTCACATTGAGGGTGATTATTAAAAGATATGATTGTCATATTGCCATCATAATGCCGTGAAGTCCTTGTTTCTATAGATTGTAAATTTCTGTTCTATATCACTGTTGAGGTCTTTCACCTTTTATAGAACCCCCCCTTAATATTTCTTGTAGGGCTGGCTTGGTGGTCACATATTCTTTCAGTTTCTGCTGGTCTTGGAAACTCCTTGTCCCTCCATCCATTCTGAATGATAGCCTTGCTGGATAAAGTATCCTTTGCTGCATGTTCTTCTCATTTAGCACCCTGAATACCAGTCCTTTTTTTTTTTTTAAGATTTATTTATTTATTTATTTATTTATTTATTTATTTATTTTAATTTTTATTTGACGGAGAGAGAGAGATCACAAGTAGGCAGAGAGGCAGGCAGAGAGAGAGGAGGAAGCAGGCTCCCTGCTGAGCAGAAAGCCCGATGCGGAGCTTGATCCCAGGTCCCTGAGATCATGACCTGAGCCGAAGGCATAGGCTTAACTCACTGAGCCACCCAGGCGCCCCTTGCCAGTCCTTTCTGGCTTGCCAGGTATCTGTGGAGAGGTCTGATGTTACTCTGATGTTCCTCCCTCTGTATGTAAGAAGTCTCTTCCCCCTCACCACTCTCAAGATTGTTTCCTTGGACCTAAGATTCACAAATTGTAATATATATGTCCTGGCATTGGTCTGTTCTCATTGATCTTCAGAGGGATCCTCTCTGCATCTTGGACATGAATGTTTGTTTCCTTCCCCAGATTAGGGAAGTCCTCAGCTGTGATTTGTTCAAATATATCTTTAGATCTCTCCCTCTCTCTCTCTCCACCCTCTCAGGGATCCCAAGAATTCTGATATTGGAACATTTCATTTAGTCATTAACCTCTCTCAGTCTGATCCCATGGGCTTTAATCTGTTTTTCCCATGCCTCCTGAGTTTCCTTCTTTTCTATCATCTTATCTTCTAGCTCACTAATTCATTCCTCTGCCTTGTTTACCCTGGCAATGAAAGTATCCAGCTTAGACTGAATTTCATTCATAGCATTTTTTAAGTTTGGCCTGATTAAATTTCATTTCTGTCCTTAAAGATTCTGTATTGTCATTAATATTTTTCTATAGCCTAGATATTGACTTCAAAATTGTTACTCTGAAGTCTATTTCTTTTTTTTTTTAAAGATTTTATTTATTTATTTGACACAGAGAGAGAGAGATCAGATCACAAGCAGGCAGAGAGGCAGGCAGAGAGATAGGAGGAAGCAGGCTCCCCACTGAGCAGGGAGCCCGATGCAGAGCTCGATCCCAGGACCCTGAGATCATGACCTGAGCCAAAGGCAGAGGCTTTAACCCACTGAGCCACCCAGGCGCCCTTGAAGTCTATTTCTGATATCTTGATTATATCCATTTCCATTAGGTATGTGGCAGAAGCCACAGTCTCTGATTCTTTTCTTTATTGAGGGTTCCTTCTTTTAGTCATTCTGTTGAGGGGTGGTTGAGGGAATGTACAGAGTCCAAAGTATTAACTACAACCTAAGCAAGATGCACCTGTTGTATAGGGACCTTAAGGTTGTCATTCTTTTGCTTTTCCAGTCTGTCTTCTGGGGGAGGGGAGTACCACTCTGTTACTCAGGCAACCCTTTTTGGGCAGAGTTGCCCTGCCACCTGGGGGCTCAGTGAAAACCGGTTTTGGGGGGATTTTGGTCTCTGGCAGCTTTCCCTGGCAGCTTTCTGCATCTCTTCTGAGAGTCAGAGCAGAAGTGACTGCATCCAAACCTTTGTCTCAGAACAGAGAGATTGCAGTCTGCTCTTCACTGAGCTCTCTAGGCCAAACTGTCACCATTTCTGTCTGTGCTGCTAAAAACCTCAGTCTCTTGGGATATGCACCCCACAGTAGCACACCCAGATGTCACTCCCTGGGCCAGGCACATCTCCGCCTTCTGTGCTTCTAAAACCACAAGCCACCCCCCATTCATACACCATACCCACAGCTCCAGGTTCCTGTTTGGGGGGCTTCCCTAAAGTCCTTTTCCCACCACTACCAGTCTGTGAATTTGTCTCCAGCACAGGACACTTTCATGCTCTGATGTTATCTCACCTCCCTGGCACAAGTTTATGGAGGCTCCCTCCCCTTTCTGTTTATCTTCCGATACCTGCCTGCTGAATCATAGTTCCCTGCTTCATGCCTTGAGACCAACTGCCGGAGATATTCTGTTTGTAGAGATCCAGATATATCTTCTTACATCTAGGACTAATTTCATGGGTGTTCAGAATGGTTTTGTATATATCCAGCTTAATTCAGGAGACCAGTTGAAATAGGATCCCCTATTCCTCCACCGTCTTTTTTTCTTTTTTTAATCCAGGTTTTATTTCTTATGTCATGTTAGAAAATGGAAGGAAAGGGTAAGAAAGAAGTGTAAAAATTATATGACCTTAAAGGAGATTACATTGGAAAGGAAAGTGAAAGTTGTGATTTTAAGTCCCTGTAGAAAAATTACCTTTAAATATCGAAGAACAGCTATATTAAAATCATTTCACAAAAAAATTCAAGAAAATTGCTTACACATTTAGTAATAAAAAACACTCTTCTGGGAGTAAGACAATGTTGGTTTATCCCTAATTCTGCCTTCATAATTAGGCAGATTTAAAAGACCTTTTACATGTTTCCTGACCTGAAAAATTCTATCTGGCATTCCTTATTTCAGTATCAGTGGTCTATTGCCACAATAATTGTGTGTGACAAACAACCACAAAATTTTAGTGGCATGCAACAATAATTTATTTAAGCTCATGTGTTTGAAGCCCAAAGACTTAGGGCTAGGTGGTTTGGGTCTCAAATGGGCTTTCTTATATGTTTGAGATTCAGGGGACTCCAGGCTGGGGACTCAAACATCTGGCAGCTGGTTCCAGGTTGAGATGACTGGCCTCTGCTCCACATTCTTCTCACCTCTCTGTTAAAACATGTTCTCATGGTGAAGGCAGATGAAAAAAAACAGGAGTACATGCTGGTGCTTTACAAATCTTAAGTCACATGGAAGATTACTACAAAGTTACATGACAGAGTTCACAGATGCAGGAAAGGGTAAGGATGAGAATTTTTTTTACAGTCTACTATAAGCTACCCTCTAACACAGTTATTCTCTTTCTTATTATTTATTAATTTCCCTATCCCCAGAACTCCAAAAGTTTTATTTCATCATGATATCAGATTTGAAATACAGATCTTACAAGGTATTTTTTCATCTGGAGGTTTGTGAATGAAAAAAAAAGTAAATACAATAGATATAGTAATCATTAGTCAAAGTAATTCTGGAATTCTATAGACATTTAGAATTGTCTATATGTCAGGTCTGTCATATGCAAAGTTGCTAGTCTATCGGTTGGCAAGGTCAGTGAGAAATGTGAGTAGTTACTGGTTAGATATATGTGAAACATGTAGAAAATAGAGACTGAGACATCCCATAATAGTGTTTGGAGAGAATAGTCTGAAGGCTCTTGCTACAATAATTTTGCCATTTAGTATATGGTATAAATTTTAGACTACTATTTAATACCTTATTTTTTATCAGTGCATTTTAAAAACACACAATAATCCCTTTCATTAGCAATTTGTTAAATAAAAATTGAAACTACATGTTTGGTGGGGAAAAAAAAAACACCAGCTTTTCATTTTCCAAATTTGATGATGAATATGTAACTTACAAAAACTGATGCCAGAATTTTCCTTTTATCAAAGAGACTTCATGGTATTTGTGACTATATGAAAACCAGAAAATGGAATTTTTTTTTTTGCTTAAAAAGCATCATAATAATTTATATAAAATAATTGTTATAAAAATAAGTGAACATGACAATCTACTGCCTGTGGCTCTAGAAAATGTATTTACATATTTCTCTATGAAGAGTGACTTTTTTTTAAGATTTTATTTATTTGTTTGACAGAGAAACACAGCAAGAGAGGGGACACAAGCAGGGGGAGTGGGAGAGAGAGAAGCAGGCTTCCTGCCAAGCAGAGAGCCCAATGCAGGGCTTGATCCCAAGACCCTGGGATCACGACCTGAGCTGAAGGCAGACGCTTAATGACTGAACCACCCGGGCACCGCTGAAGAGTGACTTTTAATTTAAAGAATTGTTTTTTGAGAATAAATTTAATGATTTTCTTTTGCACCTAGAAAAGTAACTCAATAGTTTTTGGGGGTTTTTTTTGATTCATTAGCAGAAAGAAATTTTAAATATTTAATATTTTAAATAGTGTCAGCAGATATTTTAAATAGAAAATTGGTCAAGTTAATTCCAAGTATGGTTTAATTTTTTCATCTAATTTAAAAAAATTTTTGAATGAAGCTTTCAGAAATTAATTTTCAAGTATAAGACCTGACTGAGGGTATTGTAAATAATACTGCGAATTAAGTTAAATTTATCAATATTTAGGATAAAATTATTTACCATGGGGTCAGGGGATGAATTTACTAAAGGAAGTATTTTACCTTGAAGCAAATAATTTGATATTAAGAAACCAATTGAATAGAAATGTACTTGGGATTGTGGTATTAATATAAACCATTATTCTACCCATGTGAGTGATAAACTTATACTAATCAAATCTGAAGTTGTAATTATTAAAATTTACAAATACTTAAATGTGTCTGCATATAGTTTTATATGTTTAGATATAGGTAAATAATGATATTTTAGACATTAAGAAAAATAAAAATGGAGAGACTTAAAGAAAATACTATAGCTAATCCTTTAGCCAAAAGAAAAATCATCACAGATTAAAAGTAGAAATATATAGTTAAAAATGAAGAACAAAATGAAGTCAAATATGTAGCTAGACTTAAATAAATAATGGCTGACTAAAATAATGATTTTTTGTTTTGTTTTTAAATTATATATATATAGGGGTGCCTGGGTGGTTCAGTTGGTTAAGCATCCAACTCTTGATTTCACCTTAGGACCTCAGGTCATGCATTGTGAGATCAAACCTTGTATTTGGGTCTGAGCACAAGGGAGACTGCTGGAGATACTCTCTCTCCCTCTCCCTCTCCCTCAATCCCTCCCCATGCTTATGCCCTCTTTCTTCTAAAATAAATAAAATTATATATATGTACATCATTGTATATAATATATATATTACATGTCAATCTTAGCATATATGTGGGTGGTAGTAATTACAGGTAAAATATTCAAAGGTCTTTATATTGTCTGGAAGAGAGTAAAATTAGATCATTAGTCTTCAATACATTTACATAACATTTTATAATATCTATAAATATAAATACAGTAAAAATATTATTTCATTAAGAAAATAAAGTAGAAAGCAGAAATAATCATAATAATATCCAAAGTGGATGAAATCCAAAGTTAATAAAAAATAGAATCAAAAATTATGGTGAGGGACACCTGGGTGGCTCAGCAGGTTAAACATCTGCCTTTGGCTCAGATCATGATCTCAGGGTCCTGGGATTGAGCCCTGTGTCAGGCTTCCCTGCTCATTGGGGAGTCTGCTTCTCCCTTTCCCTGTGGCCCCACCCACCCACTTATGCTCTTTTTCTCTCTCTCAAATACATAAATAAGGTCTTTTTAAAAAAAAGTTATGGTGAATATTTGGTACAAATAGAAAATCAGTAGTAAGTTTGTAGAGTTAAACCCAAATATATTAGCTATTACATTAAATGTAGACAGATTAAATATTCCAATTGAAAGACAAAGACTATATGGCTGAATAAAAAAACAAAACCAACTACATCTTGCTTAAAAATGAAAATTCTTAAATACCAAGAAGTAAAGATTGAAAATAGACAGGTATATACCAGTCAACAGTAACAAAAACATAGTTGGTTTCACTGTAGTGATATCAGGTAAAGCAAACTCTAAATAGAAAGTATTAATAGAGACAAAGAAAGAATTTTATCATGACAAAATAATCAATCTACCAAGAATATTTAACAATCCTAGATTTGTATGACACTAATATAGCCCTGAAATATATACTACAAAAATTAACAGAACCAAAAGGAGAAATAAAAAAATATACAAATTGATGAAAGAGATTTTAACAGTCATCTCTGAATAAATGTAAATATAAGAAAAAATAAACAATGCTCCTTTTACACATGACCTACTCTGTATTTTCTATTTTAGAACTAGTAGACTTAAATTTATAATTCATTAGCAATTCACTTACCAAAATTTATTAAAGTACAATCATCCAGATTACGATACAGAAAGGAATAAAACAGTCATTTACCTTAAGAAACTAACAATGAATAAGGGAGATATAAATAGGTTACTACATTACAGAATAACAGAGTTTGCAGTTACAGTAGAGGCATAAAAAAGGAGTCGTAAGATTCAGAAGATGTATTTAACTTTACTTTGAGATGTGAATGATTTCAAAATATGACCAAACAGAGCCCTGAAAGAAGAGTAAGGCCTTTTGAGAATGGTAATTTTGTCTCATTTATTTAGAATTATCAGTGTCTAGCACATCTGAGAATAATTTTCCAGCTGAAAAATGGAATAAAGACTACCAGGCAGATGCACATTGCCATGAGAAAGTTGGAAGCTTCAGGGACCTGCTGATTCTGCACAGGTTTTCTGGGACCTATAAGGAAGTAAGTCAGGAAAGCTAAGTTGAAAACCAATTATTGAAGGAATTCAGATAATTGAGACATCTGTGAGGCTTGGACTCTTTCCTGAAAAAAGAAAAATGCAACAATTCAGATTATCTAACTTCGAAAACAAATATTTCATATTTCAAGGCCCCTGGGTAACTCAGTCAGTTAAGTGTCTGACTCTTGATTTCATCTCAGGTCATGAGCTCAGGGTCCTGGGATCAGCTTCAAGTCAGGCTCTGCACTCAGTGGGGAGTCTGCTTGAGGATTCTCTTCCTTTCCCTCTGCCCCTCCTCCACTCACACTGTCTCTCTCCCTCTCTCTCTCAAATAAATAAATCTTTAAAAAAAACATTTTATAGTTCAAGTGTGAAAAAAAAGGAATGGAAGATGGGCCATTTTACTCTCAAGTATTGATTCAAGTAGAACATGTAGAAATCTTAAGTATTGATTTCTTAAAGTTCAGGAAAGTGTTTAACAAGTACATTTAAGATTTTCCTTGATTTGAAAATGCCAACATTTTCCTTTTGTGTAATTATTTAGAGTATATGAAACATTTGTAGGTTTATGCGTAATTCAAATTTTTGACTAAAATAACTTTTTGTTGTACTTAAGTGAAAAGCATATATATATATATGTTTTACATATGTAAAAACATATTAAAACACATATAAAAAATATATATGTAAATATGCACACACACAAACATTAAACATGGCCTGATTCAGAGCTTATACACAATAGCTCCAAATCTTTCATTAACTTTATTATTTTTTTTTCTTTCTTTCATTAACTTTAAAACATGAATGTCTTTTGAAGAAAATTTTAAACTTTAAACTATTTTATATTTGAGAATTGCATTCAGAATTACAATATGGATTAAAATTGACAAAGTCACAATGTAATGAGAATTTTTTACAGTATTTGCTTGTGTAGTTTATTGGAAATTTTACAAACATTTGCAAAGACCTATATCATTGTTAGAGACAGGCATATTTATGTATGTTACAGGGTTCAGGACACACTACTCCAGAATATGGCACCTTGGTATATTGAATTTAAGTTGAAGTAGTTTCAGAAAATGACAGAAACAGGTCACTTTGACCTCCTCTTTGCCTTGGACATCTCGCCTGTAACAGATCAGAAGACCCGCAAGTGAGCGATGCACACTCTATATGCAGAGAAAAGGAGCATCCTCATCTCCAAAGACAAAGGGACATCAAGGAAAATCTTACCAAACAGGTCTTACTAAGTTTCCTCCAGTTTACTGAACTTACATCATACTTTTTAACCCATCCTATTATTTTGAAAGTAACATTACATTTAACTCTGTTCATAAATTATGACTGCATCCTATAATTGTACTCCTTATGATAGGCTATTTAATTACCTGATAAACTGTAATGGCTACTTTGCATCAATAATCAAGTCAGTAATCTGTGATTTTTAAATTCCCTAAATGTGCATTCACAGGATATACTATAACAGCTCCAAGACTTTTTGGTCTACCGGACCATTGACCTGAAATTTACCAAGTCGTTAAATATGTATTTCCATGATAGGCTGGAAAAGCTTTTGCACCAAGTCAATGATCTGTTTCTTCAGAATGTTTAAGAGCATATTTACATGCAAGATCATTTTTTCCTTTTTTTTTAAACAGTTCTCACTATGTATTTCCCTTAGAATCGAAGAGTTATGTCCTATTTTGTCAGTAACGTGTGAAACAAAGATTGACACAATAGACTTCAGTGGGCCCACTGGAGATATTATCATACTAGTAGGATATTTCCATGTTTAAATAAACATGCATGTGTGTTTATTTTATCTGAAAAACCATAAAAATCATATTTGGGTCCATCATTTTTGTCCCTTAGTGTATCTCACCAAAGCGTACTCCTTCATGCATAAATATACCCAGCTAGTCAATATTCACAAAACTATTTAAACATTTATATGCGTGCCTGCCCATGTCCATCAAATTATGTCTTGCTCAGAAATTTTGAGGGATGTCATTTGCATCTTTATTTATCTCCTACTAATATTATAGATATCTGTCATCGATGGATTGTTTTAACCCAACACCTGTCTTATTTATCTGCCAGACCTCATCTTCCTATCCTAAGTGCTAAATAATTATTTGCTGTATTTTGCTCTATTACTTTCAGTAAATTAATTATCGATGGACTTCGTAGCATTTGTCTCCATAATATCAATTTAATTTTATTGTATTAAATTATTCAAAGTATCATATCATCTTACACTTTGTAATAGAAAATGGAGAACTACTTAAAATTTTTATTGCAGGTACTAATAGTTGTGGAGAGATAAATTACACTGGCATTATTTTTTCTTTTATTCTTTATAAAAATTTTTAATCTGAATGTAGCTGACACATAATGTGACACTAGTTATAGGTATATAATGTAGTGATTCAACTTCTCTATATGTTAATACTTTCTTTTATTTTTAAAAGTGAATGTTAAAATAGTTAGACTGGATAAAAGACATTTAAACTATTTCCAACTTCAATGGGAACTTTGTGACTCCCATTTTTCCTATACTCTACAGAGCTTTAGAAAAGGACCAAAGGGTAAAAAATTACATAACACAGTATATTTTGTTGGCTGAATGTTGTGTTTCAATTACAGTTTATGAGAGAGTCTTTTTGTTCATTTTTAACATTTCTTGAAGATTTTCGAAATACACGTCAGCAGTAGTCTATTGTTTTGTTAGTTGGATCTATAATGAGACATGAAATAAAAACAATCAAAGAAAAAAAGTTTTGTAAAACTTTTATTACAGATTTTTGTGCTTGAATACCTCTAATCATTATACTGTTCCTGTGGGATATTTAATTTATACTATTTCACACTGAAATTTTGTTCCTCTTCTTATTATTATTCAATACCAGCTAATGGAATTGTTTTGACATTCAAACATTTAACGCAGAAAATGATCCAGGTCAATTGAAGATTTTTATGTTTTTTTCCGGGTTATAGCAATTTAACATCTGTCAAAATTAGGAAGGCTTAGGAATCAAATGTGTAAGCGAGTTTTTAATAGTGCTTTAAAAATAAAAGTGATTTTTAGAATACATAAGTAAGTTTAATTGGGCCTCTGAATTTCTAGAGGCAGAACTGCTGATCTTTTGAACCCTCTGTTGATAAGCATCTTGAAACAGGTCAAAATTTGCCACATAATTATTTGGCAGTATTTCAGTACATGCATTTTGGAAAAGTGTAATATTGACTTTTATTTTTCCTCCTCTGGGTGGTAATGGAACTTGCAACATTTGAGAAACGTGTTACATTACTGTCAGTCAGGACCTTTCTCTCTCTTATTTTATTTAAAATCTACTAAGGAAAATATACGTGGCCATTCTGTTTCAGATTGCAATTTCTACTATTTCTACTGGGATCACAGTTATGCAGTCTCTTTTCCCATTCTTGCTGCACAGTTCCCTTTCCACTTTCCAATTTCTTTCTTTCCTGTTCTAGCAGTCATGCCAGAAAACCAGTAATGGGAAAACAAAACAAAACAAAACAAAAAATTTCATCCAATAATTTTTGTCAACCTAAGAACAAGAAACCAGTTCAAGAGGCATTGCATTTTTTTGGGATCAAAGAATTGCAGTTTGGGGTAGACATATTTAGGTAATAACCTAAATAGTGTCTTGATCACAGGAGGTGGACTCAGGGTTTTGAGGGGAAAGAAAAAGATTAGATGAGTAGTTTTTAAAAAGAGGATATTGGTGTTGACAAGGAGGTCTAGATTTGTTCTTCACTGATTAGTCAGGTGAAGTGGTCAATCGGCAAAAGTTTGCTTTTATTGGTCTTTTCACACTGCATTTTCTCATTCTTGCTGACTTCTTGGAATGTTGGCAGTTTGGCCCAGTTTGAAGGTTTACAAAATAGGAAGCGCGAGGCAGCTCCTCCAAAATGACTGTTCTAGCTTTATTTTTAAAATGTCTCCACTTATGTCATTTTTCACAATCTTAAAAACTGAAATTGTTTTTCCTCGCTTCTCTTTTCTGGTGAATTTTATCGAGGGTGGATTCAATCTATGGCAGGTGTCTCCTCAGATCCGCCTGGAATCTGTGGCTTGCCTCCCATACATAAGCAGTTCACAAAGCCTTGAGTGGATTCAGCATAAAAGTAGACTGTTACCTCAAGCCAGAAAAGAATTTTTTTAAAGTACTTTGCTATCTGCTGATAAAGGAATTCTGAGACTTTAAATCTTGCATTATTTATGTACTACACAGCCCATGAAGAAAATGATCTGCCATAGTATTAAGGATGAGATAATAAATTCTTTAGCTTTAAGGTAACAAAATAAAAAGGCGGTGACCTTTAGCTAATAATCTCTTGTAAGAAAGGTCAATAACTGCCAGGGAAAAAGAAAGGCAAGTTTTAAGTCTATTACTGAATAAAAAATCCAACTTCAAAAAGGTTTTGTTTTATTTTGTCACATAGAAAATGAGTCTGAAGTTATAGTATTAATAAAGTATTTACTGGTGCATATTTTAGTGAGCAGATATGAGAATTAAGATAGTAAACCATTAAACTGGATATTAAAAACTAATTAGAAGTAAAAAAGTTAATAAATTATAAGATAGAAAGAAACTTATCATAAACTACCTTTTCAGAAAAGAAGAAAAGACATCTCTAAAACAGTTGGTATAAATATCACAATAAATAAAAGACCCAAAATTGTTTTTAAGTTTTAAAAATTTAAAGCCATTTTGAATTTTTTGATGGCTTAAGGAATATGTTCCTAATCTAAAAAAACAAAACAAACAAACAAACAAACAACACCTTACATGGTCATTTGAATGGCGAGTCATACAACATGAGCTCCTATGTGATCTAATCAGAGGCAAACTTAACCATCAGGGGCCATAAGAGTAAAAGAGATTTTTTTTCCCCTAGCTGAATCTACTTTTTTTAGTTAGGCTTAGACAACTTCCTTTTTAATTCACATTAAGTTCATGTCTGTTCACAATCAAGCCAGTTGTAATTTCAGTCAAAATGACACAGTCTGTCAGTGATAAACAAAAAAAAAGGAATACATTTAAAAGCTTATTTAAGCTTTAAACTATCTACTGCACATAAAATTATAAGGTAATCCTACAAATCAAACACATCATCAACAGTAACATTTACAAAAGGCAATATACAAATACTTGAAAGATATAGAGGAGTAAATATTGCCAGACACAAAAAAAGAATTTTTGAGTATTGATGCACAATGAATTCAGCATGGACTAACATGGCAGATGCCATAAAAAGAGAAAATACTTTGGGTTAATAGACTCCTTGTTTGGTGTGAGAAAGCAATATATAGACGTCTGTTCTAGCATTGAATTTAAGTAGGAATTTACTGAATTGAATGTATGTTTTAGAATTATTGAGGAACATAATATATGGCATTGTTAATGTATTTTTGGAAAGACAGAAATGTTTTCAAAATGGTAGGTTGCATATCTTTTTGAAACTCTGCCCCACAGCCTGTTAGGGTCCTTACTGATTAGAGTCAAGCTGCTAACATTAACACAGGTATCAGTGTTTAAAGGAAACAAAAAGAGACCACAGTAAAGTCAGTGACTACTGAACTGATTAATTTTTTTAAAGTTTTTATTTAAATTCCAGTTAGTTAACATACAGTGCAATTTAGTTTCAGGTGTTCGATATGGTGATTCAACAATTGCATACAACACCTTGTGTTCATCACCTGTTTAACCCATTCCCCCACTCCCTCCCTCTGGTAACCATCAGTTTGCTTTCTATAATTGAGTCTGTTCCTTGCTTTCTCTCTTTCCCCTTTTCCCTTTGCTTGCTTGTTTTGTTGCTTAAATTCCCCATATGAGTGGTATTTGGCTTTCTCTGACTGACTTATTTCACTTAGCATAATACTCTCTAGCTCCAACCATGTGATCGCAAATGGCAACATTTCATCCTTTTTTATTTATTTGCCAGGCATGAAAACAGACACCAGTGAAGAAGTTCACAAAATAATTCTTGGAGGGGCAGAAGGTTTTTACATAATTGAAAGAAGAAATTTGTTGTTTCACCAGGCTATGCAAGGCACATCTTGCACCTTGGATTGGGATGAATGAACACAAGTCTACTCTCTTTATTTAAAACAAGTATTATTGTTTATTGACCAGCAAAGAGTCTTCTTTTACAATGTGTGACACTGTCCTTGTTTTTGAGGTGTTCAAAGTACTTAGTGCTGTTGCTTAGAACCAGCATTCAGTTTTGATCTTTCCTAAGCAGGTGTTGCTGTAAATGGAAGCTCTTCTACACCAGGAGCTAAAAGGCCTGTTCTTGGGCGCCTGGGTGGCTCAGTGGGTTAAAGCCTCTGCTTTCGGCTCAGGTCATGATCTCAGGGTCCTGGGATCGAGGCCCGCATCGGGCTCTCTGCTCAGCAGGGAGCCTGCTTCCTCCTCTCTCTCTGCCTGCCTCTCTGCCTACTTGTAATCTCTCTCTCTGTGTCAAATAAATAAATAAAATCTTTAAAAAAAAATAATAATAAAAAATAAAAGGCCTGTTCTCCAAAGACTGATATAGCATGAAAGCAGTCAGAGACTAGCCAAAATGGAACCATGTGATCAAAATTTAACCTGTTAAATCCGGTGTTTGTTGCTATTAATAAAATATTAAATGTATAGTGTAGTACGTTTCTGTGTTACCTTTCCCACAACTTTCTAGCCCTTTGTCAATACAGGAGTCCTCACCCAGCCACCGTCTTGCTTTCCACAGTTCCAGTTTCCCAGGGTCAACAGCAGTCTGGAAGCAGATGGCTCTCTTCTGATCATCTTCAGAAGGTCAATAGTAACCTAATTCTATGTCCCAAAGCTCACATCATTCACCTCATTTCATCTCATTACATAGACATTTTATCATCTCACTGATGATTCACAAGAAGAAAGGTGAGTGCAGCACAATAAGATATTTTGAGAAAGATCACAGTCACTTATATTATAGTATATTGTTATAATTGCTCTCTTTTATTACTAGTTATTATTACTAATCTCTTACTACACTGAATTCAGAAATTAAACTTTATCACAAGTGCAGTCATACCTCAGAGATACTATGGGTTCCCTTCCAGATCATTGTAATAAGGTAAATAACTCAGTAAAGTGAGTCAAATAAATTTTTCAGTTTCCTGGTGCATGTAAAAATGACCTTTACACTCTACAGTAGTCTAATAAGTGTGCAATGGCATTAGGTCTAAAAAGATGTACATAATATTGCTAAAAAATCCTAACCATCATCTGATGTTTTAGTGAGTTCTAATCACTGTTCACAGATAGCCATAACAAATGTAGTAATTAATGGAAAATGTTTGAAATATTGCAAGAATTACCAAAATCTGATACAGAGACATGAAGAGAGTAAATGCTCTCTTGGAAAGTCTAGAGAGAGACTTGGAAAAATTCTCTTGAAAAAATGGCGCCAATAGACTTCCTCAATGCAGTGTTGCCACAAAACTTTTATTTGTAAAACTGCTTTATCTGCAAAGTGCAATAAAGCAAAACACAATAAAATAATGTATTCCTGTATGTATGTTTAGGAAAAAAAATCATCAGTATATAATGGGGTTCAATACTGTCCATGGTTTCAGGTATCCATTGGGGGTTACCTATTTATCTTTACAAAAGAAAAATGCTGTATTTACCTAAACTTTGTAAAGTCTGTTTTTTCCAGCTTTTTAAAATTTCAGCTATAAGCCTATTAATGTTTTCTTCATTTTCTCTTGACTTTATTTTTTAAAGATTTTAGGTGGATAGTTTCTTTTATTTTTGTTATATTACTTACTAGTAAAAGCATTTACATGGTATATTTTTCTATGAGCAGATTTTGCAGTGACCCAAAATTATGGTATGGCCTGTGCCACTTTTTATTGCTTTCAAAATGGTTTTAATGTCTTTTTAATTTCTATGTTGATACGGATGATATATGATTAAATGCTTCTTAATTTCCAGTGACTCAAAAATTACATTTAATCATATTTGAATGTAAGCAGAAAATAAACCCTATAAAATGGTCAATTATTTTACTTGATTAAAGATGTATTTTTTGTCCAAATACATGACTGACTTTTATTCTGTCAGATTTTCATTAAAGCAATATATATATACATATATATATGTATATATATGTATATATATACATGTATATATATACATATATATATATTTATACACAGAACACAACCCCAGGATGAGACAATTATGAGGAGTCTACCTTCTGTCACTACAGATCAGGCTATCTCTTATATGGACATTTACTATAAATGGAATCACATAATTTATGTTATTTTGTGTCTGGCTTCTTTTACTTAGCATATTTTGAAATTCATCCATGTTGTATTATGTTGTATTATGTATTATGTATCAGTGTTCTATCCTTTTTCTAGATGAATAATTATATTCCAATGTCTGGATAGAACACATTTTGTCCATCCCATTCACCACTGATGAACATGTGTATAGTTTTCACTTTTTGCCCATTATTTAAAATGTTCTTATGGAAATGCTTGGGTGGCTCAGTTGGTTAAGGACCTGACTCTTGGTTTTGGCTTAGGTCATGATATCAGGGTTGTGAGATCAAGCCCTGCATCAGGCTTCCCCCTGGGTGTGTAGCCTGCTTAAGATTCTCTCTCTCCCTCTACCCCTGCCCACCTCTCAAAAAAATACTCTTGTGAATAATTGTGTACAACTGTCTGTATGGGTATATGTTCTCATTTCTCTTTGATAGAACTTTAGGAATGGTGTTGCTGGCTCATATGGTAACATATGTTTAACATTTTTAAAAACTTTCAACCTATTTTCCAAAATGGTTGTGACATTTTACATTACAATGAACAGTGTATGGGAGTTCTAGTTTCTCTACATCTTTGACAAGACTTGTTATTACTTTTCTCTTTTTATTATCACCATCTTACAGGGTGTGGTTTTAAGATACATTTGCTTAATGGCTGGTGATTTGAAGCGACTTTTCATATGCTTATTAACCATTTTATATACTATTTTGTGAAATAACTATTCAGGTAATTTGCTCAGGATCTAGGTTTGCAGAGTGCAGTACTGGAACAGGGTAGGAGCCTGATTTCCAGGGAGCCAGCCTGGAGTTTGGTGCTCCAGGGGCCAGCTTGGCACTAGGGCAAGTCTGGAGCTACCGCCAGTCTCGAAGTTAGGTCTTTGGGGACCAGCCTGGTGCTGGGGTGGATCAGGGGGCTGGGACCACAGCTGGTCTGGCTGGGCCTGGCTAAGAGACCAGGTTCACAGGTGCCTATCTGGAGTCTCTATTTGTGTGGGCTTATTGGAAAGCTGGGGCCACAAAATCCACCTAGGGCTGAAGGATCTGGTGAGCACTATTAGGTCCTGGGAGCCTGGGTGTAAAGCCTGCAGGGAGTCCGTCACCTAGTGCCATGGGAGTTAGCATGGTGCCAGGTGGGTCCCTTTGGGGTTTGTGGTAAAGTTGCCACTCATATCACTTTTCTCCCATGGGGAGGATGCCTCTTAATGCTGGGCTGCCCAGGCATGGGGAATAATGGGGGTAGTACGAATCTATCTTTCTTACCTTCCTCAATGTGTTATGTTTGTGTGAGTGTGTGTGTGTGTGTGTGTGTGTGTGTGTGTGTGTGTGTGTGTGTGTGTTTTAATTTCAGTACTTCACCCTGGTGCTGTAATCCCTGACCTGTAATTCTTGGCTCTCATGTAGGTATTTTCAGTGGATATAGCTTTTCAAATTGATATTTCTGGGAGGGCAACATCACTAGACATTCTCATGCTACCATTTTGCTGACATCATTCACCTGCTGCAATTTTGTAAATGAAAAAGACTTCATTTTCTATTCGGTGATAGCTGGTAAAAAAAAAATGTGTAAAGAGTCAGGCAACATTACGGAACCACCAAGTTGAAGACACCTGCATAAAATCCAGATGGCAATCACATTCAAGTTCTTGTCGAATTCCTTCAGAAGTTTCTAGTAATGACTAAAGTAAAAAAAAAAAAAATTCCTTGTACCACTAATTTACCTATATCTTAGTCTAGGACACTATATATTATCTTTGAAAATGATAGCCTATGTGATTCCAAAATATTATGTATTCTTTCCTTGGAATTACATTTTGCTTCCCTGAATGGAGAATATTACAAGTTAAACCCCATGGGACTTAAGAACTGTTATAATTTGTTATATTCAAAACTGTATGGTTATTTCTAAGTTACCATATGTTTATAGATTAATTTACATGATTAACTAAATAATGAGATTTATTTTTTATAACCAAGAAAACTTTTTTTTCCCCCCAAGGCAACTTTCACTTGTATTCTTTAAGTCACTTTGTGGAGCACTCACATAGAGATACAGACATTACATACATTATCAACCAATTGCACCTGACAATAGGCCTGGCCTGTGAGGTATATAATACCATTGCCATTTCACAGCTGAGGATACTGTTCAAGATTATACAACTAGGGAGTTACCTTGATTACTATAATATTCCATATTTCCTTTGAAAAAAATGTAGAGACCAATCTCCACATAGTTATATGCTTAATAGGTAATATTATATACAAACAGTCACCGATTGCCACTTTTAGAATTTACGTTACTGAATTTCCAAAAATAAATGCACCTAATGCAATTTTTAAACATAAAGAAAATAATCCAGGAACAATAATACAGGGAACTTTAATAATTTCTAGCCAATTAGACATCATTTTAAGATAAAATTTTATATTATCTAACATAGAGTAACCTAATAATTCAAATTGAGTAAAAATGATACTTAATGATTATTATAATTTGAATGTATACTTTCAACAAATTCATAACTAATAAAATGTTATGGACTGATTGGTATGCCCCCCAAATTCATATACTGAAGCTTAATCCCCATTGTGACTATAATTGAAAATAGAGCCTTTAAGAAAGTACAGGTAATTAAATGAGATTGCAAAGCTGAGGCCCTAATTCAATAGAATTGGTGTCTTATAAAAAAAGGAAGAGACACCAGATCTGTCTCTCTCTCTTTCTGCACATGCATACAGAAAAGTCCACAAGAAGGTGGCTAACTTCAAGCCAGGAAGAGAGGTCTCACTGGAAACCAAACAGCATCTTGATCTTGAATTTCAGCCTCTAAAACTGTGAGAAATTTTCTGTTTCTATTGTGTAAGCTATCCAGACTGTGGTAACTTATTATAGCAGATATATAAGACATGGATTCTATTTATTACTTTAAAATATATATGGTGTGTTACCTAGTTACTTCAGAAGAGTTAGGCAAAATTATACTGTGATAATATATGATCCCAAAATCATAGTGGCATAGAACTACAATGGCCTATTTATTATTTATTTATTACAATAAATAAATTTGTAAACAAGTAAATAAATAAATTTGATTTCTTGATCACACATCACAACTACCATGTGTTAGCTGAAGCTTTGCTCCACACTGTCTTTACTCTGGGGCTAACAGAGCAAACCTATCAAAGACATGACCCATCTTGTGGCAAAGGAATCAACAGACATGGTGAATCATAAGCTAACTTTTAAAATGTCTACTTAGAAATTATACGTTTGACTTCTGTATACATGCCATTGGCCAAAGTAAACCACATGACCACTCCTTACACCAGAAGATCAGGGAGGTATAATCTTCCTACTGGGAAACGGAGAAAATATATAAGCTCCCACAGTATAGTGAGTCATATAAACTGTCTCATCTAGCAAAATTGAAACACTAGTTAAAATAAAGTCAATCTTCTCTAAATGTCCTTACATAGGAGCTAGTTGAATAAACTATGATGCCTCCACAAAATGGAGTATTATGAAGTTATAAAAAGGATGAAGAGTATGTCTATAAGCTGATATGCAGATTTCATATATATATACATATATATATATATATATATTGTGAACCAAGACAAACTGTATATTGTGGAGAAAAAGCGCAAAAGTGTGTCTATTGTATTATAGCCTTCCTATAAGAAAAAAAGGAATATAAGAAAGTACTCATGCAGCCGCTTATTTGTGCAAAGAAATACAAGAAGGATAAACCAGAAACTAATGAGTTTGATTATCTAAAAATGTAGGTAGGGATAGGCTGGAAAAAATTTGGTAAATGGGAATATGTTAATAAGGTTGAAGGGAAGAGGAAACTTCTCTGAGTAACCTTTTTGTATAGCTCTGACTTTTAGAACCATGGAAATATTTTACATACCCTCAAAATAAATAAATAATTTAAATCAACCAGGATATGAGGGAACCTTAAAATGGAATCCAAACAGCAAAATATAAATGTAACTGTGTTACAAATGAATAACGTAAGTAAAATTAAGTAGGTAGGAATAAAAGGACTAACTTTACTTTGATAAACCAAAGTTCATACACTTAAACTGTATACTGTAATGCTAAATCAAAAGAACTATACACAAATACTGTGTTCTCATTAGTATTTTCCCCCCACAGGGATATGAAATAACAATTCTGAAATTGCTTTGTAAGTATAATAGGATTAAATAAATAAGTAAATACATTTCCGACAATGAGAAGTAAATTCTCACTGTGGGAAAAAAGAGTTATATATATTGAAAGAGAGACATTAGAATAAACCCTGTAGCATTAAATGAGAATCAGAGATATCAAAACAAACTCATAGTTTTACACACACACACACAGATAATAGATACAGAAATACACATTATATTTTCTAGTTCTGCCAACTGAGATGGCCTACAACCAATAAACACAGCTAGCATCCATATTTTGGTTTCTAAATGCCATTTACTAATAAAAGGAACCAGGGATCTTGAAAAAAATGTCTGATTCTAGGGCTGAAACAGAGAAAAATACAAGATGACCCTGGTGTATCTTGTGGTTCCAGAAAGTAACAAGTGCACAGGAAAGAATACGCACATTTTGGGATAACCTGAAGGAACTCACAATGGCCAAAAATGGAAGAATTTGGTCGGTAATATTGTATTTGATTGTATCTATAGAATTGAATACATTATATATATGTATATATAGAATACATTTTACATATTTATATGCAACCAATATGTCTTCATATTTATTCATTCTGATATAAATAGTTGATGAAATAAATGTGAGAGAAGGGGCATCTCTTCCTTACAGTAGTACTCTAATTAATAAATATGCAAGGAATGATGTAAATAGAGAATCGCCATTATGCCATTATCATGGTAACAATTATGGCAGACAAGAATCACTGCAAGGTGGTGCTAAAGTTAGTGGGCAAAATTATGATGAGAAATGGGATCTTCGTATAACCTCAAACTATCCCCCCACACAGGGTAACTATTAACTGCAAAGATGAAGGTAGCAGCTTTACAGTGGAAAGACGTGGCACACACTACCTGAAATAAGAAACCAAAGCCAACAACACAAGTAATAAATCATGTTTAAATCATACGCCCCTCATATGATGACCTGACAAGGCCACAACATCACTTCAGTGGTATTTTTTGGCAAACATATTCAATCTCCATCTGATCCTATGAAAACGTCAGCAGGACTCAAACTGAGAGACTATCTACAAAATATATAGCCAGTACTGTGAAGGTTGTGTAAGACAACAAAATATGAAGGAACTGAGAGAAGCAAGACTAATTAGGCATGATGACTAAAAGCAAAGAGGGATCCTGTGTTGGAGCCTCTTCACTTCCTACTTGCTCCCAGAGCATTCATTGAACATGGTTGGAGAAGCAGTCTGGTCTCATCTCAGATTCAAAATCGGGAACCTCAAGTGTCCCTCTAATGCTGCACAATAATTGTGACACGGTTTCTCATTCACTTACTCCATCACACTCCTTGATGAGTGGTTCACCTTCTCCTTTCCTCATCTTCTAAAATTTCCCACCCCATCTTTATTCTCAATTTATGGTCTCACTTTCTATTCTGCTAGGAGAATCAAAGAAGAAAGAAGCTTCCAACATCACACATTGGTGCCTGCTATCATCCTGTCTCACACAGTTGCTTCCCTTGTGTTAGTAGAGTTGAACGGATCATGGGTATACTTAATGCCAAACATTTGAGTTACGCTGTAAAGTTCATTCCTTTTCACCTATTTAGCATATCATTACAGCTTGCCCATTTCTGTATTGTTTTCTCTCTCTGCTGCATCATTTGTATGAGAAATTATCCTCCTAATTTACCTGTTTTTTTAAAAAAATCATTTTGATACAACCACATCTCCATTTCTTCATTCCGTTTTACAGCTAAATCCCTTGAAAGAATTGTCAATATTTTTGCTCTCTAGTTTCCCTGTCCATTGTCCACTGAATCCACTCCAGTATTGATTTTGCCCCTATCACTCCATCAAACTTGTTCTTGTCAATTCAGCAATGACCTCTACTATGTTAAATCCAATACTCAATTAATAGCTATCATTATACTTGACCTGCCTGTCAAGTTGATCTGCCTTTTTCCTTAAGAACCTTTTTTTTTTTTTTAAATTGGCTTCCTGGAACCATGAATTGTGGTTTACTTTCTATGTCACTGAGGTCAGTTCTGTGGAGTTCCCCATACTCAGTCCTTGAACCTCTTATTTTCTCTGTCTACATCACTTCATGGATGGTCTCCTTAATTTTCATTCCTTTAAACATCACCTATATGCTAATGACTCCCAAATATACATTTCTGGCCTGGCCCTTTCCCCTGAATTTCAGTCCAGTGTATCTCTGACTGCCTACTCAACATGTGGGCTATCAAATAGATATCTGAAAGCTAGCATGTTTATTAACATATGCCTCCAAATCCACTTTATTCCACTTAATGACAACTTCATCTTTCTAGGTAGACAGGTTAAAAGATGTAAAATCGGGATGCCTAGGTGGTTCAGTCTATTATGTGTCTGCCTTCACCTTAATTTGTAACTTCCAATATTTTTGCAATTAACTCAGGAAAAAAAAAAAAGCCCAAATCCTCAAATGCCATAAAAGCCCTTCATATCTTGACCTTGTTACCTCTTTGACTTCATCTACTATTGGCATCTTCTTTGCTCTCGCTGACATCCTTACTACTTCCTGGATGCACCAGGCCCAGGTATTAGCACTAACTATACATTATTTTCTTTTACTTTCTTTTTTTTTTTTTAAGATTTATTTGTTTGTTTGTTTATTGTGAGAGTGAGTACAAGTGGGAGGGGCAGAGGGAGAAAGAGAGAGAATCTCAAGCTTGGCGCTGAGTCTGGTGTGGGGCTCCATCTCACAACCCTGAGAACACAACTTGAGCAAAAACCAAGAGTCTGATGCTCAACCGACTGTGCCACCAGGTGCCCCTTGATGGTACATTATTTTCAAAAGGCATTTCCCCCATGTGTCTTTATGACTCATTTCCTAAACTTCCTCAAGTACTTATCAGAGATATGACCACTCTATTTAAATTTGAAACCCTTCTAACACAGCAGTTTTTGCTCCTGAACCTAATACATATGCTTTAACATAATTCATTATTTGTTATGTTTTTTGCAAGTCCCTCTTCTACCCACAATAAATTATAAGATTCACAAAGATTGTTTATGTATTCCTTATTTCTCTACTACATAGAATGGTATATAGTGTTCAATAAATATTTAATCAATGAATGAATGAAAAGCCTCAGCTTCATATCAGTCGCACAGAGATAATTTATGCTTCAGCTTTCTTTCCAGATAAAACAAATGCTCTTTTGTACGTCCAAAGTGTTATACAGATGAATGATAATAATATATTTCTCAATAACTATTAATGTAATCCTCTGAAGTAACTTATTGTTCTTATTATTAGAACAAAAGTATATTATGGATGTGAATGGTAAAATGCAAAAGACTAAAATTAATAACTTATTCTTCAAAGATTTTTTTCAAACACTGTGTACATTTAACATTGCAAAACATATTTTTAATAAGCTTATACGGAATAAAAATTTGTCCCCCAAGGAGGAAATATGGCCAATAAGAATTCCATTCCAGGGCGCCTGGGTGGCTCAGTGGGTTAAAGCCTCTGCCTTCGGCTCAGGTCATGATCTCAGGGTCTTGGGATCTAGTCCCGCATCAGTCTCTTTGCTCAGCAGAGAGCCTGCTTCCTCCTCTCTCTCTGCCTGCCTTTCTGCCTACTTGTGATCTCTCTCTCTCTGTCAAATAAATAAATAAAATCTTTAAAAAATTAAAAAAAAAAGAATTCCATTCCAAACAGGGTCATATTCACATATTCTATGGATTAGGATGCAGGTATATATTTTTGGGAGCCACAACTTAATCCAAACAGTAAATATAAAATCAGGCATTCTTTTTTCAAAACTATTTTATTGTCTTGCACCTTCTCTCTCTCCTTGCTCCTTCTTTCATGTATATGTCAAGAGCAAACAAATTTACTCACTATGGTATTTCTTACCTTCAAAATTACTTTTGGACTAACCCATGTAGTTTTCTTGTTAGGTAAAAGGAGAAAGCATTTAAGCCTTGAAGTAAAGATTCACATTTTTTGATAGTGTTGAAATGCATTTTAGTATTGCTAGTAATAGCTTCAATTATTTTCTTAAAGTCTTAAAAGATTTCTCAAAATACAATGAATGCACTTAGGCTAAAGACATGTCTAAATGTATGAAACTGCCAGTGGAAGGCTGCAAACCTCGATTTAGTACGTGAAGATGAGCATTTGGCAAAAAAGGTTGTGACAATAGATGTACTGAAGAAGATAAAAGAGTAGTCACTGGGTAGCACAGTTTTAATGAACTGACCCAGAGTATAAAAAGATAATTAGAGTCATAATTAGAGAACAGTAATTCATACTGAAATTATATGTGAATACCCTACAGTAAAATGCTAGAGTTATTGGTGGATGCAATCCTGTAAATGTAATCTAATGTTCACTGTTTTTGTAAGACAAGGACTAAAACACCTTATCTTCCCTCAAAGGCAGCACTTGCTGTAAGAAATGCCCTATGTAAAAGCACCTTTAAAAAAAAAAAAAAGAATTTTAGCTCCCAGGTATCAGCAACTGAGCTAAGAGTGGAAATTGGTTTTTCCTTATACCCTCCAAATACAGTACTCTCTACTGCAGAGTATCTCAAATACCCAATGATACAGCTTTAAAGTTAGCCACAGTTTAAGAATATCAATTTTCATTGGAAAAACTCATTTAGCAGATGTCATAAATAGCATCATGAATTAGAGAAATCCTGGTTGCTCCCATTGAAATCCCTTAAGCCTAACATGAAGCTCTCACTCTGACACCAAATGATCCATAGCAACTCAGGGAAGGATCCCAAAGAGCATGAAGGTTGTTTTGGCTAACAAAATCTACTACTAGAAATTAATGGATAGAGACCACCCCATTGTCATGCCTCAGACAAAAATACTAAAGAAATAAATTTTGCTTTTAATTTGTTTCTCACATCCACGTGGTTTTTGGTTTCTTGTTTCAACTCTCCCATCCATTCTGCCAAATGAATGATTCTTTTATTAAGCCAACATTTACTGAATGTCTACTATGTGCCAGGCACAAATATAACTAAATTACAAAGCATCTGATCTCGGGGAGTTCTTTATTAAATCCATACTGCTCTTGCTTCCTTAACGTTTTATTAATTGTTTTATGATAATTAAGTCATTTAATGCTTACAACAACCTATGGGTATGGGAGAATTAGTACATCCTAATTTTATAAATGGAAAACCAAGGTCTGCGGAAGTTGAATAATATATCCTAATTCATGAATTCAGAAAGTGCAGAGCTGGCTTTGAGCCAAGCTACCTGACTCCAAAGGCAAGGCTCTCACTGACTGTTACAACATTCTTTCAACCTGTTGCTCACTCTGGCTCTACTACATGTTCTCTACTTTCATATCTACCCTGCGTTGTTTAGTTTCTCAACAAAATTTTACCTGTTTTATTCTTGATGGCAAACTGCTGGTTTATCATCCAACCATAAGCTTGCTTCCTTGTTGGGGTTAATGCAGAGCATGAACTCAGCCAAAATACCTGGCTTGCTAAAATGTAACACAGTGGCTGCTGGGGGTGAAGGAAGGTTTCAGAGAAGAGTTAGGCCTTTGGAATGCCAGGGGGACTATTCTGCTCTTGGAATGTTGGAATGTGTGGGGAGTTGCCTTCCTGAAGCTTTCTTAGCCCAAACAGCCACCCTGTGATCTAAGAGATGTATACATTGTCCCTTAGGCTATGTCTAGTAGAACACACAGATTAGCATATCTTATCTTTCCCTATCTTATCTTTCCTGTAAACAGATCCTCCCAGTTTCAGTAAGACCCTTTGTCACAGATCACATGCTTGAGAAACAGTGATAAAGATTTGTGATTTTCCTGAAGGACCAATAAAAACAGGAGCAAAGATCAGAGGGTCTTTGTCACTGAGCATTGACCCTTTTACCTTCTACTCTCATTCACAGCAACATCTGGAGTGCTCTTTCATCCGTCAGTACAGGGATTGCTGGCCATTCCCGATATTTCCTCACTATGACATTTTCTACTTGTTTCAACTATTCAGTTCTCTTTCTGCTACTCTAGAAAATCTTCAGTCTCTATTAGTGATCACTAACACTAACAGTAATCACAGTAATACAGTAATCACTAACAAGGCAGCTGGTCAGGATTTGCTCAAGGAGGCAGGAAAAGGGAAGAAGGAAGAATGATACTTCAGTCAGAAGGGAACTGAGCTGGTAAAAGTAAGAAATATGATTCAAAGGTTGGGCAGGATCTAAAAAAAAAAGTGGTTTGAGATCATTATTTTTCCTGGCAATTTTGGGATAACCCATGGGATTTTAAGCAGATCTCACTTATAAAAGTGAAAGGGAGGAAGTTGACTTTGGTGTCGTTAAAACAATTACTACATTTTGTTTGTACTAGAGTCTTTAGAGTTGACCTCAGAGTGGACACAGAATATTGCCATACCTGATAAAAAATATGAAAAATGAAGTTTTTCAGGTAATGCTTATGTAGAGCCAGCATCTCCAAAGCATTAGATTTGAAGGACACAGACATAATCTCTGAAAGCAGCAACGAGATCCTTGTGCCTGCTGATCTTCATTCTTCTCTGAACAACTCTGTGTGCCACAGTGAACACGTTTGATAGCTTAGATTGTGCAGATGTTTCTGCCAGGCAAAGGGAATGAGAAAAAAGATTCTCCCATTTATCTCTTGGTAGAGCCTATATTGATATGCAAGTAGAATAACAAAGCAGTTAGAGCCATGCACATCTTGAGCAGACCTAAGTGTTCTGAATTTAGATTTTAATAATACAGCAAAAAGCTGAGCAAGGATACAACCTTTTCAGTTGGGAACCTTGATTTAAATCCAGTCTCCACTGTTTACTAGCTGAGTGATCTCCTGTGCGTTGCTTGACTTCCTAAAGCTGGCCTCACCTTGCACTGTTTATAAAATGAACACGACAATATCTCTTCCTAGAATAAAAGGAATAATGTATGTAAAACTAAAACATCAAAGAGTTCCTAACTCACAACCGACAATACTAGCTCTTTTTTTTTTATGCCACAATGAGAGAAGCTAATGTTATCTCTCTTTCTCTCTCTCTCTTAAGTTCTAAATAAACGAAAGAGGACAGAAAACTTCAATTTAGGGTTCCAAAGTTTCTCAGAACTTTTTCACTGAACACTAGGTTTACTTTCCGTGGAGTTTGGGTAGCCATGTGAGACCCACTGTGGACCAGACCTCAGAAACACCATGCAGGAAGGGTTCAACTCCATGACCCATATCAGATTAGGAACAGCTCCCTCAGGGCAGGCACCCACCTTGGGGATATTCAGGAGGCCTCTGGAATTTTTGATGTCACTAAGCTGAGCTAGATAAACATATAACACTCCATGGGGAGAAAAGTAAAACTTTGCTTTTGACAAGAAAAGAAGAATGATGTTAAATCTTTGCTACTTCCACTGAAATTAAGAAACAGCCCTCACGGCCCCCACTTCCCTAAGCTATAAACCTTTCAGCACTCTGCCAGGAATGCTTATAAATTGTGACTCATCTTGCAGCACCCATTAGCAATCTTCAGTGCTAAATTGGTACTTTCAACATGATAAGTGCCTTTCCACCCCGTGAAAGAGCATCCACTTTCCCTTCTACTTACAAGTGAGTTGGAGGATTTTTTTGTTGTTGTTGAGCTTTGCTTTTTTACCTGAACTACTGGAGAATCTCCAGCAAAGACTACTAATAGCCACTGCTTAGCAGTGTATGATGAAACAAGGTCTTAACTCTTTCATCTTCATTCCCTGTAGCAATGCAAATGATCATTGTTTCAACTCCTATTTCAACTTCATTCAAAGAATGTAAAGTCTCACCCAACTTCGATTTATTATACATATTGCATTTGATGGATGATCATCTTCAAACTGAGAAATGGGGCTACTGGGGACGGGAAATGTCTTGACACCAATTCACAAAATAAAATCGAGTTGCTTCTTTGAAGAACAGAGAAATTTGCTGTCAGTACTTTCAGTTTAATATCAGAACCCTTCCATAAATAAAGCTCCATAGTATTTTCTGTTCTTTCCTTCAAATGCCTCTATTGTTGAGCACGTTTTTGATAATATCTCTAAACCTTTAATAGGTGAGAAGGAAAGAAGTTACAAGTGCAATGAGAACTAAGATTTTAAGGACCCCCCCTTTTTTTTAATCAACTTTGTTATGAGAAAGAAAATGATGAGAAAGTGGTTCAATAGAAATAAGTTAATCTCAAAGTTCTACGCTTTCAGGAATAGAGCCAATAGAAACAGAAAATCGCTTTACTCCTAAGAGTGTCATTAAACCTGTGGAGGAAAAGAATATACAGTTTATAAAAACAAAGATTAAAAAGAGGCAATTTGTGGGAGAAAATATGAATAGATAGAGGACATACTTCATAACCAAAGTTGGCAAAGAAAGATGACAGTCTAGCATGCACACAATCATAGATAAATGAAAGAGATATAACAGTGACAATAAAAATGACAAAGGAATAATCCGCCAATTGAGAAATGAAATTACAATTAAAGAAGAAAAAAAGTCCATTAATAAATGAACTGGTGTTATTTTCAGGATATTTTCATTTTTAATCCCAGGCATCAGTACATTTAAGAAAGAGTAGTATAAGGGACTTAAGAATTGCTTTAGATAGAATTCCAGTTTTACTGAAAAAGAAGGATGGAAGGAAAAGACCACTGAAAATCCCTTCATGAGAGAACTGTCTGGTTTCACTTACTGGATAAACATCATAATCAAATATTATAGAATATTCTTAATAGCATCCTACATACTTGGTGATATAGTTTTCTTCAACACCCAATGTTTACAATTAATGGATATTTTCCTCACTGAACAAGATAACAAGACATTTTCCCTGCTGAAATTACTGTGTGTCAGTGGATGTTTATTGAGTACACATTATTAACTTTAGCTCCTTCATCTATTTTGTCTATTCCTTAAAACAACCACACATATATATTTATACATAAATTAAACAGACTGAAACAGGGAGGTTAAGAAACTTGGAAAAAAGCACACAGCTTGCAAGGACTAGCAATCAAATCCATATCCGTGTGACTTAGATCACTTAGTTCTTAAACATGTCTGGCAGGAGGGATTATGTATGTGTCACTGAAAGAGTTATTTACATGGTAGGCACCACCTTATTACTGTTTATCTTTCCATTTATTGCCTGGTTAACTCATATGGTTATTACCTTAGCTCCATTTTGGAAGAAGACAGAGTAAATAAAAGTTCAAAATAGATAGTAGCAAGATAAATGATAAGAACATTTTTTAAAAATCTTTCCGGATAAGCTGTAGTTTTCTTAAAAACATTTTCTATTTCTTTGTCTACTCCTATGATAGAATAGTATAAAATGCAGAAGATATCCTCTGTAAGTACTCATTGAATAAATCATTCTGGTCATTCCTATTAAATTTCCAAAGCCTGCCATATGCAGAACTAATAAAATTGATCTCCAGAGATTACAAAAATAAATAATAAGGCTCAACGAGAGACAAGAAGATTGGAAAACAGTGAAAAACTGATAAAATAAACTTGCATGGTACATTAGTAATAATGGGTAGCATCTATTGACATTTACTTTGCGCCCGTCATTGTTCTAAGAACTTTACATGGATTAACCTCTTACTGTGCATTACAGTCCTGTGAAGAACTAGGTCAACCATCACTAAATTACTGATATTCAAACTTTGTTTTAAATAAACTTTTCATCTCAGAATAGGCTTAGATTTACAGAAAAATGGCAACGATAGGACAGAGTTCTCATATAACCCGCACCAAGTTTTTCTCATTATTAACATCTTTTATTAGTATGTGTATTAGTGAGGGTTCTCCAGAGAAAAAGACCAATAGGATATAGATAGATGATACATACATACATACATACATACATACATAAGTGCACACATACATACATAGTTAGATGACACATAGGTTTGTTATAAAGAACTGGCTCATGTGATTATGAAGGCTATAAAGTACCATGATCTGCCATCTATAAGCTGGAGACCCAAGAGAGCTGGTGGTGTAAATTCCAGCCCACATACAGGAGAAGAACCTGGTCCCATTTTGAAAACAGTCAGACAGAGAGTAAATTCTCCTTTATCCTGCCTTTGTTACATGCAGGCCTCCAATGAGTTGAATGGGGCCCCACTGGGATTGGGAAGGGACATCCACTTTACTCAGTCTATTGATCAGTATGTTAATCTCATTCAGAAATACCTTCATGGACACCCCAAAATAATGTTTAACCACATATGTGGGTACTCTGTGTCCCAGTCAGGTTGACACATTATATTAACCATCACTCAGTGAATCAATATTGATTCCTTAATATATTCTAAAGTCCATGATTTACTTGGATTTCCTTCATTATTAGCCTAAGGTTCTTTTTCAACTCCAAAATTTTATCCAGGATACATGACATTTAGTTATCTCATCTCCTTCAGTTCCTCTTGGCTTTACAGTTTCTCTGACTTACCTTATGATGAACTTAATTTTGATGAGTACTGGTCAGGTATTGTATTTTGTGACCTACTATTGGAATTTGTCTGATGTTTTGCTCATGATTAGACTAGGATTATGGTTTGCTAAGTGGAAGAACACAGAGGTAAGCTACCATTTTCACTGCATCATATCAAAGGTATAGAATATCAAAATGATTTATCACTGTTGTTATTAACCTTGATCACCTGGCTACAATAATTTTTTTCAGGTTTCTTTCTGAAGAGGCTCTATGCACACCAACATTTAATTAGAGGGGAGTTATGTTTTACCTCCTCGAAGTCAGAGTACCTACATAAATAATTTGGAATTATTCTCCATTAAAGAGTTGTCTATTCTCCACCATTTATTTATTTATTCCATTATTTCTTTATGTCATTTATGGACTCAGGGTATTTATTTTATACTTTGGGTTGTAATCCAATGCTACTTTATTTTGTTGCTCAAATTGTTTCAGCTCTGGGGATTTGGAGCTCTTTAAGTTGTCATTGTTCTTTACTTGGATGTGAAGCCTATTAAAAAATGTGGGCCCCCCAATACCTGCTGACCCTAGGATTTTCTCGTTCTCACACTAGTCTACACTCGGGTCTCACAATTCATCCAAAGTACCATTTAAGTGCTCTTCCAAGTTTATTGCTTCAGCGATTTCTGCTCCAGGTAAGCAGTTCTGGTCTCTGACTCTCTGGATGAGCCTGTCTCTCCAGATTTCTGGATGGCAGTTTGCCTGCAACTTCAGTTCTCCCTGATGGATCCAAGAAAAGTAATTGATTTTCAGTTTGTTTCACTTTTTCATGTGAGCACAGAAGTGTGGCCTCCAAGCTCTTTACATTTCAAAGCAGAAGCAGGAAATATTCAGCCACCTTTGAACTACCATTATTACCGCCCCCCCCCCCATTTTTCTTTACAGATGATGAGATTGAAGTCCAGGGAGTTCACATAACTTGCCCAAGGTTATGCTCTGGGAATTGCTGAGTCATGGGTTGAACTCAGTCTGATTCTTGTAGTCATGATCTTAACTGCTATTTTGTACTCCTTGTGTATCATATAACATAGCACCATTGAAGATGTGAATACAACTGTGTTGGAGAAACAGAAGGAAGGAATTAATTTCAGGAATTAACACCATAAAGGAAAGCCTCATGAAAGAGGTGACCAGTGAGCTGGTGCAGAGATTGAGGAATTTATGGGGCAAGGAAGAGTGGGGACTTCTAGGTAAAGGAACAACAGGTATAAAGGTATAGAGACATTACAAAGAATCTGCTTCAGTTGTCAAAACAGAAGATACATGTTCAGGACACTGATGAATCTGGAGACAGGCCCTGTGCCTTGTGAAGTGCTGTCCCAAGGACTGTGTGTAGAATTTATAACTGACAGAGAATAAATAGAATCTTTTATTTTATTTTATTTTATTTTATTTTATCTTTTTTTTTAAATTTTATTTATTTTTTATTTTGACAGAGGGAGATACAGAGAGAGAGGGAACACAGCAGGAGGAGTGGGAGAGGGCGAAGCAGGCCGTCCCGCAGAGTGGGGAGCCCGATGTGGGGCTCCATCCCAGGACCCTGGGATCATGACCTGAGCTGAAGGCAGACGCTTAATGACTGAGCCACCCAGGCACCCCTAAATAGAATCTTTTAATTGGAAAAAGAATGCATTAGAAAGATGGCCCATTGTAGGTGACAGATGGGTGGCAGGAACCAACTTGTCAGATTTTTACTGTGGCAAGAATAAAACACGAGGGATATGTAGTTATGTATGTGACAGTTTATATGTAATATTTAATTCCCAAAGTAAAAATAGCAAAGCAGAGTCTCAAGAAGCCTTTTCAAATCTTACCAACCTCTCTCTCTGCTCCTTCAGGTTCTCATCAGGTTCTTGGTTAGATGTCCTTCAGGAGAAGTTTTCTTTCTGGTTTGACTACTGACATCACAAATTTAAATTTATAATAAAGCTACTGTTTACTACTTACCTAATCATTGATCATTTGTATTAAAAATGTCATGTTACTAAAACTACACTTGTATTTAAAAATAACAAGTATCATAATCTCAAAATATTCCTATGGTAAATGCTTGAACATAGTCATAATTCCAGGAGAAGCAATTTAAACAAACAATAGACAATGCATTTATAAGACCCTTTCTTTCATACAAGGACACTTGTTTTGAATATGACTTAAGATAATCACCATGATATAGGTAAGATGGAATCTTCTCTCACCTTTTCTCTAAATTTTGTAAGTTTCAACACTGTTCATGCATCCCTCAGCAATGTTCTTCCAGACTATATTTCTGTAGAGTGATTTATGGCACATAGAATTTTGTGTTCAATTCTTTATCAGCTGACTACTATATTGACACTTATTTTCTCCATGATTTTCATACTACTATTGCTATTAGCATGTAGAATTTGCTGCATATCCATGGTGATCTCAAATAAAAATTGAATCTCAAAGGGAAGACAATAATTGTTTGCCCCCTCTGCATCTTGTACCCTTTTCCTCCCACTCTTTAACAGGAAGCTTAATCCTTAAAAATATTAAAAGAAAGCCTACTGTCTGGATAATTAAAAAGGAAATATTAGTGCTTCCCTGTTCTGGCATTCAAAATGTAGACTAACATAAAAGATACTGAATAACTCATTTACTTTTGGTACTGATTAATTTATAAGGAAAAGCAATTCCATATAATAATTTTAAGCAGATTTCTTTTTTTTAAAAAGATTTTTATTTATTTATTTGACACAGAGAGGAAGATCACAAGTAGGCAGAGAGGCAGGCAGAGAGAGAGGAGGAAGCAGGCTCCCAGCTGAGCAGAGAGCCTGATGCGGGGCTCAATCCCAGGACCCTGAGATCATGACCTGAGCCGAAGGCAGAGGCTTCAACCCACTGAGCCACCCAGGTGCCCCTCTAAGCAGATTTCACTGCATGATTTTCAAACATTACAAGAGTAGGAGTGGGAAGAAAGAACTATCCTGAGCTAGAATTTTACTGCCGGCCAATTGTTTTATAGAACTGTCTGAGTAAGGGACCCTGACCCCAGCTTTTCAGGGATGATGAAACTAAGGAAGGGTGAAAAACCAAAGCTTTGTAAGAAGCCAAAATCAGTAACCCATGAAAGGGAGCCAAAATGAATAACCAAACAAAAATAAGGTAAAGATAGTGAGAAGAAATAGATATGAAAAAAATAAGAGCTCTGGAATGATTAGACTGAGCATAAAAAAGGAAAAAAAGTAATCTATTGACTACCTTTAAAACACTGAGCACCAAATTAAAAATATAGAAAGCTAAAACAAAACAAAAAACTACTGCATTCTCTCTGTATCTCTGTCTTTGTCTCTGTCTCTGTCTCTGTCCCTCTCCTTGTTGGCATATGTGGGAAATGCTCATTTGCAGAAAAAGGAAGCCATATGGCCCAGCCAAAGCTCAGAGGAAAGCAGGATTTCAGGCTCCATTGGACTAGCAAGACTAGATGCACAATCACCATTGAACAAACAAATAATAATAATAACAGTTCTACTAGCAATGTAAAACTTAATTAGTTTATGTTTTTGTCAATAGCAAGTTAATTTTAGTGAAACAACAATGAAAAAACATCATGAAGCAGAAAAAATCTCAAATGACCATGGATAATGTTAGTGACATATGAATAGTTTTAAACAAGGAAATGTTCTCAACATTTTACTGTATTATCCAGTGTGAAATAAGTTTTCTTGACTGATGAATGGTAAAGTTTCCTCAATGACTACTCTATAAAATCTACAACATAACATATAACATATTCATTTCATAAATAAATATTTAGTATGTCAAAACATTAAATAAACTACCAAGGTTGATTCCAAGCAATTTAATAAAATTCAAGGAAAGCATCCAAATTAAGAAATGAAATGGATAGAGGAAAAGTTGTAAAAAATTTAAAGAGATGTGAACATAATGGGTCAAGCAGACTTTATCTGCTCAGAGGATTTTGCAAGAATAAACCTATTAAAAGAATAAATTTACTGCAAATCTCGCCATACACTTTCTGTAGTTATAATGAAACTCATTTAAATGAATATTTGATAAATGCATAAATGAATAAAGATGAAATGAATAAATGAATGGAAAGGGAACATAAATACTAAATGGTGGAAATTAAATGAATAATTCTCTTGAATAAATCAGCTTCACTCGAGTTTGCCAGCATTCTACATAGAATATACCATCTATATAGAGTAATACCATCTAAAATGGTAATTTTGAATGGATCATGGTAACAAATTTATCTACACAAGAAGTATATAAATTTATGGCTGTAATCAATATACTCTAAATACACTTCGTTAAGTGCTCTGACCTTTAAGTGCCTTAACACATTATATTTAAATGATATTTTCTTCACTGAGTTAGATTATCCAACATTTCTTTCAGTCATTTTTTAACACAGAGAATACTTAGGTTCCAAGGAATAAGAGAAATCTTTCTCCATGTGTTTTCTTCTCAGAACATTAAACGTATAACCTAATTACTCTTCTCTATCATTCATCTTCTGGAACCTTTCCAATTGTCCTCTCTATGGCTACTTTTGATTATGTTGGTACAAGGCATATTAATCCTCGTCCAGGCTATGGTGTAGAATTTAGGAGAAGGAAATGTTTTGTTTGTCTTCTGAATAACCAAGCATTTTGGTTTTGTTTTAATTCCTAAACTAATCATTTAAAGGTGGAATTGTACGTTAAAAGAACCTATTTTCCAACCACGAAGAAAGGTGACTCGAATTATTGGAAAATAAAGCTTATGAATATTTTATAAACAGGGTTTCATACATTTACATTGCTGGAGAAAAATCATCTCTTGAAGAACAAAGTTCTCAGATCCTGTTCAAATGAATAGCGAATCCTCACATGTGGTTAGAAGAATGATTATTTAGAGTTAAGTCCGTATTTTTTATACCCATGAAAAATTTGAACAATTAAAGAGATATCCTCTTTTTTTTTAACTTTCGATCTTAACACAATTTATTTGCTTAAAGTCGATTCATTTTAAATAGTACAAAGGTAAACATTGGCCTGATTCACTTTGAATTGTTGCCAAATCCAAATTAGTAGGCTCAAAGCTTAAGAATTTTAATTCTAGGTTTAAAAAAAATAAATCTTACAAAGTCCTAATTATTAACCCAGCAAATTGGAAGGTACGTACTTTTTGAAAATGTACCAGGGTAGCTCGTGGGAAACCCTGTCCCTGTGCCAGATCTGCATTGATTCTCTCTACAATTTCAAACACATTTTACAGGTTTTGTCTGAACGTTCCAAGTGAAGAATTATGTACATATTTTTAAATCTCTTGTCTTCATTTGCTTTTTAAAATTGTATTTATTTTATTATTCTAATGTTATCAATAGTACATACAAAAAAGATATAGCCTTTATAAAATACAATACATAATAACATCTCTTTCCCTGGATACCTCCTGAGTTAAGAACTGGAGCATCTCCCATTCCTGTGTTTTCACACGTGCATCCCCCTCCTCGTTGCTTTGCTCTGCTTTCCCCATGTTGATCATTCTGCTGAGATTTCAAAAACAGTGCTATCGTATATGATTATATCCCTAGAAGATAAGTTATTTCTTCTTGCTCTTGAGTTCCATAAACATAATATACTATATGGAGTTTCCTAGGACCTATTTTCACTCAAAATTATTTTTAAACCCAGCACCATTTAATCAATGTTAATTTTGATACTCTTTTGTGAATACACAATACTTTATTCTTCAGAGAAGATTTAGTTTGTTGGTCTTTGGTTCCTCATCCTTTCACTTAGCAATTATTTACTGAACACCTACTGGCTGCTAAGCACTGTTTCAATTCACACAGATACATACACACACACATTTCGCAGTCTTAATGAAGCTTATATTTTAGTGAGAGTGAACATTCTTACATGTCACACATATGGGACAATTTCTCATAGAATACACAAATATTCTAATTTACAAGATAATATAAGATATTAATATTTGATTAATGTTAAATATTTTTTACATGTGGTTAAAAACCAATTGTCATGCCAATCAATAGTGTGTGAGTTGATCAGTGTCCTCTCCAAATGTTGGTATTGCCAGACTAGAAGCATCTGTCAATCTCCTGGGTGAAAAATAATATCTCATCACATTTCACTTTTCATTTTGTGAAAATGGATTAAGAGTGAACATCCTTTTTATGCTTTTTCACCGTTTATATTTCTTTTTGGCAAAATGTGTGTTCATGTCATAAATTTCTTTCCCATTGAGGATCTTCTTAATGTTGATTTGGAAGAGTCCTTTATGCATTCTGAATAATAATTATTTATTGAAAATACAGTCCCATCTTCTTTGTGGTGTCTTTCAGTAAACAGAAGTTCTTAATTTTTAAGTAGACATATTTGTCAAAATTTAATGATAGGTGTCTTTGTAAATTATTTAGGAAATCTTTTCCAGTCCCAAAGTTATGAAGATATCCTCTCATTTTCTGTATTTCAGTTTTTCCTCAAAGTTTTTATTCCTTCTAGAATAATCCTTTGTATATGGAGTAAAGTAGGCATTTACTTTTATTTTTCTCCATAGGAACAATGAATTATTCCAGCATCATTTAGCAAAAGATTGATGTTATTCCTAGGAATTTTCAAAACCATCTTTGCCAAAAATCAAGGCTGTAATAAATTTTGGTCATTTTGTAATAAATAAATTGGTCAATTTTTCTATCATTTTCCTACTCTAATGAAAGTAAAGTAAATATTGATATTTGGCAGGGAAAGTCACCTGGCCTTGCTCCTTTCTACAAGTATCTTGGCTATTCTTGGCCCTTTGCTTTTCCATGTATGTTTTAGAAAGATAGGTATTTGGGGAAGTTTCGTTTGAATTACACTTAATCTATAGATAGACTTTGGGAGACTTGATCATCACCAAGATAAATTTGTCAACTCCTCTCTGTACTTTTATTAGTTTTTCTTTATATATGTAACCATTTTTTTAGATACACCTAAGTTTGAAGTCATTATGTCTTCCTGAAATTTGTAAAAATTATGATACTTCCAGCCCTAATAATGCTTTTGTCCTTAATTAATTTAATACATATATATTAAGTGGTAAATGCTATGAACTTGAGATGCAACACAAGCTAATAAAACATCACACATTTGGACCATTTCAGATATTTCTTTATGGCTGATTCCTTACGTGTTGTGTAGGTAGTGAAAGAGTTCCAAACACCACTCTAAAATATTCTACTCTGGTAGTTTGACTCTTTTGAGTTGAAAGCACTTTAAAAAATAGCAGATGTAAGAAAAACACTCTAACCTTCCTTCTTTTTCTTAAAAGCAGGAGATGGAATTTCCATGTGAAAAATGTCCTCCCTATTGTAGAAGAAAAGTAACATTCTCATCATCAAGGATGAGAAGTTGAGAATGAGAGAATTCTATACAAACAGACTTTGTTAAAATCTTTTATCTTCCGTTAGCTTCTCCACATAGTTTACCTACTTTTCCACAATTGCCTCTCTTTGTTCATCCTAATATAAAAGCATGTAATTTTTGCCATTTCTTTGGGACTTCATTCCTTTCAAAGGCTCCTGAGTCACATAAAACTTGCATTAAGTAAATTCGTATGCCTTTCTCCTGTGGATGGATGTCTTATGTCAATTTAATTCTCAGGCTCTACTGGAAAAAAAAAAAACTTTAAGACTGTAAGGTAAAATTTTCCTCTTCAACAGTAGTGAGAGTTATTAGCAGTAATAAAAGTCGCAAAGGGTCCTGAGAGCTTTGTTAAGAACACCAAACTTGGCAATTCTGCATCTGCACTGTTTGTACTTTGCTAATGGGAATTTTCTCAATAAAACTTGATTTTCTTTGACATCCATACTCTTCATTGGGTCCATTAGTGGCCTCACTCCCATCTCCAGGTGTAGTTCTAGTAGGCTTAAAATTAATTCATCTCTTTTGATAATAATTCATTCAGAAATAAGCATGTGATTCAATTTAAGTCAAGGTAATTCAAGGGGAGGTTTTCTGAGGATTCTAGAATGGTCTTTGTATTCTAGAAATACCTAGGATGGGTGTTGTAGGGAAATTTGTTCTTTTCGATTTTGTTTTAAACAGATGTGTGATTGGAACTACCGTAATTATTATAATGTCAGTGTCCCTGAATGAAAAGACATGAAGGGGAACAGACAGAAGAGAATAACACAGAAACAGAACAGGAATCATTAGATTTAAGCCACCCCCACCCTTAGACCTTCACTCATGGGCGCCTAGGAATTTATAATTTTTAAAGGCTGATCTGAGTTGTATTTTCTGTAGAGTGATTATTTATCACAATTTGTCCCAAATCAGGTTGGTTAAAGACTATTGTCCCAGCAAAGTTACAGTTATGCCCCTTTCATTATCAAAATTGTGCTGGTTTGGATGATAAATTATGTAGTGACCAGGGCCTACTTTGGGTATTCAACCAGTGTGGTAACACAGGACCTTGCCCTCAGAAGGATGCTTGTCTTGGGGTTTAATGCTCTGAGGTTGTGTCTTAAAATTCCTAGTAATTTTATCTTTAACCTTGTATTTTTTAAGTGAAGCCCAGTGATGCAATGGACAATGACCGAGTTACTTGGAATTCATGCTCAATCTGCCCTCTAAGCACCCCCCTGGGGTGGGTTCTTGGCCACCTGCTTCTAGCCTCTCCCCAGCACCCACGGCCACCATCCACTTTGGCAGAGGGTTGGGACAGAGGGCTGAAATCTGATGCAGTACGTATCAAGACAGGCCCCAAGTACCTGTAAAGGTCTGCACTCCTGAGTTTCTCTATGCTTGGAGAAGTGTAATATTAAATAGAATATTAACAACAACAACAACAACAACAAAACACCGTAACAGGTAAATAGAGAATCGTTGGAAGAAAGGAAAAAAAAAAGTCTTGTTCCTGTTTTTTGGACAAGTAACGCTACATTTTCATTTTTGAGTGGGCCCTAGAAATTATGTAGCTGGCCCTAGCACTCATACTAATATACACCTGAAGTCATACCACGTGACACAGTGGATTCTGTGTCCATCAACATCACAGTAACCAGACAAGGTCCTGGTGCAGACCTCTATGGTGTTCAACTGTGAGTTTACTATTCACATAATACTTGGTGTGAATAGCATTCAAATGGCATCCCCTGGAGTTATATAACATATCAGCATACCGTCCTAAGATACTTGTGCACAAAAATATCTTTACCAACAGAAACAAGGTAGAAATAATAATTATAAATCTAAAATATTTTTTCGCTTCCATATACGTTCTTTTCAAAATGTCTTAAAGAGTGAGTGACACATTTAGTTTTATTCAATTAAGAAAATTGGTTGGGGGCAATTCAATTTTAAGTTGTAAACAGTATTTATCTTGAATTCTTTACAACTTGAAACTATTGTGAATTTAGTAAAACATATATTACTAATACTGAAATACATTTAAATTTTTTGTGACTACAGATGGTAAACCCTTTGACAAAAGTATCATCATATCATGATCATTTAACAACTGAAGAATTCAATGCCACTAGAATAGGATTTCTGTCTCTCTATTTTTATCTTGATTATGTTGAGTATTTTATTTTCAGTGGATTTACCCATTGATTTCTAATATTTTATATTTGAGAATGCTTAAAATTCCATATTTTTACTTACATATGAAGTGTGTATTACTTATATATGAAGTTTACTCATTTTAATCATTTTTTAAAAATATTTGATTTGTTTAATTGGCAGAGAGAGAGAGACAGGTAGAGAAGGAACACAAGCAGGGAGAGTGCCAGAGGGAGAAGCAGGCCTCCCCCTGAGTAGGGAGCCCAGTGTGGGGCTTATTCCCAGGACCTGGGGATCATGACCTGACCTGAAGGCAGACGCTTAACAACTGAGCCACCCAGGCCTTCCATTCTAATCATTTTTAAGATTTTTTATGATCAGGTTAGGGAGAAAAGTTCATCAAATCTTCAAAATTTACATATCTTCCCCAAATCTGGAAAGATCAAACAATAACCAAAAACACACATATACATACAAAAACAAGCAAATGAAAAACCTTCCGATTATTTATAAGAAAGCAGTCTTTATAAGTGAATATACGATGGTTTTGTAGTTTTGAATGAGTAAAATATTTTTTGATAAAAAAAAGAGAGGGGAAAGATAGATAGATGTCAGGAGAACAGTCCTTAAGACCTGCTGACTGCTGGGCTATGAATCAACTAGAACCAGGAAAGTGTTAGCAGTGTTAGAAATACATAAAGCACTTTCCACATGATATATGCTAATTGAGTTAGAGTCTCACCTCACATAATTAACTGGAGAATGATAAAGGTCATTAAGTTTGAAGATTGCTGTATATAGATAACAGACAGAACTACAGAAAGATGGGGCAACCAAAAAATGTGAAACAGGAATATGCCTGGAACGGAAGAAGCTGAATGAATTTTGCGTGGAGGTTTTGCCAATAACTTCATAAGTCATCAGGGGGTGCCCAAGGCAAGTATTCCCCCTCCCTACTCTTAAAACCTTTCCTACATTTCTTATGTCTGGATACCCTTCTTTTCTGCAGAGAACAAATCAACCAACTTTTTCCATAAATAAAATAAATCTTCTTGAGGAGTATATCTGGAAGAGAAAATAGAAATTCTCTTTGAAATACCAAACATCTGGATCAAATTTATTTTTTTAAATGCATATTTTAAAGAAAGACGCATATAGTTCAGAATAGAACAGCGTAGAATTATTGAAATTTACTCACAGTTTAAGTTTAGTTTATCTATAGTTTTCTATTGTTCGGAATAATGTGAATAGAAACATCTCAAGAAGCAGGAAAGCATATGATTGACATTTTTTGTAAGTGCTAAAGATTTTTTGAGCTCTTACTCTTGATTATGAGAATTCAGCATTTATATGTGCATTTCATAAATCTCAATAAGTCTGAAGGATTCTGGACTGAACTCAAGTATAGCCCCCTCTAAACACTCTGTCGATCTAGGCACCTTTGTATTTAGGTACTTCATATAAAAGGAAATAAGAATAGGAGATTAAAATCTCTAATTCCCTGATTTAAAAATAAAAAAATAAATACAAGGAAATTAAAAAATCCTAATTATAGTTCCCCTAGTAAATCTTTGAAGTATAGATATGAAAACTACTAATGGAAATTTCTGTAAGAGACTTTCAGATGATACCATTATGACATATCCAGTCTTTTTTTTTTTCCCCTTTTCCAGTCTTTTTTAATTGTTGATTTTCAAAATTATTGTTGTCAAAAGAACCTTTCAGAGTATTGGAAGTTTCATTTTGGCAACTATCATTGCTCTCTTGTTCAGTTTTATGGCCTACAGCCTGATGAATTCCTGAATGAATAAATCCATTTCCATTGAAAATACAGGTTTATTTGTCAATAACTGAATGATACCATAAAACTCACATGACAATTTAAATGCAATAATAAGAACGAAGATGAACTAGAGATTTTTTATTCATTTAAATTATGAGAAACTGATGAATGTTGATGTCTTAGTTTAATATTTATGAAAACTAATCCAACAGGAATATGAGCATTGTTAGTTTTGACATCTTCAACATTTTGTTGTTATTTTAATTTAACAGAGGTTTGCTAATATATACTAAGGATGATTGAGTACTCTGGTTTATACTTATAAAATAAAGGAAGTCTTTCATCATGTTGACATAACCAAAATTACTTTTAAGATGATTATATTTTAAATCTAGTTACCAAACACCACTTTACATTTTTCCACTAAGAAGACTCATTATTTGAGAAAGTTTTTAATCAAGATGAAATTTTCAATGTATTAATGTAGCATATAAAGGACATAAAAATTTCAGTGTATTAATGTAGCATATAAAGGACATAAAAGGACATAGACCTCTTTCAGAATATTTCTTGTTTAAAAAGCTAGCACTATTGTCACAGCTCACTGTCATTTGGTCAGCTTTTTAAAGAGGTTTTGATGTTTAAACTTTTCATGGATGCCAAGACTCACTGTTTAAATATTCAGCTGTAAAACTATTGCCTAAAAATGACACAGATGCTCTCAAGAGTGTATTTGACTTATAAAATTAACTTGAGTTAAAAGTAAAGCATTTTTTTTTTTTGGCCAGGATTTCATAATACAAGCAGAAACTTCACTTTAAACCTGTGGAACATTTTTTGCACTTATCAATTCTTCTTCAAATAAAATTTTTGCATTTTTCAGTTCATGCTATTCATATAGAAAAATTTCTTTTAAAATGAACTGAGAAGAAGAAAGTATCTTAATGTCACTTATATTACAGTGTAGGTGTAGAAAACTTGCTTATTACTTTCCTGTCCTGATTCTTTACACATTCAGAAAGTCTCTGAGAAGAATGGCATTTTCAGAAGAACTCTGGGAAAACAACATATTTGGAAACTCTGAGAACTACCTTTCCCTTAATATCAGGTCTGCCAAAGAGTAGATTAAGTTAGTATAATCAAGAAACAAATAAGCAACATTGTTTAATGATTATGCTATAAAATCAAGGCTTCTACAAAGATTACATTCCATCGTATTAAAAATATCATTTGTAATATGTAAATTCACAGAATTGAGTAAGTGGCAACTCATAATTATTTCAGCCCCAGCACCTATAAGATGTTTCCTCTCTGAGTCAGACATAAGTCATCCTCAAACTCTTCTTCCTTGATTTTCTTTATTTCCTTTTCATTCATTCATCTTTTCTAAGAACTCAGTGTCACTTCTGCTTGGGTGATCTGGCCCCTACTTTGGTCTGCCAGTTCTCTTGCAGCTTTCACCACGTACCACCTGCAACTTTGGGCAAATTACTTTAACTCTCCATCCTTTCATTTACTTATATATAAAATAGATATAATTAGAGTGCACACACATAAGATTATTGTGAGGGTTATGAAGCCAAGTGCATAAATCACGCAGAATAGTAATATTCAACAAGAAGGAAGCTCAAGCCTTCATTATCCTTAGCATAGGCTTTCAGTGTTCTCCCCACAAAGCCTACCCCACTTCACACTGCCCTCTCTTTTTGAATACTTACCGCATGTTTATGAAGTAGAATATAATCTATTATATAGAATTATTTTCCATATTTGAATCTTGTTATATAAGGCGATTGCAAACCTTTGAAGATAGTTCATCTGTTTTATTCTGTGTTTGCATTCTACAATGTTTGGGCACACAATATCCCTGATAACTTACAATAATATAATATTTCTACTACCACAAATAATGACATTTTTATCATAACAAATGTAACTAGCATTTATTAAGCTTTTACTATTGCCAGGCACTTTAGTGCTTTATGGCATTGCCTTTTTTTTTTTTTAAATCTTTACAATACTCTGAGGTAGATTCTGTTTTCCCACCCATTTTACCAACAAGAAAACTGAGATTTGGAAAGGTGGAGTCATTTGCCCAAGGTCACATAATCACCAGTAAATGTCATCATTAGTGTACCTATATGGATAGTCAGGACCTACAACCTAAGTCATGTCCCTTCTGATCCATTTTTAGCTTCCTAACAGTCTGGGAGCTTCTCATTCTTGAATTATTGCACAAACTCCCCACTCTGACTTCTATAATCCTCTCCAATCTGTTCTGCATAGAACTGCATGTTCAATTTTTTATAACCCTAAAGAGAAGGTTAGTGATGAGTAATAATTTGAAGCCCTTCTCCTTGTGGAATCTGTACAGGATTTTTTCTGTTCAATGAAAGGAATATAAGCGGCTAAAGTCTGTCAACACCATATCAGTGTTTATCTACTTGGGCTCTTTCAATTTGGAACCACTTTCCATATTCATATTGCAATTGCTTCATTAATATGGATCTCTTCCAGCTTTTATTTTCCAGCCTTTTTTTTTTTTTAAGATTTTATTTATTTATTTATTTGACAGAGAGAGACACAGCGAGAGAGGGAACAACAGCAGGGGGAGTGGGAGAGGGAGAAGCAGGCTTCCCGCTGAGGAGGGAGCCCAATGTGGGACTCAATCCCAGGACCCTGGGATCATGACCTGAGCCAAAGCCAGACACCAAACAACTTAGCCACCCAGGCATCCCTCCAACTTCTTTTTAAAATTTATTTATTTTTTAGTATTTTCCAGCTTCTTAACAACAATTTGTCAGAGAACAAAATAGTCAATTTCATAGAGTATTGGACTTGGATGTGACTTTAGAAGCCCTCTAGTCCAGTATCTTTAGTCAATGAGGAAATCAGAGCTTGAGGAAGGGTCTTTCCCACATACCTTAGTTAGGATGACAGACAAGCTACTGCACTCGAAATCCAAAGTATAAGAACTATGAAACAGCTACTTTTTCCCTCTCTTTTCCATGCAGTCCTTACGTGAAAGCCCTAGATCATCAGAGAAACTCTGTTTCATTTTGTCAGAAAGCCAGGTTTCTGTCATTTTTGCTCCAGTTTCTCCTGAAGTATTTGCTTCTTCTTCATGACAGAAGATGAGATACTGCCTCATATATATCTACTGAGAGGAAGGGGAAAGAGAGTATGTGATAAAAGTGTCTTCCATCTGAAAGCCCAGATCCAAAGGGGCACTTGATACACTCACTCGTATCCGATTGTTGAGTTTCATTGCACAGTCACATCTAACTTCAGGTGAGACTACAGAATGCATTCTAGGTGGGCAGCTATGGACCTACAGATAATTTGAACACTATGGAAACTGGGTAGCTGAGCTCTGATGAACACCTGAAAGAGCAGCAGGCCATGCAGCAAATAGAGATGGAAGACCTAAATTGCCAAAATCATACTTTACACCGACAGTACGTTGAAAAAACATGTAATGCTAATGTTTTACAGTGCATTGGTTCAGTATTACTATTTTCATGCTTATGTGCTGCATAGTTGCCACTTTGGTGCTGTTCATTTCCTACTAAAGTTTTTGAGAATAAAAATGTTGTTTCCATCAAAGCTATTCTACTTCTTCAGGACAGCCAGCTTTTTATTTGTTTGTTTGTTAGTTTGTTACAGAGAGAGAGTGAGCACATGTGGGTGAGTGCAAGCCAGGAGAGGGGCAGCCTGAAAGGGAGAGAATCTCCTGGCTTAACACAGTGACCTTCTGGGCTAGACCTCATGACTCTGAGCTTATGACCCTGAATTCATGACCTGAGCCAAAATCAAGAGCCAGATGTTTAGCCAACTGAGCCACCCAAACACCCCCAGGATGTAAACAATAATAATAGATAATAATAAACAATAATAATAATATAATAATAATAAATAATAATAAACAATAAATAATAATAAACAATAGAATGAGACTGTCATAAAATAACTATATATTATCCACAATGTTAAAAATTATTTAAATTAGGAGAGCTTAGATTATGAATTCCAATTGAGTATCTGTTCAATGAATGTTCACTCTTACAGATGCACTCATACACACGCATTATGATTGACTTGTCCATCAATAGATTATTGTTCATTGTCAGTTATGGAATCTGAGTGATTTGAATTTTAATGCAAGCTTAGTCACTTACAAGATATGCAAGTTTCTTAGTTCAGTTACATTCTCAGATTTAAGTTCCAAAATAGGAAAAATAATACTTAAAGACTTTTAAGAGGTGGTAGAAATTGGTTTAAGAAGATAAAAAGGTCACTAAAACAACTACAGCTGTATAGTATGCTTAATAATGGTAGGCTTTTCCACTCCATCCCTGACCCCCATATAGTCCTGGGCAAAGACTGAGTCTTACTTATTTCCATATCTCAACAATGCCTACTTAAATGCCTTGTACAATAGACAGTTATGTGTTGAATTACCTGAACCTGAAACTGAGAATGAAAGAAAATACCAGGTTAATTCAAAAGAATACATTTCCCTTGGTTTATATTATCTGAATATCTCAGGTGAAAAATCTATTTTCTTTTTGTTTCTGGTCTGAAATATCAGGTAATGACCTAAATCCTCCAATTTGGTTTGTGTGCGAAGACTCAGTCTAAGATGAATATTTATGGTTTTCCTTAGGAAATAAAGTGATTTGGCAGTAGTTCATTCAATTCACTAGATGTGCTATTAAAACAACATAACTGATTCAGCAATTTCATTCAGGTGCAGGCTTACCTAATGCTGCAGACCTCCTGCAATAACCTGGAAAAATAAATAGGAAATTCTGAGGTTATACCAGTCATATAGTCATTAGAAATAGGCTACATAGTGACTTGAAGTGATTTTCTTAATTGTAATTTCTCCCTTTTTCATTATACTTGAGTCTTAAATTATAACTGACTACCTTCTTTGAGTTCTTCATGACAGGCTTCATGCAGACCTTTAAGTACACATAAAGAAGAAAACATGTTAAATCTCTTCCTCACCTAAAATACAAGTAAGGACAACACACGATTAGTACCAAAAAAGAGTCAGCTGCATTTACCAAAAACCTGTTTTCCTCACACTTTTTTTTTGTAAATGTTTATTTCTATCTTGAAAAAAAATTTCCACCTATTAAAACAGTGCTCACCTTAGAGTTTACATATCACATTACCTGACAAACTGTTACAATGTAATACTGTAACTACACACTTCATCAACTTATATTGTAAATATTCTCTCATCTCTTATGTTTCTAATGCTTAAGAATCCACTCCTATTGGGTGTAGGGAGTCTGGTATCCCCCTTCACCCATTCCTCTCACATTATTACTTATGAATCTTGTGCTTAAGCCATCCAAAGTTGAGGGCAGAGTCCTGCTTTTATAAGCCAGACAGAAAGTCCCCTGCTTGAGTTGTTTCTCATGATAATAAGTAAGGGTACAGAGACTTTGGAACTGCCTGGTCCCATAGTCATTTTTACAATTTACAGTGAGCCTCTGATGATCTGTATCAATGCTTAAGCTCAAAGAGTCCCCAAACTGGGAACGACACTCCAATTTTCTTAGGTTCTTTTTTTTTTTAAAGATTTTATTTATTTATTTGACACAGAGAGAGAGATCACAAGGAGGCAGAGAGGCAGGCAGAGAAAGGGGGAAGCAGGCTCCCTGCTGAGCAGAGAGCCCGATGTGGGCCCCGATCCCAGGACCCTGAGATCATGACCTGCGCTGAAGGCAGAGGCTTTAACCCACTGAGCCACCCAGGCGCCCCAATTTTCTTAGGTTCTGATCTGCTTTTCCCTGTTCCCCAAAGTCGAACACAGTAGAGGCAGGTCGAGCTCTAAAGAGCTAAGCCACTCCCAACAAACTGTTAGAGTAATGCATTAGCCAGAATTAGCCAGTTTAGACTCTTCTTTTCCTCTGGAATTATCTTTAAGGGCCCTTGTCAGGCTATGCTAGTTACTGCAGTGAGTTCCTACTTTTGAAATTTAGGAATTGGGATTGAGAAATTTAGCTAAATTGATTCAATTCTTCAGATCTGTATTCCAGAGGTTTCATAAAGTGATAACATCTTTTGAATAAAGATAAATGTTATACATTTTACCCTTTTATTTAGGTGCATTGTGTCATATTTTATGTGATTTCAATTTATGAAATATTCAAATAATAAGTATTGTTAAGTCTGAAGAGATACAAACTCAAATTTCAATATACTTAAGAATTGGATGATGTCAACAGTGGTAGACAATTGATGACATTTCTGCTATTGAACAATGGTAGCATCATGGGAGCTGTAAATAGAAATATCACCATATTTTTAAATCAAAATTAGTGGAGAATATCCTCTCCCTTTCCCTTGAGAATGGGTTGGACTTCGAGACTCAACAACAAAAAAATATAATATGGCAGAAGTGATAATGTATGACTTCTGAGACCAAGTCATAAGAAGCACTATGGCTTCCTCCTTGGTCTCTTTTTCAGAGTTGTCTTCTGGGAGAATCCAGGTGTCATTCCATAAGGATACTCAGTCAGGCCTATGGAGAGAGCCACATAGTGAAGAACTGAGCCAGCAAGGAAATGAAGCCTCTTGCTAATAACCACATGAGTGAGCCATTCTGGAAGTAGATGATTCAGCCTTTGTCAAGCTGACAGATGACTGCAGCTCAGCTGACATCTTAACCAAAATTTCTGAGAGACCTGTAGGTATGAACAAACTAGCTAAGTGACTCATAAGTTTTTTAGCCATATAAACTGTGAGATAATATTTTTTTTTAAACACAGTAACTATGACAACACTTACTAAATTGATGGAAAACTCTTTATGCAGTAATCGATAACTAATATCTTCAGAAAGTCATCCCTTGCACTGATTTCTACTAATCTTTAACTATTTATCCTAAATTTTGATAAATAAATTAGCTGGCCAATTGATGTTCAAAATTTTTTTTTTCAGAATCATAATACTCTGCATGGTAGGAAAATCCCCAACAGGTGATTGATTATGCATATGGCAGTAGGACCTTTGCTTGTCCAGCCCCCAAACTCATCTGCACTGCTGATAAACTAGATAGAGTTCAATAATTTATCATAGATTTTTGACAGAATAAACTTTAAGGGTAATCTGTAGCCTACCAATTAACCAACCAATGCCTAAACTAAAACATCCATCCCACCAGTCAACTGTGTTTGAACTCACCGTATCCAAGGAATAGGCTTATGTCTATAGGCAGCTCTTAAATTTAGAAAGTCTTCTATTATATTATGTTTTCTTTCAATTTTTTAGTGTAGTTGACACACAGTGTTTCATTAGTTGCAGGTGTACAATGTAGTTATTCAACATCTCTATGCATGATGCTATGCTCACCACAAGTGTAGCTACCATCTGGCACCATACAGTACTATTTCAATAGGATTGACTGTTTTTGACCCTTTCAACCTAGTTTACATTTTGAGGTCAGCCGTACAGAACAACTCTAATTTTGCTTCACAGAACAGCTCTTCCCTTTAAAATCCAAGAATGAAAATCTATTTTAACATTAACATTAGTCAAATTTATTTATTTATTTATTCATTCATTCACTTACTTAACAAGATCTTATTGAATCCCTACCAAATATGTCAATATGATAGAAGTTGTTTAGAATTCAATGATGCATTCAAAGACATTGTCAAGAAAGGGAGGTAATATATGTAATCCAAATCATTGAATTTTCATGAAGTAATTATTATAATAAAGTAATACAAATACATGATCATTTGCCACTTATTCTGGGAAGGAAATAGTTAACAAAGCAGGCTTAAGACTGCTATTCTTAAAAAGCCCTGCTTCTGTGACTAGCATCTGGGAAGTTGGATTTTGTGGGGTTCCCATCATTCCCAGAACAGTGTAGTAGCTCACCATGCCTAAACTATTTGTGTAAACAGTGTGATTTATGTTGATCACCTGCCTTTTTTCTGAGAATTTGCAATTTCTGTACATGCTAGGTCAAGGGTGCTTATGTGACCAATCCTCAATAAAAACCCTGAACAATCAGTCTCTAATGAGCTTCCTGGTAGACAATATCTCACACATGTTATCATAATCATTGCTGGAAGACTTAAGCATGTCCACATGACTCCATTGGGAGAGGAGTTTTAGAAGCTTGATCCTGATTTTATCTAGACTTTGCCCCATGTGCTTTTTCCCATTGTTGATTTTGCTTTGTATCAAGTCAAGCTGACACACCATTTTTGTTTAGACATTGACATATGGAAACAGCCAAGGTGGGACTATTGCTTTTCATAGTAATAGTCATGAAGCTGGAGACACTGAGTCTCCACTTTTCCACTTTCAGGTGCTAAATACCAAAACTGAGAGAGGTACCTCCAGAGCAAACAGTATTGACAAGAGAATGTTTTGAGTCATGATGTCTAAACCAAAGCTCTGACTTACACTACTAACTCACTCTCTTCTTTTTTCAATATTATTGAGCAAGTGCCTGATCCAATAGAAAGGCCCTCATAACTAAGTTATGAACAATTCCTGTTTACTTACATATAAAATAATATAAGAATAGTACCAACTCTTCTAAGTTTATTATGAGTAGTAATTACAAAATAAGAACAAAGTGATTGGAACTATTTCTGGAACATTCAGAGAGTTCAATAAATGTGAATAATTAATTCCTATAGAAAACTGAAAAGAAATACAAATTATTCTCAAAGGCAATAGGGACACTAAAAGAACAGAGAAAAAAATAAAACAGTTAAATAAACCATCAAAATAGCAAAAAATAAAGAGAAAAATAAGGTGATAGAACTCAGTAGCTCAGGAAAGAAATGGAAAAACAATACAGTCATAACAGAAGCAACCAAAATTACACAGAATAATACAAATGACAGTGAAAGCAATAATCAGCCTGAAGTAATCATCAAAATAAGGGACAAAGAATGCATATATAAAAAAATTGGACAAGGATAAATATGAAAGATAGGCAAATGAATTCTAACACATACAAAATTGTGTTTCTAAAAAAGAAAATAGAAAAGTGAAGCAGTATAATATATATTCAAAATGATGTAGAAGAAAAATTTCCCAAACTAAAAATTTTAATTTGAAAGACAAAAAGATATACATAGTAATCAAATGTAAGACATATATCTTAGTGAAATTGAATAGAACTTCAGGAATAAAGAAGCTTTTAAGTAATCCAATGAGAAACAGAAATGAAGCAGAAAAGAAGCAATTATTAGACCATTGTTTAAGAAGTTTCAAGGCAAAAGGAAATAACTCAAAAAATGTATACCCATCTAAATTCCCTTGCCTTAAAAGGCAAGAATCAGGCATTCTCAAGTGTGCCAAAATGGGGGAAATATAGCAGTTGAGAGTCTACCAAAGTAATTTTTAAAACAAAACACCTCCTTGGCTGGCCTTTGAAGTGGACTAGGGGCTGTAAGAACTTGGTCTGCATGGTGGCAGTACCAAGGAAAAGGATGTATGGTCATGACCTTCTTATAGAGGGTACTGACAGAGAAGAAAGATACAACATGAAAAAGGAGACTAGATTGAACCCAGTATTGGACTGGAATTGGATGTACAGTTGGACTAGCTTTCCTTTTACTTATTTCACTTTTTTGAATTTTCTGTGCTAAAGTGTATATATGAAAACTCCAACTGCAACAACTAAACTTTCTTTATGTTGGGCTCCATTAATTTTTTTTTCAATATTTACTTTCTGTTTTTCAATGGTCAGATAATTTTCCGTGACAGACAAGTAAGCAAAAAAGGATGTTAACAATTCTGCTTTTGATAGCCACAGAATTGTGACTATAAATTGACGAAGCAAGAAACCCCAAAAGGAGACAGTTTCAGGCAATTATACAGGGGATGTAGTAACATTATCCAATGGCAAAAATTTTCAAGTCAAATCCAAACAGAAAGTCATATTTCCCACTTAAGTGGGTGGAATATAACCTTTTTTTTTTCTTTTATTTGTTTATTTATTTTTAAAATATTTTATTTATTTATTTATTTATTTATTTATTTATTTATTTATTTAGCATGAACAGGGAGAGGGAGAGCGAGAATCTCAAGAAAACTCTTTGCTGAGCATGGAGTCCCACACGGGGCTCAATCCTACGACTCTGAGATCATGACCTGAGTCATAACCAAGAGTCTAAGGCTTAACTGACTGAGCCACCCAGGTGCCGCACCCTTCTTTTTCTTTTAAAGTAGCAGATCGTACAGGTTAGGCAGAAATCATAAATATAGGACCATAGAGGCCCTCTCTGCATTTGAGAAAACATTACATACTCAATTCTTAGAGTTTCCTAGTAGCTTAAAAAATAAAGAAATAATAAAAAAGGGATATAAAATTCATGGAATATTTTAAATGTTTACACTTAATATAATCATACATTTAATATACATAACAAATCAAAGTAGAGTGGAATTTTGTTATCTACTAGATACTTTGAAGCTTTGTATTAAATATAAAATCAGATGCCTAAATTTGAGGTCCTGTGAATGTGAGACTTGAGCTAACTCTCTAAAAAAACGGAAAACACAGAGATGCAAATTGATGCAATTGCGCCTAGATTCTCAGTCAGAAGTTTGCATTACTGGAACATGCTAACCTTTGTAGAAATCGATTAATTTTTTTAGGCTGAAGTAATTAAAGCAAACTTCAAGCAATTAGGTTGTTAAAGAAGAATGGTCTGCAAATAAAAATTAGAGCCTTGAAAACACCAGTGTTGGTCTGGTGGAAGAGAAAAATTGCAGTTCATGTAGTAGAGGATCAATCAAACCTGAAGAAGACTCCAAATCAGGCCAAGAACAGAGACATCAGCTAAGTGTTGTCAGTAGTTCCTGATTGAGGCAAAACTGGATATTGGTATCAGAACCCCAAAAAAGAGGATCCATCTCTCATCATAGACTGTTATGCTGAAGATAAATGTTATGTAAAATGAAATCAATCATTTTCTTAATAGGTGTTTATTTTCTTAACTTCCTAGGTAAACTTCTTCCAAGTATTGTTGAATCTGGAAAGATCTGAACAGGATAAAGACTACTTCAAGAATCTGTTATTTCTAATATACTTTCTCAATTATTATTCATCAGCCCCATATAATAGACCAGCCCTGCCCTTACTGATTCACTAAGTCTTATTCAGAACCTCATGGGGCCAGGAAGTTAGCTACTTACTGTAACTGCAGAGATGTACAAGGCACATGCTTGCCCTCAAATGACCCCAAATAGTACCTCTTGTCCTGGGTTAGAAATGTAAACCAGGTGTTATGGAAGAACAGAGACCACATAACTTAAACCAGCATCATCACAGAAGTTAAGGAAGATGACATTTAAAATGAATGTTAAACTATGAAAAGGGGTCATGGGGCAGAAAGGAAAGAACATAACACAAAAGATGTTGAGGAATTGGAGCCTAACACACCTTGGAAACTGATTGTTTTAAAAACTTAACAATTTGGAATGACAAATAGAAGCCAATTCATGGAGGATCTAGAAAGGCAGATAAGGATTCTTTTCACTTCTCATGTACTGAAGAAAGGTTTCAATGTGTTTTGGAAGCATTATTTGTTAGCACATTTTGAAGGAAAGCACAGTGAGAATCTTCATGCAAGGAGCCTAGACAAAGCCCAGACACAACGTGCATTATTTACCAAATCACTATGACAAACACTTCGTTTCTCTCTACTTTAGCTTTACCCCCAGATATGGAAAATGGACTCTTACTGTCAGCCATGGTTTCTGACATCTCTGTCTCTGGATTTCCAGAAATCTCCCCGTGATCTCAGAACTCTAAAATCTTCCCTGAACGTTTTTTCCTGACACCAGTGTGCTGATGAGAAATCTAATGCCCCTATCAGTGCTTGTGTCTTTGGAGGTAGCCTGCTTTCTGCACCAGATGGTTTAGAGTCTTTCTTTCCTTGTTTTTCTGAAATTTCAAAGGACTTTTCTTAGGTTATGGTCTCTTCCATGTATAGCTATTTCCTTAGCTCCAAGAAATCATGGCATTTGGAGGGCCCATGCAATCTGAACACTTGTCTTTCTGTACACAGCTCTCAGAGTATTTCATTCAGTAAATCTTTGATTATAGCTAAGTCTCAATTTTCTCTATGATTTTATTTTGACACTCTTGTAGAAGTTTTTAGACCTTCTGAATTTACCCTCTATGACACTGAATTTTTACTCTTTATATCTTTAGTTTTTCTTTCTTTTATTTTTTAAGGTAAACACTACCCCCAATGTGGAGTTCCAGGACAAGGTTTGCACACTCTACTGACTAAGCCAGCCAGATGCCCCATTTCTTTCCTTTTCTTTTTAATCTATATTCTGGAGATTGTCTCGATCTTATCTTCTAAGGCCTTATTTTTTACTTTTAAATTCATCAATATTTTAATTTCTAAAAACATTATCTTGCTGACAGCATGATCTTAAATATTTTTACTTATTTATTATGTATTTATTTAGAGATTTAGAAATTTATTTATTAATTTGACAGAGAGAGACACAGTGAGAGAGGGAACACAAGCAGGGGGAGTGGGAGAGGGAGAAGCAGGCTTCCTGTGAATCTGTTTTGTTTCCTAAAGCCCACATATGAGTGAAATCATATGGTATTTGTCTTTCTCTGACTGACTTATTTCACTTAGCATAATATACTCTAGCTCCATCCACATCACTGAAAATAGCAAAATTTCATTCCTCTTGAAGACTGAGTAATATTTCATTGCATATATAGCACCCTGATGCTTATAGCAGCATTATCAACTGTAGCCAAACTATGGAAAGAGCCCAAGTGTCCATCTACTGATGAATGGATAAAGAAGATGTGGACTTTACTTTTTTTTTTTTTAGCATTTTTTTTTTAAGATTTTATTTATTCATTTGACACAGAGAGAGATTACAAGTAGGCAGAGAGGCAGGCAGAGAGAGGAGAGAGGAGGAAGCAGGCTCCCCGCTGAGCAGAGAGCCCGATGTGGGCCTCGATCCCAGGACCCTGGGATCATGACCTGAGCTGAAGGCAGCAGCTTTAACCCACTGAGCCACCCAGGTGCCCTGGACTTTACTTTTAATAGAGGAGCAGGCCAGCTGACTGGGCCACACTCCCTGAATATCACACCCAATACCCATTTCTCCTCAAAAGCTTTTGCTTGAGGCTAACTATAGACATCAGTAGTCAAAGTGGAAGTGGAAGCTATTCCAGAACCTATCAAATTTGGGCCTTGCAAGACTAGGTTTTATCTTCCCATACTCTTCAGTTTTCTGATTATAGCATTAACCTTGAAATCTTAGCTATTTGCTGAAGTTTAATGTCCACCTTCTTAAAATTTAAGAGAATGCCTGATTTATTTTCTCTCTGGTTGTCTTTTATAAACAGAGTGAAACAATAGTACGAGTTCAGTGCTGTGAATAGAAATCAGTTCTCCTACCTTCCTCAAGGAAAGGAGGAAACTTAGTCTCTCTTTTCTATCTCTGCATACATTTGACATTTGCTTTTATTCATATTTATGAATACATTATGTATTTTGAATTTGTATTTTCTTTTTATATCGTGTATGTTCACTTTAAAATGTATGCTAAATTTTGAATATTTTCTTAGATTTAAGACTTTTTAGTTTAGGTAAATTAGACATATATCCAATGAATTTTTCAAAAAGATTAGTAGGTACATTGAAGAATAAAATATTAGCAACTGGTTCATTTAACAAGCTCTTTTGAAAATCTCGTGATTTATTACTATGGTCTGTATTTGAGATTAGTATGAGAGATTTGAACTAAAATTGTAAAGGAATTCCTCAATCATACCAGTTCTCTATCTGATGTTAGTAATAATCGAACTTTGTAAAATATCAATCTTTCTCTCAAGACATTGTTATAGGTTCCATTCATTTCTTTTATCATTAGATTTTTCTATTTTTCTCCTTAAGAATTTATGGATTCTTCCTTTCACATAGAAGCCAATTGATGAGCCTGTTTTCAACTCTACTTTTATTTTCTTTGCATCAGTAATGAAATCATTATTATTCTCATCACCAAGCACTAGTTCATTATCTTATAAAAACAAATATTCCTCATACTCGATTTTGGATATTTGATTTTTCTCATTTATGTTCTCAGTAGGCATATTCTCTTCACTTGTTAGAAATGAAAATTAATTCCTTTCCATATGAGAATGATCATTCATCTCATTAATCTATATTGATTACCATTTCTTCCTTTATCACTGAAACCTAAGATATTTGTCTGTTACTTTTATTATTTTAATTAGTTACTATGCATCATAAGTGTTCCTGGCATTTTCTGATATTTAATTTACATGTAGCATAAGAAAATGTACTACCAAATGAACTGATGTATAAATAAACTTCAGCCCTAAGAGCTCGGAACTTGAAAAAGATGGAGACTTAATTGGATTATCCTCTTCTATTTAAATGAGACCGAAAGCATGCCAAAGATAGAACATTTACTTAAACTTTATCCATTCACCACAGTATAGTATAACCATTTGTCCAGCATGTAAGAGATTTTATGAACAATGAACTTTCTTTAACTGAAAGCAAAATAGCATTAAGAGTTAAATGAGATCTGGGGCAGGGGGAGAGGGAAGAGGGGGAAAAACAGCAATTTTATGAGTATCTGAAATATCAGCTTTGAAAACAGCATTAGTCCAGACAAATTGATTCCACCAATGTCTTCCCTTCCAGCTTAGGCTGATGTGCTTGCAACCTGGTTTGTTGGTTGCTGAAACCAACTTAAAAAAATGCAGTTAACCACCCTAGAAGAGATATTCAATGATGTAATAAAGAATAAGTGAAATTGTTGTATTTAACTATAGAGGAGCACTTCCAGTGGCCCTCTGGAAAAAAGTCACTCATGTGCTCTGGACAGGAGAAAGATAAGCATTAAGAAAAAAAAAATTTTTTGTAATTCCAAGCTTAAGATTCCAAGAACATGAGTCCATGGATTGAAAAACTTTAAAAAAATGCAACTTTGACTACAAAATCAGGAAGAGGAAAAACTTGGAGTGCTTTTAAACACACACCCTTCAGTGACTGAAGCTGTCTAATAAAGAAAGAATTTTTTAATATAGCAGGATCACAAGGTTTACTCCAAATACACTTCTTTTTTTTTTTTTTAAGATTTTATTTATTCATTTGACACAGAGAGAGAGATTACAAGTAGGCAGAGAGGCAGGCAGAGAGAGAGGAGAGAGGAGGAAGCAGGCTCCCTGCTGAGCAGAGAGCCCGACGTGGGCCTCGATCCCAGGACCCGGGGGTCATGACCTGAGCCGAAGGCAGAGGCTTTAACCCACTGAGCCACCCAGGCACCCTCCAAGTACACTTCTTGAAAGTGTAAAGAAAATATACTTCTGTGTATTGTCAATGTACTGTCAACCAAACACAATTCCTTTTACTTAAGAAATTATTTTTACAATAATATAGATGGGAAATAATATAATAACACAATAATATATGAGAGAAAATGGTGAGAAAAATATGTAAACATAAGTAGAAATACATTTATTATACTATGCAGATTTTATTGCTTTAATAGTAAATACTATCATCACTAATAATTATTGATTTGATATGTTCCTACAAGATTATGTTCTTCACACCATTGTCATCAGTAGTTTATCAAGTTATTTGTCTAAAATTTCTCAACAATTGAAGCATGCAGCACTCTCCTACTTAACTTTAGTAACTAGTCTTTAAGATTCTGATTCAGGAATCCAGAAGTATAGTTACCAAATTATCTCCTGACATGCTTATGAATAACATGAGTAAATGTGGATGGAATGAGTATGACGTTAGGTAAATTTGTAATTGTCTGATTTCTGTATTCACGTAGTGCTAAATAATGGACATATGGTTAACTGGAAAGTGACTTTTACCACTCATGGTAGAATCTGCCCTCAGTTCTGGCCCGTTCAATACACATTGTTGATGTGGATAATGACCTTGATAGCAAGTATTTCAAATGTCACAAAGCTGAGAAAGATAGTTTATATTTTGGATGACTATACTCGATTCCAAGTAAATCAAAACTTATAATACTAAAAATATCAAAAAATTAGGAAAAAAACCCCATAAAGCTAGATAATTTTAAGATATATTTAAAGTATCATAAGAACGCCTGGGTGGTTCAGTGAGTTAAAGCCTCTGCCTTTGGCTCAGGTCATGATCTCAGGGTCCTGGGATCGAGCCCTGCTTTCTCCTCTCTGCCTGCCTCTCTGCTTACTTGTAATCTTTCTTTCTCTGTCGAATAAATAAAATCTTTAAAAAAATAAAGTATCATAATAAAAATTATAATTTACATTTGAAAAAATACATTAAGATCTAAGGAGAAAAATACGTCTCAAAAGTTTATGAGAAGAAAAAGATTGATTTTTGTTGACTGCATGTTCAAGGTAGGATATGTTATCTCTATACTATGTAAATACCATAATTTTTTTTTAGTGACAGATTTTCTTCCTTTATTGAAGGCACAACAAACCTGTAAGTCAACAATTGCATCTAAATTTGGCATAGTAAAACATATAGACTTGTTGAATCACTAAATATCTACACTGTTGTATTAAATACTAGGAGTCAAAATTCTAAAGGAATATTGATAGATTGAAGGCATTACCAGAGAATGGCAAATTTTATTAAGTAATCAATTTATTCATTCAATAAGAAATTTTTAAGTCCCTATTACGTACTACTTCAATCTGATGATAACTAAGGCAGGTATTGGTGGGGACAGGTATTAGATAATTACTTAACTAAATTTACTATGAAAGCTGCTGATAACAATTACAACCCATTGTAAAGTGTATAGAAAACCTTACTTCAGCTTAATCTAGGAGATCATCTGGCATTTGCTGCAATCTACTGAAGGGTTCATCTGGGAATACGTGCTGTCATACTAAGTCTATCTTCATCAGGTGTGAACCCTTCACCACTTTAGCTGCATGGATTTTTGGTGGTAAGTGATGTTGCTAGCTCAAACTATGGCAGTGTCTACATGCCCAGAAGCCAGTATTTTGACATGACACATAACAAAGTGTGTCATCCAAGGCAGTACCTCACTTCACAAAAAATGAGAGGGACATAAAAGGAAATGTGAAATGTTAAGTAAGATGGAAGCCAGAAGTGGTACCATGAAAGCTCTCCAGGGATCCAAGGTATTTGCAGAATGAATCATTTTGGGTTAAGAGATGAATGAGGAAGGTGTTTATTGGTATCATAACAATCTTCCAAGAAGATGGCATAGGCTTCACTCATTATGTTTGATAAATACTAGCACACAGTTTATATCAATGGTTGCTAAATATGTAATCATTGGATTTACTTTTTAACTATTTTTTTCCAAGCTTATTAAGCTCCTTTGGTGTAGGCTATTTAATATTTTCCCCCAAATGTTTAGGATGGGTCCAATCTAAACTGCAGTGACATAGAGTTAACTGGTTTTAGTTAAAATTATGTAATATAATCTTTTTTATCTATGTAGACAGCAATCAAACATGTAAAGATGTGCCATGTCAGTATTTGCTGGAAGTGATTAATGTGTGAGCGTACTACTGTCAGTTCTGTTTATGCTAAGGACTCTACACTCTTCCCACAGAATATCTTCACATGTCACCATATGCAGTATGATTAACATGAGGGTACAGCTGATAATCCTTATCGTAAATATTAGTAAGCTTATTTATCTAAATTTAGATTTTTAAAATATCTATGTAAATAATATTTTCCTCCTGCATTTTATCATACATTACACTGTACGGAGCAATGCCCCATAGAACACCAAACATAGGCATATAGCCATAGCCTTTCTGGATTCTATGAGAACCAATCTTACACCTTATCCTCTCCAGTAAGCCACAAAAGGAAAAAAGAAAAGTTGATTAGCTACTCCATTCAACTCAGTTGTGAATATAATTTGATGTGCTTTGAGCATATTAGACAATTTTTTTTTCTATTCTCAAAATCAAGAAAAACCTGCACTTCCCCAGAGTAGGTTTGTTTCTGTCTTATGAACACTGGTTATTTCCCTGTTTACCTTTGCAACATGGAGGCAAAGGCACAAATCTGTGGTCAAACTCTAGCAAATATGTTAAGCATTATGAAAACACTTCTGTACATTCAGTTTGCCCTTGGCTTACCTATGTTCCAACCCTTACTCAGATCCCTTATTTATTTAACTTATCCTTTAGTACTGCACTTACTTTTATAAGCAATCTTAAATCTTCTGAGGAAGATAGAAGACACAGTGAAAAAGAGATGATGACCATGATTGTGGATTATCACTGAAAGCATAATTACTACTGTAACAATTGAGGTAAGAAAATAGCTCTTAAGAATAGCGCACATACTTTATTTAATGCCACATGACAGCTCTTGTTATTAAAATGCTACCTGTCTCAAAATTTTTTAGGGAGATATGTGATATATGATATACGATACATATGGTATAACATATGAACATATAACAAACTATATTATATATACACATATATCTTGTATGTAATATATTATATGCCATAAAATTTGTAATATATAATCATATAATATGCGACATGTAACATATAACCCACAAAGTAAAATATCTATACTATACCTTAACAATGTAATATGCAAAATGTGATATCCCTCTATTGGAGTGCATTCTTGTGTGGTTTGTGTGTGTGTGTACTGTTTTTGTTTCTCATGGCTTCTCAAAGTATATTTGAGAAAATGGTAGAAAAAACAGAGGAGGGCGCCTGGGTGGCTCAGTGGGTTAAAGCCGCTGCCTTCGGCTCAGGTCATGATCTCAGCGTCCTGGAATCGAGGCCCGCATTGGGCTCTCTGCTCAGCAGGGAGCCTGCTTCCTCCTCTCCCTGTCTCTCTGCCTGCCTCTCTGCCTACTTGTAATCTCTCTCTCTCAGTGTCAAATAAATAAATAAAATCTTTAAAAAAAAAAAACAGAGGTGATGTAGGGATTGGTGAAATTCTCTAACAATGCTGCAGTCTGGAAGAATTGATTATTGTGTGAAAAAAGCTGGAAGAAACAATGGTTGAAGGCATAAATAAGGCATTTTTCAGTGTAACCATTTCTTTATGGCTCATTTCTAAATGTTTTTCTGATCTTAATTATGATTTCTTCTTTGACTCATAAATTATCTAGAGGTAATTTTCCCCTGAGCAAATGTTTTTTTCTTTTCTTCCTTCTTTCCCTGGTATTTATATTTAACCTATTTGCACTCTGATCAAAGAATATTTGTATATACCAAACTTTTTAAAATTTAATGAAACATTTTATATATTTATATAGTTGTATATATAATACACACAATGATATATATGATGTAACCATGTGCATCACATATCATATGTGCATTTGTAAATGTACAAGTATAATATATATGTCATTTTATATAGATAATATAGTTAGATTTATAGATATATGTATATATATAATCTCCATTAATCTATTAATTTGAAAGTAGATTTTTCATTTTTTTCCTTGTACACTTTAAAAATTTTTCTTACTCTGGCTATAAAAAGTTCATTTAAGTTTAGATGATTTTGTTTTATTTGTCTCTTTTGTTTTTAGATTCTACGTATAAGAGAAATCATGTGGTATTTGTCTTTTTTCTGTTTGACATTTCACTTATCATAAAACCCTCCAGGTCCATCTATTTACTTTCTTTTATATTGAGGTTTTATTTGCTCCATCTGTTTGGAAGTTGAATAGTCACTATCTTATTTCTCTCCATAGTTTTGGCTTTCCTCTTCTTCAGACTGGTTTTCATTCTAGTTCATTCTTTTACTGAAACTACAGCTCTTTTAGGTCCCAATTTTGGGGGGAGATCTCCTGTTTGTATTTTATCTTCATATTGAACATAGGATATTTTTTTGTCTTGCTCCTCAAGACCTTGCATATCCATCAAAACTGAATTTGAAGGTCACCAAATTCCCAAGGCCAATAGCGGTATACAAAGCTATATAGAGAGCAGACTTTTTTCCTCTTCACTTTAAAGCTAAAGAGGATTCGTTTCTGATTTAGTAAAAATTTTGTTATTTTTTTTAATCCAGAGTGGTTGATGATTTTCAATGGCACAAAGGATATCAAGTTTGCCATACTTCTAGAAAGAAAGTCACTTAGGAGAATTTAAGAAGATAAACAAATACTTGTCAGTGCAGACTCAAGAGGATAATGTTACAGTGATCTGTATAAAGTAGACATTCTTCCGTATTCCCACTTCTAGAGTTCCAGGAGTCAGTATTTTTACTTTGAAACTTTTTAGTACATTTTTGATGGGATTAGTATACATTCTAATAAACTGTTTCAAACCTTTTCTTTTCTTCCTAAAAGAAATGTGCCCTTTATGGACGCCTGGGGGGGGCTCAGTGGGTTAAAGCCCCTGCTTTCGGCTCAGGTCATGATCTTGGCGTCCTGGGATCAAGGCCCTCATCGGGCTCTCTGCTCAGCAGGGAGCCTGCTTCCTCCTCTCCCTGTCTCTCTACTTGCCTCTCTGCCTACTTGTAATCTCTCTCTGTGTGTCAAATAAATAAATAAAATCTTAAAAAAAAAAAAAGAAGTGTGCCCTTTAAAGCTGTAAGATTTTCATGACTAGGTTTCATCCTGAATTCCTTTTCTATCTTAGACTCTCCCTATTTATTTGATGTGAAAAATACCTGATCTGAGGCTTGCTTGCAAGAGGTCTTTAAAAATTCAATTAGCTTTTTAAATGTATTTCATGCATTTATAGCATCAAAGAGCCACAATATTTTGAATTAATTTTGATGATGATCTTCTTTACAGCTGTAAGTTCCTGGAAGGTATAAAAAGTCAATTTCAACTCAGTTTGACTTTTGTATGTTCCAAAGAATGTGTAATTCTTAAATTTCAAACAATAAATAATATATGTCCTGTTCATACTTTAAGTGAAGGCAAGAAAGTGCAATGGCTTTAGGACTATTTACAAATGTTTTGCTGTGATTTAACAATATAAACGCAGTATTTCCATTCCATTTAACATTGTACAATACAGAATGCTATAAAATTTATGAATGGCAATGACAATAATGGCATACATTGCCTGTCAATATTTTATAAAAATTTGATTGTAAGCTTTTACATTATTGTAGAAAATATAAGAACAAAAGAGACAAAATAACCCCTGCCACCTCGTGGGGCTGCATTCTCCAGTACCAGATTAAACTGTTTACAATCATTTGTGAATTCCTCAGTTTGAGAGACAGAGTGGGGGGGGGTTCGTGTACAATACTGTTGCAAAAGAAAGTACTTTTAAGTTATTCTTAAAAGATATTAGAATGATCGAATATGGACCTAATATCTAAAAACAATACTAAGCTATGATAATATAGGAAACACCCATGTCCCTATGGTTCCATATCCTGAATTTCAAGAAAGGCGTATGTTGATTTCTCTGAGAATCCTCGGCAGCAGTACTCTTACTTCTATAAGGATAAATATGGGGCCGTGAGTCCTAAGAGCATGGTGGGTAGAGAGCTGGGAATGCTTGCAATGTTGAGCGCAATGAGCTAGCAGCTAGTGCAAGACTTTGGATATTTCTCATTTTCTTGAGAAAGGAGAGTTTACCTAAGAAACAGAAAAATCAGACTATTATAACAGAAAGGAATGTACCTGTTATTGCATATCTAAACAAACAAATTTTTTTGCACTTTTAGTAGACATCCATGGAATGACTTCAATAAAATCCAATTTATGGAATATTTGACTTGTTTTGTTTTAACTGTAAATTGAATTTATCTATGCCTTCTACTTCCTTCTTCACTTGTCCTCCTGCACAATTATCCCTCTTAAAACAGAGCTGGTTTTAGTCAATTACTATGCCTTAGAAAGCATTTTACAGGGGTGCCTGGGTGGCTTAGTCAGCTGAGCGATAGACGTCTGGTTTCAGCTCTGGTCATGATCTCAGACTTGTGGGATGGAGCTCCATGTCAGGCTCCGACTCAGTGGAGAGTCTGCTTGAGATTCTCTCCCTCCCTTTCCCTCTGCCCCCCACCCCACTTGCACATGTGTATGTGTGTGCTCTCTCTCTCTAAAATAAATAAGTAAATCTTTAAAAAAAGAAAGCATTTTACAGGTATTTGTATGTCTACATGCATATACATACCTAATTCATGTCATAATAACAGTACTTTCCATGGTTTCTTTAGTTCCTGCTCAAAGAGTGGTACATAGATGTGCAGAATAAAACATTAAAGAAGAAGGAAATAAGCAAGATAGTAATATAGAAATAAGCTACATAAATGAGTGAGAAAAGGAAATCATAGCCATGTTGATAGTCAGGGAGTAACTCAACTATTGAAAGCAAAAATATCTGTGAAATAAGGCATGACTTCAAACTAAAAGCAAACATGCAATGACTTTTTAAAAAAAAATATCAGGCTATTGTGAAATTACCTGCATTGTTTCCTTCCTCGCATAAGGCAAATAACAAAGACTATTATATAATTAAATTTGTGTTTTATAGATAATCTCTTTATTTTAGACAAAAAAAGTATGACATCATTGCTAGTAGCTTATTTGGCTGAATTTGCTCTAATATAATTAAGAAGAACAGATTTTTTAAAAATTCTAAATGCATAATACTCATGGCTGTGTATGGCATTCTCTAGGACCTTGGTCAAAAATAGCATGTCTATGTAGGAGCCTATTGCCAGCAGCTGAAACAATGAATTAGGTTTGCAACTATGTACCTTACAGTATTGCTACTGCCAAGAACATGCCCACTACTGGAGAGACTTTCCCAATTCTTTCTCTTGGCACATGGACAGCCATTGTTGAAATTACCACCTGGCCTTAGAGAAGAATATGGATATATATGACACCTAATCAATTATGAAAAAAAGAATAAAACTTTTCACCTTTCTTATTTAACCTGGTGTACTTTTATGCATTCAGTAGAACACCTGGTCAGATGTCCTCATCTTTCATGCATGACTCTGATAACCATGTGTCTATCTGATGAAACCTGAGGACCTAGAACAGGCCCTGTTTTCCCCAAGGCTTCTTCCCATTACCTAAACTCTCCACGACAATTCTTCTCTTACAACACTTGAATTCAAATCTGTTCTTTAAAGTACTGTTATTCATTGATGAGTCTTCAAGAGATGAGAAGACGCAAGGAAGGAGGAAAGCTAGGAAGTAAAACTCCAGGCTTCCCATACCAGCTTCAGCCACATCTAGCTTAATTTTTATGCACTGAGGCTCCAGACAAAATTATGTTTTGGATTAAAAAACAAATAACAACAACTACAACAACAACAAAAAACCCACAAAAAACTATACTGCTACTAAAAATTAAATAGCTTAAGGAAATTTTAAAATAAATCCATTCAAGATTTCTATTGAAATGTAAGCGTTAGGTGGGAAGAACAGAATATCCTATTGAATACTACTTAAGAACTCTTTAATAGGAATAATTTGAATCACATTGGATCAAGACCTAACACAGACTGGCAATTTTGGTATCAGGGAAGGAAAGTTGCAAAGTTTTTGATTCCTTCCATTTTCAGGAGGGTGGCTTTTGCCTAAGATTCATAAGCAACCAGGATATAAAATAGAAAGAGAAAAGATGTAGAAAAAAAGGATAAAATTCACAATCCATCAACATTACACACAAAAACCAGGTATATTAAAGCTGCCAAAATGAAGTGCCATAAACTAGGTGGACTAATACAACAGAGATTTATTTTCACTTAGTTCTGAGGCTAGAAATGTGAATCAAGGAGTCTGCAAAGCTACGCTCATCTGGCATCCATAGGGGAATCCTTCCTTGACACTTCTAGCTTCTGGTGGTTTGCTAGAAACCTCTGGCATTGCTTAGCCTGCAGCTGTATGACTCCAAGTTCTGCCTTTGTCATCACATGGTGTTCTCCCATGTCCCTGTCTTTATACAACTATCTTCTTGTAAGGGCACCAATCATATTGAATTAGGAGCCTACCCTACTTCTAAATAGTGCTTCAGGGGCACCTGTGTGGCTCAGTGGGTGAAGCCTCTGCCTTCAGCTCAGGTCATGATCTCAGAGTCCTGGGATCGAGCCCTGCATTGGGCTCTCTGCTCAGCAGGGAGGCTGCTTCCTCCTCTCTCTGCCTTTCTACCTACTTGTGATCTCTCTCTCTGTCAAATAAATAAATAAAATATTTATTTTTTATTTTTTTATTTTTTTTAAACGTTCCATTTATTTATTTATTTGACAGAGAGAGAGAGATCACAAGTAGGCAGAGAGGCAGGCAGAGAGAGAGGAGGAAGCAGGCTCTCTGCCGAGCAGAGAGCGCGATGTGGGCCTCGATCCCAGGACCCTGAGATCTTGACCTGAGCCTAAGGCAGAGGCTTTAACCCACTGAGCCACCCAGGCGCCCTAAATAAAATATTAAAAAATAAAATAAAGTAAATAGTGCTTCACATTCTGAGGTACTGGAGGTTAAGACTTCTTCAGAAGCAGGGGAGAGAGTATAAAATTCAACCTGTAGCAACCAGGGTTCAGCAAACTACTTATGGGTCAAATCCAGTCACTTTTGATAAATCCCGCTTTACCATAACATAGTCAACCAATTATTTGATGTATTATCTATGACTGGTATCAAGCTACAAAAGTAGAGTTGAATAGTTGTGACAGAGAATGTAAGGCTCCTTAAAATCTGAAATATTTACTATGTAACTTGTTATGCAAAAAGGTGGCTAACAACTGTATTAGACTAAAGCTAGCCTTCTGTTTGTTAACATGCTAATGGCAGTGGAAGACAAAGAGACAGAGAGAGGGAGAGTGAGACAATGTAGATTGGATGAAAACACAATTGCTACATTTTCTAGCTCCTCCCATCAACACCTGGAGTCTTCTATTTACTGAAGCCTTCAATCTGGTCTGAACTTGCTATTTGTTTTAGTTAATAGAACATGGCAGGTAATATTATGTGAGACATAAATTCTAGGCCTCAAGAGACTCTCCACCTTCCTTCTTTGCCGTACTAGGATCTTCCTTCGTTGTAACTGGACCAGACTCAAATGATGAGGTCCTGTGGAAAGGCAGCAAGTCTGGCCAATAGCCAGCCGCAAGCCTCCAGATACGGAACGAGGCTGTGTTAGACCCTCCAGTCCTGCCAAACCCCAGATGACTTCAGGTGAAGAGGCCTACCAAAAGAGATCATGAGAACCACCTAGCTGGGTACCATTCAAGCCACAGGCTTATGAGAAATAATAAATCATCACTGCTTTAAGCCAAGTGTCATGTTGGTTTGTAACACAGCAATAGATAACAGAGAAACACCAAACTGTATGAACGCTTTTTTTTTTTTTTTTTTTTAAACTTGNAATATATCTGCTAGCTGCTTTTGGGTTCTGAGAAAATCAGAAATCTTCCCGGCTCTCCGCCAGTTTGCTGTTCCTCAGGGAGACGGATGCTTCGACTGCCCTCCCCTTAATTTAAAGTCTGGCATTTAAATCTTCTTTTGAAGAGCTCACCTGGGCACCTCTGCCTTCGGCTCAGGTCATGATCCCAGGGTCCTGGGATCGAGGCCCGCATCGGGCTCTCTGCTTAGTGGAGAGCCTGCCTCCTCCTCTCTCTCTGCCTGCCTCTCTGCCTACTTGTGATCTCTCTCTCTCTCTGTCAAATTAAAAAAAAAAAAAAATTGAAGAGCTCACCAAATTCCTTAATACGGTGCTGTATAACCCCAATATTTCCAGATTATAAAGTAAAAACTAGGGTTGTTTGTTAAAGTTAATTTATGTTAATGTGATCTGTGTAAAATAATATTATTTCATTTTTATACTAAGTGACTTGTGATATAATCCAACAATTAAATTTGTTTTAGTATAATCTGAGCAAAAGAGTATGGTGGCCATGGTATTGTATGCATTTTCATATGCAGAATATTAAAAATCCACTTACATCCTCTCATAATAAAGAACAGATGAAATATGCTTTATTCAATGTGGAATGAATCAGCTATGAATTATGTCACATTTCAAAAAATATTTCATTAAAAAAAGTTGCAACTGTAGTAATTTTTCAATAGAATAAAGAATGTCACCTACTTACTATCCCCCAAAATACAGATTTAACAAAAAATACATACATAGATATCAGCTATTTACTTATTATTCTTCTTTCTACTTCCATGTGAAGATTTATATAGAAGAAGTTTGTACAAATGAATGGTCCTTTGTCTGGATATTTTCTTTCTTTTTTTCTTTCTCTTTCTTTCTTTCTTTCTTTCTTTCTTTCTTTCTTTCCTTTTAGTAGATGGTTGCTTAGCTAGTTTTATTGAACATACCATAGGGAACAGTACCTACAAACATAAAATATATGTTCTTAAATTAGACATAGAAGACTTTCCGTGCCTTTATTGAAGCTGCAATATATCATGGCAAAGGCCTTGTTTGAGACAACTAGAAATTTATTGTGACCTAATGAAGACAAAAGGTATGGGAGATGTGAAACTTACTAATACAGAAAAAAGTCAGTGCTGTTCGTTTTAGATGCAAGAAAGTATCTTGTTTAAGTATTCACAGAGGGCAAGAGGAGAGTGAAGTGAATAATATCTGTTCTATTCCAGTCCTGATAACACTTTTAAAGTCCACATTCGCTAAGAGTCACAAATCATGAATGTTAATATGGAGAATAAAAGAAGAGCTGTAACTGAAAATTGCAAGTGCCTATCTCTGTAACATACTTGGTAACACTTTTAACCATTTTCATGCCTGGCCTTGTGTTTCTATTTCTTATTTTATGTATACATAGGATATTTTCCCACTTGTTTTTAAACTTTTCTATTAGATAATAATGAAAAGAAAATGGGGGGAAGGCCAATCTGTTATTAGAATAAAACTATCCAAGTTAATTTCACCCTAAATCTTAGCAGTACTCCACTATAGGAAATTGAAAAGAACATCTCTAATAAAATGCTAATAAATTACTCATGAATTAAGAAGGAATAAGTACTAATAGTAAACTACAGAGCTCCCTTGTAAACATATTGACTCTATGTCATGAGGTTACTGTAACAAGAATTAAATAAATTAAATGAAAAAATTATTTAGGTTTATTTAAAATTAAATAAAGAATTAAATAAATGGTATTAGAGAATCAAAGAAGCAAGAAACTATATATTATTTCAATCAAAACAAGGTTTTGAAGAGCCATGCATTGTGAGTCCACTTAGTATTTTTTAATCTTGATGATCATAGCTGTAATTTCCAAGACCCTGAATATTTTTTTTTATAATAGCCACTCTTGTGTTATGGATGTGAAAGCTTATCAAATTTCCCTGAGAATGTTAATTATACTCCTTTCATTATTCATTTGTGTTTGTTTGCCCTATAGAATCTTTCTTTTTATATATTAATTCTGTTTATTGAATTTGTTGTCTTTAGGCCTTCTTTTAATAATTATCATATTCAGGACAACAGTACAGACAGAGGTCCATATACTATATGGCTAAGTATTTTGAAATTTTTTCCATCCATTTAGCAAACTCTTAAATATATTATGTTCCATACCCCTGCCTTACTAAATATGCCTTCACAAAGATAAAATTGAAAACTTGTGTTACTCTAGGTTTTTATAGGACTAAAGTTGGTAAAATACTAAAGATTACTAGATAATTATTATTATATGTGTCCATGTCTGGAGAAACAGGTGAATGGATTAAGAGTACACTTATCAGCACAGAGTAATAGATGGAAAGGTTGAATCACTATACTCTTTACCTGAAACTAACATAAAACTGTATGCTAACTACCCTGGAATTCAAATAAAATGAAATGATAATAAAAATTTAAATTAAATGTTATTTATTTTTATAAATATAAAACCATTCATCATTTTGGCACTCAATATCTAGCAAATTGCCAATGTAAAGAATTAGCATTGGGCCTCCCACATATTAAAGTTAGACTAAAATATACACAAATGTATGAGTAGAGTAATATGAATTAATATAAAAAATATTTCTCAGTCACAAATATTGTACCTTCAGAAACACAAACTGAAATATAGAGAAGCAAGAAAAAGACCTTGCAATGCGATTCATTATGTAAGATTCTATTACATTCATGATACCTGAGAGAAAGAATTGACTTTATCATTGCTTCTCTTCTGTTCCCTAAGTGATTCTATAGCTCAAACCCTTTGCCACACTTCAAAAAAGAGTTGGCACTGGCGCTGGCACCCACAAAATTTCACTGCATTTGGGCACTTGGACATAATTGCTTTTTGTTTTGAGAGTATGAGACAAAAGTTGTGTAGATGTGTCCTGGTACCTGAGAGGTACCATATACTCTGCAGCATGGCAGGAACTTTGATGTGTGATACCCTTACAAGTGGGGGATCATGGGTTCAATTCTAAGGGTTGACTCTTTAAATGGTTTTAGTTTTCCTGAATTATTTGGTGTTCAAGAGTTGTCTGCTCAAGCTTGCAACTGACAGAGTGTAGACTTAACTGCATCATCCCGTAGCACAGATTAACATCCCAGGTACAATCTCCTTTTTTTACAGAGAATAGTAAAATTTGAAAATGGGGTTGGCTAATAATTTTCCTACTAGAGTTATAGATCCTTATCATTATTCAGTGTTTTAAGTTACCAGGGGCAAATTTCTATATTTCTAATGCTGGTGGTCTGAGTATATCACGGATCCTGTTTATCTCACTTGTAGTCCATCTCCCTCTTAGATTTCAGAATTTGTTGGGGAGAGGAAGAGCAAGGAGGACCTAATCGACATTATTATTCTGATATCTGTTAGTACTAATTAGCACTGCTAATACTGACCACTGGTCTAGGTCACCCTCTTGCTTTAAGTCTGAGGGGGTAATTTCTCTAGAATTGCTCTCACAATTCTATTTCCCTGTGTAATTCTTTTACAGTGATTTCCTTCAGTCTATTTTTTTAAAGATTTTATTTATTTATTTGACAGAGAGATCAGATCACAAGTAGGCAGAGAGGCAGGCAGAGAGAGAGGAGGAAGCAGGTTCTCCGCTGAGCAGGGAGCCCGATGCGGGCCTCGATCCCAGGACCCTGAGATCATGACCTGAGCCGAAGGCAGAGGCTTTAAACCACTGAGCCACCCAGGCGCCCTTCCTTCAGTCTATATATTGGCTATTGTTTCTGCTTTTTCTGTTTATTTTATGAACTATTTCCATGTCTTTATATCTTTAGTAATTTCTCAAAATGATACCTTTCTTATGTTTTTCATTTTTTAAAATATATACACATACTATACAAATAGATATAGTTATATAGATAAACCAATAGATGGATATATATTCATATAAATGTATATGCACACATGTATGTATATAAATACACATATACTTACATACATGCATACACATTTCTGTTATTGCAAGACATTTGGGCTGAAAAGATATTAAATATGATGATTGCAGATGGCAATGTGATATAATTTCCTTACTCTGCTTAATAATTACCTATCATCTGCAAACTTTTATTTGAACAGGGCTTTGAAGATATGAAAAGTGCTAGAAAGCAAAATATCTACTTTGTGGATGTGCTAGTTATTCTGCTGGGAAAGTTTTGATTATTTTATGGAGAACGTTCCCCAGCAAAGCCTACACTTAGAAAGTTATGCTGGGATTTCACTATCTACAAGCTTTCCCAGATTTCAGTTAAATTAAGAGGACTTCCTAGAGAGCTTTACCATAAAATCTGCATGCAAGAGTAGTTATAACCTCACGAGGTATAGTAAAGAGACATACAGTTGCTGTGGTGTGGAAGCAGAAATGTTTTCACTGGGCCATAGATCCCATAAGTGAACTTCAGGCCTATGAATAAGTTTCTCAGTGTTCTAATTTTAGTTAGTATATGGGCTGTGAAAGCATTTTGAGTCTTTCATCAGCACTCTTGAACACAACATACTCTCTTAAGACCAGACTCCTTTACGACTTCAGGATTGAATGTCATTTTTTCAATAATTGAAGACAGTTCATTGACATCAAGCTTTTCAAAATGCCTAGAAACAGCTGATCCAAACTAAAAGCTTGCTCACTGTAGATGGGTCCTACATTTCATTGTTTTATCCTACTTAACCTGCTTCTTAATTCTATTGTCTTAATTTTTGTTAGTTTCAGTTTCCTAATCTCCATAGTGGGTTTTAAATAAGTCTTATCTCATGTACTCGTTGTAATGATAGACATAGTGCATATAAGCTCATTAATCAGATAGTGATTACCTACTACATAGTAAGTGCTTAATCAATGTTGTCTTTTAGTTGTTGGCATTTTTTAAGGTAAAACGTGCAAAGCATTGGTTGAATTGGAAACCTGTGCTATCCATTACCTCATGCTTTTAACATGTCTTTATAAGATGAATTGGGCACATGAAAAATTGGTACGGATAGGCAGAAAAACATATGTTGCGCTTGTGATGGTGTTAGTGACCTCTAATTTTCCCTGTGACCTCAAGATGCCATAAAAATTTAATTTGCAATTCAGAATTGTCAGCTGCTGCATTCAGTCACCAAAGAAAAAAAATAATTATACCTAAGAAAGGGCAGGGTAAAAAACATAGATATTTACTGTATATAGACAAAAGTACACATAACAAAAAGAATACTGTCAAATATGGGTTGTCTAGTCTATAAAACATAGATGATGTACCCATATAACTATGAAAGGGAAAGATTTTTAAAAGGTAAGAAAATATTAAAAAAAGATTTAGTCAATTTTATTGTATCATTCAAAATAATATTTTGAGGGCACCTGGGTAGCTTCTCCCTCTGCCCTTCCCTCTGCTTGTGCTCTCTCTTTCTCGCAAAAGTAAATTTAAGAAATATTTGTAAAAAATAATATTTTGAGTTATATACTCTTAACGTGGTATATATGAGAGGAGTAAGGAGAGAAGAGTTAGAGATGAAAAGAAGCAGCACATGTACTCACAGACCTAGTACAACTTTGTGTTAGTATGTAGCCTCCCAATGAAATAGCTTCAGGCCATAACACTAAGATCCTATTTGTTTGTTTTATTGGTGGAAACAAGGCATTCATACTCAACCTTTAAAACTACCAATCTGCAAAGTAGTATTATTCCCACTTTACTGCCAAGGATGTAAAGGCTCAAGAAGGCAATTATTTAGTGAAATGTGGATTGTATATCCAGCTACTGGGATTCAGACTTAAATCTATTTGATCCCAAATCCATTTTCTTTTCATAGCATTACACTGCCTTCCCTGGAAATTGAGCACCATCTGGGTAAATATCACACCTTAATTTGTGTTTTTCTTTGTTTCACTGGCACCTAAGACAATGCTTTCACCAATCACAGGTACTTATTTGGAATTTTGTTGAAAGAACAAAATGGATGAAACAATGAAGAACTCTAGTGGCAAGAAGTTCACTGACTAAAAGGCATTTAATTTCATGTTCATGCAGTTCTAAATCTTCAAAATTTTCTGTCATTGGATAATGCACAAAAGTGAATTTATGTTATGAAATTTCTCTTTGGCACCCTGAGGATGGGAACCATGTCTTATTTTGCTTTGTTTCTACAACTACAGTGACTGGAATTTCAATGAATGTTTCTTGAGTTGATGAATAGCTTTATATGTGGGTCAAATAGAGAGCCAAGTATGCATAGCAGTATATTTTGCATTTGGGACGTTGTATAAATAGTTTTCAGATGCAAATGTGCAGCATATGTTTTTACTTATAATGCAGAACATCTTTAACATAATTGTACATTAACAACCACTAATAAACACAGGCAAAAGTAATGGACTACTTAATGTCCATCAGTAAAAATAAAATACATCATGTCTGCATTTACTTCTATTCATTGCATCACAATTCATTTAGATAATAAGATCTTCACCCAAGGTAGTGGCCATGTAAAAGTAATGTTTAAATTATTTTAAAAAAATCAAACTAAGGAAGCAATTAGAAATACAGGAATAATTTATCTCTTTATCAACATCATTACAATCACTATTTTGATGTGATCTGTGGTCTTAATAAGACTAACAGCCAGCAGTTAAGTCACAATATATTTAGGCTACAGACAAGAACCAAGTATAAGGAAAATCCATAAGTGTATTTATTGTTGATAGCCTCACTTTATTATTTAAGTTGAATCATATGAGATTGGGATACTTGGTCATTTTTTACCTATAAAAGTATCAATTTTATAGGGTTGTACAGAAGACTAAAAGGCATTTTGTTGTTGTTGTTGTGTGGCTATTGCTTTTTAATCTCTTGGGTTCAGAGCTGTAAAAAAGGATCTCAGTTTTCCTGTGGGTATTAAAGGATTGTTGGAATGTAGGGAAAATTCAATACATGGTGGCTATTATTTTTATTAATAATAAGTTAGACCTCTAGCTATCATGCTGTCAAAAGAATACTTTTATTATGTGAAAGAGCTAGCCTCCCAGCATTGATCTTTTTCTAAAATATACATTATACCCATATTGTTCTTCAGATGTTCTGAATATGAACTAATCCAGATAAAGAAAACTGTGCACCTTACCAAAGGTTTAGTGTTTGACTTTCATTTCTAAATGTCACATACACACACAAAAAAAAGATTTCCTTCAGGAAAATTCCTGAGAAGAAGCCCAAGAGGTTTCTTGCTCAACTCTGCCAAACAAAACCTCCAGACCTTTCAAAATTCGTTTCGGATGTACTCCCAAGGAGCACAGTTGTCTGATCTGCACCTTGAATGGGTTCTAAGCCAAACTGACCTATATTGCGTATGCTGAGTGTGGATCTGAGACAATGTTGACAGAAGTTTTGTACATAACACAGATTCAGAATGTACAAGGGAAATCTGTGTAGGAGAGGAGTCAAATGCATTTTTGATTTAAAATGATGTCAGTGCCTCTAATTTTTCAAGTGTCAAGAAAATAAAATAATGAAGGCAGTATGAAGTACAGTTTTGCAAATGCATTAAACTGCAAATCAGTTATGAAGTCTAATCATATAAGAAAAATTGTCAGGTCAGAAATAAGCACAAATGGCCTTGACCTAATTAACCATCATCAGTATAATAATTTAGTTTGCTACTTGTCCCTCTGTTTTTCTCTTTCTGTTTACCAGAAGTGTCACTCAGCATATTCTGGGTTTATTTTCTAAGCACTAATTTACACATATCATGTTTTATGCATTTTCCCCCATTTTCTTAAAAGACATCTAGTTTTACCTCAATACTGGGTCCTGTGAGGCAAGTGGAAGATACCAAACCCAAACTCCTCTCTTGGCATCTGGATCTGCTCTGCCAAAGAAAGTTGTGCTGGGAATTATTTTTAAGTTCTTTTTTATGTGACTATTCAATTGGTTATTTCTAAAATGTCACCCTCTCCCTCCAAACCATTTCCTTAATGACTGTCAGCATCTGAAAAGAACATAGGAAGGAACACTTAGAACCAGTTACCTGCGCGATCTTGAAGCCGGACAAAGTCAGGCTCAGTGACTCACACGTTCAGTGTGGAGTGGCAGCTTTGTTGCCTGGGTCATGTGCTAAGGACAGAAAAGAAAATAGTTGAGTAGTTTCATGGTACAAGGAAACAAAGCTGTTAAGTACCAACAGAACTGAAAACAGCATTTTGCAGCACCAGAAATCACAGCTTGAAATTAAGATGCACAGTTAGAGGTAGCTGACACAGTTCGGTGGTGAGCTGTCTTCACCCACAAACTGGAATTACTGGCACATCGGACAGCCAAAGGGCATGCCAAGTGCAGTGAAGGGAACTGTGACATGGACAGACCTGGAAGAAACACGCAACATGAAATGTTGGAAGAGTTAAGAGTCGTAAAGTACCCTAGTCATGAAAGCAATTTTAGTTTTTCCAAAGATGATCTCCATATTTGAACCACATTTATATGCATCATGTAAACCTTAACTGAAGGCAACTTATGGGTTAACTCATTATCATGAATTGTCACTACAGTAGGAATCTGAACAAGGAGACTTAGGACCGTTAAATTAACCTAAAACCAGATTGTCAGTTCTGTGAGGTACAAGCTTCATTTACTTGATCTATGAGAATGATTAAATGTTAGAACAGATGGGGGCCTGAGGGACTCTGGACTCCAGTCCTATCACTTTCTTTCTTTCTGCTTCTTCTTCCTTTTTTTTTTTTTTAATGAAGAAATTGAGAGCAAGACTTGAAGTGACAGGGCAGGAAGCAAACTGACCCTTGCTTGGATAGTGTCCACTGCCACTTCCAAGCCTGTAGTCAAATTTTCAGCTTCAGTCTTTCAAAACTGTTTGTTTGCTATTCTTTTGCTATTTTAAAAGTCACGTGTAGGGAAAAATGTTGCCTATATTTAATATAACTATATCATATTAATGTACCTTATTTATTTTATAAATGTGTTGATATATATTATAATTATATATCATAACTATATATATTATAATTATATATCATTACTATATTACTATAATATGCTCTGGGGTCCTAACAATCCATTTATAAATATATACATAGGTGTGTACATAAACATGTATATACAGGATCTAGGGGTCCAAAAGACACTTTCAGGGGTCCATGAGGTCTTTCCACTTCCAACCTCACATCCAAGTGAGGCTAAATTTTCTTCGTAAAACAACCTATCCAACCGACTGAAATCAGAAGCAGATATGAGAATCCAAACAATTAAAGAGATTAGCAAAACTGTAAGACAATGCTACTCTTCCAACTCAATTTGTTGTTTGGGAAATTATAGGGCTTTTATTTTATAGAAATATGCTAGTTATGTCGATGTGTGATGGATTGTTATTGCTACTTTAATAAATCAGTAAATATATATAAATTGTCAGTTTTAATATCTAGTACAATAACTATCAACAGAAGTAAACCATCTAAACAAAACATCTTTAGAAACTTCAATACTTTAGAACAATGTAAAGAGGTCCTGGAACCAAAAAGTTGGAGAGCCTCTAGGCTAAATACTTGTCAATGATGTGACCTGCAGTCAAGGTTCTCTGCCTGAGAGGCTCCTACCCTGAGTAGTGTGACTCGTTGCCCATCCAACCCTTGGTTTGGGAGGACTGGAGAACGGCGAACTACCAGTACAGAATGCAGAAGACAGACACTCACACAGAGAAGGAGCAAAGGAAAGCCAGAACACAATAAAGACACTATGAAGGTGCTAAGGACATGGTGGCAAATAGATGAGAGAGCCCGTCCAGAAGCCTTGTGAGCACAGACCAAGCAGCCAGGTCGCTGAGCAGCGGCCACACCTCTTCCTCAGTGGCACCACTAGAGGCGTCAAAAGTGAGCTGCTGTGTTTCCTTAGGGAGAATTCAACTTCCTGGGAAACGCACATGTGTGGCCACCGTCCCCGCCTCTGCCTTATTTTCCTGAGTACCTGTAACTCAAGCAGAACTGGGAGAAAACAAATCATAAAAGGCACTTTAGTTTTGCATCCCACTGATTTTTATCCCTGCTTGTGCCATCAGTCAATTCTCTGCTCCGCATACAAACTCAGGCTCCCTGAGCACTCTTAGCCATCTCTCACTTTAAACTGCAAACCTAGCTTCAATGAAAGTGGTCGAAAAGAAAAAGTCTAGTTTCACGTGAGAACCAGAACTCCAGAGCTGTCTGGACGAACAGCTAAATCTTCTTTTCCCTCACTTGCTAACCAATCTCTCAGATCCACTTGGAACTAGCTTCTTGCAGAAGGATAAGTGTTTGAGTCTTTCTCCCTTACCCATCTACCCTTACTCCTCCTTGCCTGGCTTGTAGATATTTCTTTCTGACTCTTTTACTGTTACAGCAGGGGTACCAAAGTCAAGGGGTTTTATTAACTCTGGGTCTGGCAAATATTTAAAGCTGATTCTCACATGAGAGCACTCATGGATTTGCTGGAGATTTTCTAGGTTTTCTCTTCGTGTAGACAGGACATCTTAAATTGGCCACTACCATGACTTCCACAACCTCTGCTCCCTGGGGTCTACCCCCATGCCCTGCTGGGGTCCTCTCAGGACTTTAAAATACTATTGGAGACTGCAATTTCTACCACGGGTTCTATGTTTCTTCCCCTGGATCGTTACTTTTGACCTGCCAGCAAGGGCAGTTATCCTCTGTAATCACTCAGGGATCCATATGGGTTATGTGTGTATGTACAGAGTGAGGAGGTTGAAATTACAAACACGCCTTCCAAAAAGATCCTTTCCTATTCATTTTACCTTTATGTACAGCTGCTAATGGTAACAGGTTTCAAAGTCATATAACTAGTTTCTGGTTATCTAACTCAAAACTTTGTTTTTGATGAGCACCTCCTTTGGAAGGAAACATCTATTAGAGATTGATGTCTTAGTCGAAGCTTTCCAATTTAAAGCCCTGTTCCACATCCTGATAATGAGCTTCCTCTAATTGAAGAAATCTGCTTTCCCTTGCAACATGAAAGAGTCTTTTAACATTAAATGTCTTATGGCATTAAATATAAAAATATACTTAACATTATGACCCAGTACACACATAGCATAAATTTAGATGGATTTATACACATACACATTTACTGACATATCAAAATTTTCTCAAAATCTTCTGATTCTCTCAAACTTTATTTTCATGACATCTTTTCTTAACTCTCATTGTGATTATTCATTTCTAAATTATTCTATTTTGTCTTTCAGTATCAATCTTCTTCCTTTAATTCCTTCCCTACTAAGCGATTGTTTTTGCTTTAAGCCACAGGTTAAACATAAATCAGGAAAAACTTTCCCACGTTGGACCAAATCACTGTTACCAATACAATAGCGGATGTATTTGGGGGGAATTAATCTTTCTTTTAGAGTTATGAGAGATCTTGTAGCTCAGGAGGCAGTCAGAAACGACATTTAAAAGAGTGGATACAGGGAGGCACTATTTTGAAGCCTGTAAAAATCTTTTTTTTTTAAGATTTTATTTATTTATTTGACACAGAGAGAGAGATCAGATCACAAGTAGGCAGAGAGGCAGGCAGAGAGACAGGGAGAGGAGGAAGCAGGCTCCCTGCTGAGCAGAGAGCCCGATGCGGCCTCGATCCCAGGATGCTGAGATCATGACCTGAGCCGAAAGCAGAGGCTTTAACCCACTGAGCCACCCAGGCGCCCGAAGTCTGTAAAAATCTTTTAAAATGATCATCTCTCTGTATATTTTTCAGAGCATGGAATTGAATTTAAGTCATCCAATTTTCTTAGCTAGCCTAAAATAATAGTTGTGACATATTTTAAACATCTAACTTTGAAATAATTATTCTACCTTCTACATCCAACCACCTAAATTCTGCTTGAATATTTTGATAATGTGTGATAATACGCTCTCTAGGGAGCAGGACAATGTCTTCTATGTCCAAAGATGAACCAAAATAAGTGACCCATGAAGGTTCATATAAAGATGAAACTCACTTGCAATAGACAAACAATTCAGAAGGAGGGAAGAGGGACCCACCAAAGCCATTGCTTTTCCTTCATAATTATCTCTGTGACTGATTCTGCTTATATGCAAGCATGGGCAAGTAAGAATTGATGTATTCACGTAGAGCCTACTCAGGGTCAAAAGCTGTATAACATTTTGGCTCATCAGCAGGAATCTCTTACTCCCTGTATTACTTTTCAAAGGCTGCCCAAAGTACCACAACTTGGTGACTGAAACCACAGAAGTATTTTCTCAGAATTCTGGAGATCAGAAGCTCGAGATCAAGGTGTCTGCAAGTTGGCTTCTTCTGAGGTCTTTCTCTTTGGCTTGTAGACAGTTGTGTCTTCTCCTTGTGTCTTCACATGTTCTTCCCTCTATGTCTGTGTCATAATTTTCTCCTACAAGAACATCAGTCATATTTCATTAGGGCCTACTCTACAGATCATGTTTTAATTTAATGACCTCTTTAAAGACCTTATCACCAAATAAATTCACATTCAGAGGTACTGGGGGTTAGGGCTTCAACATATGAATATTAGGGGGACACTATTCAGTCCATAACAATTTCCCTTCAGTTGCAGACCTCTACTAACCTCCCTACCTATCAAAGATGCTGGCATCTGGATCATAATCTTTATTTCTTCTCCATTCTCACCATCACCATGAATGACTTTAAGTTTATGTGGATGATGTCTCCATTGCAGTGATCATCACGTGTCCTTCACTCTAGCGGTTCACTTCTACTGCAGACCCTAGCATTTACATCTATTTCATCACTGCGCTCATGCATTCTAGAGTCTACAGTCCAACCAAAACTTCCCCCACTCTTCTAATTCTCTCAAGCTTTATACTTTTTACACCTTTTCTTCACCCTCATTATGATTATTTCTTTCTTAATTCTTTTTTCTTTCAGTATAAATCCCCTTCTTTTATTTCCTTCTACATTGAGCTATTATTTTATCTTCAAACCACAGGAAAAATATATCGGACAAAAGTTTCCTATCTTTTCTCCCACATATGGGCTGTTGAATATGTGTATTTGCTTTCTATTGCTGCATAACAAATTACCACAAACCTGGTGCTTAAAATAGTCCACAAATTACAAGTTCCCAGCTTTCATAGGTCAGGAGTTCAAGTGAGCATTAGCTGGATGCACTAGACTGAAATTAACATGTTGGCCAGGACTCCAATCTTATCTGAGCTCAGAGTGCTCTTCCAACCTCACTAGTTGTTGGCAGAATTCATTTCCTCATTGTTGTCTAGTGGAATTCGCTGTTTTCTTCTTAGCTACTAGCTAGGTACTTGGCTCCTGCAGGCATCTTTCAGTCTTTGGCATGTGGTCCCCTCCTCTCAAATCATGGCAGTTTACCCTAACTTTGATGCTAGCAGGAGAATGTCTCTCTGCCATTTATCTTCTTTTAAAAGGCTGGCCTGAAGTCAGGCCCACCCAGCATAAGTTTCCTTTCATTTAAATCAAAGTCGACTGATTAGTAACCTAATGATGAGAATGATATCTCACCATATTCACTCTTCTGCTCATACTAAGATATTATAGAGCATGTACATCAGAGGATAAGACTTCTAGGAACTATCTTAGAATTCTGCCTACCTTGAGATCCCTGGAGAACATCACACAACTATATGACCAGAAGCACTTCAAAACCATGATATCCAGAAATTTATTATATCCTACCTTATTCAAAAAAAGTTTGGTGTGGCTAAGAACTGAATAAATATTTGTTTAAAGTATTAATGTGGGATGAGTATTATACTGTGATTCAGAAAAACCAGATCTCATCTGTACTCTAGGTCTCGGTTTTCCTTGAAATCTTCTCCAATTCTAATATAGAATGATGATGTGCTTATACATCTATAATAAAAAGAAAGACTGTTGTCTATTGAGATAATGATAAAGTATAAATCATACCCTTTAAAATTAGTTTATACAACTTATATAAGTTAGTTTGTATTTATAGTAAAGAATATAAACATGAAAAACTTAGATCTCATTGTAAAATAATCATTGGAGAACAAGAGATAGTATTTATAAATTATTTATGGGCTTGTTATGTTATAGTGAGAGGGAAGCAATATATAGGAATTAACCCATCTGCAAGAATACATTAATCCCTTCACACTGTTTTGTAATTTATAGATTTCATTCTTAGACTATATTACTATTGGGGGCAAGATCTATGTCATAGAAATTAATAGCTATTTATTAAATTTTAAAAAAATTAGTTAACTCATGAGTAATTTGATGTTTAAAACACTAAAAAAGCTTTCAAAAGTAAGATTTTTTTAATGTCATGATTTTCAATAACATTTGGAAATATGGAAATCGTTCCAGAGAGGTTAATGCTAAAGCTACAAATTTCAGATACAACTAGAAAGATAGTTTTTGTTTTATTTTTATAATTAGTACTAATATTATGATTAATTTTGACCCTTTTTAACCCAAGTCCTTTGCAGAAAATACAAATCATCTTATATGTTTCTGTCTGGAAGTCTTTGTATTAATTTATTTCCCTGTCTTCATTTTCTTATTCTTCTAATGTAGAATACATGTTCATTTAGATGAAACATCATAAATCATCAGGATATTGCCCTACTTTTAAAGTCATAAGAGAGTCCTCTTAACTAGCAATTAAGGGGTAAAACAATGTGGTCCCAAATTGCCATTCTAGAGCAGCACAGATTGTGTTTTAATCAAGTCAATGCATCTCTTGTTTACTGAACATACCCTAAAAATACGTTTACACGTAACCTTTCATTCTGTTTTATCAAATAGAAATGGATTCCTTCATCACTATATTTTGAAATTCTAACCTTTCTCAGACCTAGTTCACATATCACCTCTTTCCTGAAGTGTCCTTAAACTTAATAACCAGAAGTGTGTTTCCCTTCTCTTGTCTTTTAAAGCATATTGTTTTCAAGTTTCTTATAGTCCTTATTATTTGCTATCATGCGCCATAGTTCTTTACACATTTCTAGCTTTCCTATTGAATAGAAAGTTGTTTTTACGATAACAGAGTCTGTCCTTCAGGACACATATTTCCATGAGGAAGCACAAAATAGATTCAATAAATTATTCCTTCATTGCCGTTGTATAATAATCAATGATTGATTCTTATTATATGCCTGGTAATTTGCATCTTTATCCATTCAACAAACAGATACTGTTATCCTTTATTTTATAGATAAGGCACAAAGTCACATATTAGTAAAAGGAGAGGGAGTTGTATATTGACCTGTCAAATTTCAAAGCCCACGCACTACTTTCTAATTCAACTACCACTCTAAAGAGTGAAGAAACAACTTGATAAAATTTAAATGACTATTAAGTTTTTACTTCCTGAAAATGAATTTTTTGGTTTAGACAGACTTAAACCTCTTTTTTAAATTTTTTTAAATTTTTTTTAAAGATTTATTTATCTATTTATTTGACACAGGGAGAGATCAGATCACAAGTAGACAGTAGACGGAGAGGCAGGCAGAGAGAAGAGGAAGCAGGCTCCCGGCTGAGCAGGGAGCCCGATGTGGGCCTCGATCCCAGGACCCTGAGATCATGACTTGAGCCAAAGGCAGAGGCTTTAACCCACTGAGCCAGCCAGGCGCCCAAACCTCTTTTTAAATAGAGACTGCCATCAGGTAACAATAATGCTATTTAATATAACACTCAATGATGATTCACTGGTAGGTTCAATTTTTCTTGAAACTTTTTACAAATATCACAAGCTCAGCTTATAGCTCATTATGTTGATACTAATAAATGAATAGATGATTGTCCACTGGAAACATTAAAATGGAGGGATGCCTGGGTGGCTCATTCATTAAACATCTGCTTTGGCTCAGGTCATGATCCCAGGGTCCTGGGACCCAGCCCCACATCAGGCTCCCTGCACCTGCTTCTCTCTCTCCTACTCCCCCTGCTTGTGGTCCCTCTCTTGCTGTCTCACTCTCTGTGTCAAGTAAATAAATAAAATATTTCTAAAAATATTAAAATAGAGTCATTTTTAGAGAAAATAAATTTGGAATAATTGGACAAAATATCACCTATACTCAATTTATATCACTGCAGACATAATAAGTATTTTCAACTTTATACCATTGTTAATGTTGGCATTTGGAGTAATAGTTTGGGAGTGGTTCAATCTGCCTTAGTATCTCACAAAACTGTTATTTTATTTTTTTTTAATTTTTTTTTTTAAAGATTTTATTTATTTATTTGACACAGAGAGAGAGATTANTTTAGTATCTCACAAAACTGTTATTTTAAATATTTCTAGGAAAAAATCCCCAATAGACTCATGAGGACTAATGAGTATTCATCTTCTTAAAAAAAAAAAAGAAACTAAAGATCTGTTTCAAATGAAATGTTATGCACATATGCATTTTCAGTAATACTGTTAAATGTAGGTTTTTTTCCTCTAAGTGCTGCCAGAAATACAGAAAGGGACAAAGTGAGATTTATAAGGCACTTTGACCCTACACCTCTCTAGTTAAGGAAAAGAGGTAGAGAATACTTAATATTTATGTAAAATATATATTTAGAGGGGAACAAGAATTTATTACTTTAAAAAGCATGCTAAACTTTTACTTCTAGGAAAATGGAATAGTTCTCCCTATTTTTCCCACTCACTACAACAAAAACCTTGTAAATGTGTGTATATATTAAAAAAAAAAGTTGCTGCAAGGTGTAAAGAGGAAGTCAGGCCAGTGACCTTGGAAAACAAGAAATTACACCATCGTGAGTTTCTTGAGTTTACTTTTTGATTCATATATCCCAGTCTTGAAGCTGAAGAAGCCAGCAATTTAGACGCTGCAATGAGAAAAAAGAAAAAAAAAATCTTTCTAGCTAAAAGGCCAAGAAAGGGACAGCTTTGTAAGACAAATACTACAGAAAATTCTGTGGTCTTCATCCCATTGTTAAGTCAGGCATCTAATTACAGCCTTTCCAGTCTATTAAGAGACACCCTGACACCTCCATGGGGATAGCTTTGAGAAGACTGAGTGGGGAATGGGGACTTTTATTCCCACCTGGTGAGAACAAACTTCCCCACCCTTGAGGTGTCAGAGAGCACATAAGGGCCTGGGCTTCCATTTCTATCCTGGTAAAAATATGAAGCCATTGCTGTTCCCTACTTGGGTAATGTCAGAAGAAGCCTAGTGAATCAGAACTTTCATTACTGCCTATTGGTAATAAAGCTACCTTATACATACCCCTCAGATGTACAAGTGGAGGCAACATAAGCAGCAGTAATAAAGCAATCCTATTTCCCAGTTATGGAAATATCCATAGATACCTAGAAGTAGGGAGGCAGAACCATCATTCCTGTTCAGTTTTAATGAGGAGTCTCTCCTATCAAGGGTAAATGGAGGCATAGTGGGTAATGTGGAGTTCTACCTCCAATGGCATTAATAAGGCTCTACCCAACTGTCCTCTGTCAGAGCAAGGTCAAAAAAGCCAGTTAAAACAGTAAGTTTAATTAAGATTCACTTTTATAACAAAAAAGGCCGAAATTTTGACAAAAAAGTCATTCCTTATTCCAAGAATTAGAAAGACCTTCAACTGAATCAAAAAGATAATCAATAGACATTAACAACATGGTGACAAAAGTGTTAGAATTATAAAGCTCTTAAATCAGCCATCATAAAAATGCTTCCATGAGCAATTATGAACACAGTAAAAACAAATGAGAATATAGAAAATCTCAGCCAAAAGCCAGATAGTTTCAGCCAATAAATAAAAGATATGGAGAACCAACTGGAAAGTTTAGAACTGTAAAATATAATAGCCCAAATTAAAACTCAACAGATGGGCTCAACAAAAGAATGAAAGGGACAGAGGAAAGAAATAATAAATTTAAAGATAGAATAAAAATTATTCTGAACAATAACAATAAAGACTGAAAAAAAATCCTTGTGAACTTGTGAGACTATTACTAAAAAGATAACATGTATGCCATCAGAATCTTGGAAGGAGAAAGAGCTGAAAATGTGCTTGAAGAAATAATTTTTAAAATATATCCAAAGGTGACAAAAACATAAACCTACAAATTCAAGGAAGCTGAGTTAACCCCAAACTGTATATAAATCCAAGGAAGCTAAGCCAAGGTTCATTATAACCAAATTTCTGAAAACTAAAGATGGAAGGAAGAAAGAAAGAAAGAAAGAAAGAGAAAGAGAAAGAGAGGGAGAAAAGAAGTAAAGAGGTAGAATGGAAAGAAAGAAGGAAGGGAAAGAGGGAAGGAAATGAGGGGAGGAAGGAAGGGAGACAAGAAAGAAAGGATGGAAAGAACAAAAGAAAAATTTCAAAGCAGCAAAAGAGAAATGACACCTTATTTGTGGGCAGAAAACAATTTGAATGACAACCAGTTTCTTATAAAAAACCATGCAAGACAAAAAGAAAAGACAAACATTTTCAAGTGCTGAAAGAAAATAACTTTCTTAAAGCCAGAATCCTATATCCAATGAAAGTACACCTCAAAAATAAAGAGAAAATTAAGATGGTTTCAGTCAAAGGAAAACTAAGATAATTGTCATTAGACCAACTCTAAAAAGAAGGGCTAAAGAGAGCTTATTAAACTTTTTTTAAAAAGATTTTTATTTATTTATTTGACAGAGAGAGAGAGAGAGAGAGAGAGAGAGAGAGATCNNAGAGAGAGAGGAGGAAGCAGGCTCCCCGCTGAGCAGGGAGCCCGATGTGGGCCTCGATCCCAGGACCCTGAGATCATGACCTGAGCTGAAGGCAGAGGCTTTAACCCACTGAGCCACCCAGGTGCCCTGAGAGCTTATTAAACTTAAAACATATGAAAGATAAAAGGAGGAATCTTAGAAATCAGAAGGTAGAAAGAACAATGTGACTAATAAACATATGAATAAATAAAATAAATTTCCCTACTTATCTTGAGTTCCTAAATATGTTTGATTGACAAAGCAAAATTATAATACAGTCTAAAAATGGTTGTAAATGAATTTAAAATAATTGTGTTATAAATGGAGAACAAAAAGTTAAAAAATTAGGTAAGGTTTTTAATACTTTCCTCGAACTGGCAACAACGGTAAGGTGTGACAGTTTCGTATACATAATGTATTAAATAAAGCAACACTAAAATGCTATACTAGAAGATACACTCAAAAACACTGTGGTTTACTGTCAATAAATTCATATTAAATTATAAAAATTTTCAGATAACTCCCAGGAAGGTAGAAAGAAGAAAACAGAAAAATAAAATACATAGAGAACAAACAAAACATAAAAAATAAAATGATGGACTTAACCCCTAACACATTAATAACTGCATTAAATATAAATAGTCTGCATACAGCAAATAAAAGACAGAGATTGGCAAAGTAAATTTAAAAGCATAACCCAACTCTACGCTATCCACTAGACACTCACTTCAAGTATAATGATAGAGACAGGTTGAAATCAAAAGGATGAAAAAAGATATGCCATGCAAACATTAATCAAAAAAATATAGTAGTTATATTAATAACAGATAAAGTAGACATCAGGGCAAGTTATGAAACAGAAAGCGACATAATGCAATAATAAAAGGGTTAATTCACCAAGCAGATGTAGCAATCCTAGATGTGTTTCAATAAAAAACACAGCTTCAAATCATGTGAAGCAAAAAACAGTACATCTAAAAGGAGAAATAATCAAATTCACAATTTTAGTTGGTGGTTTCAATGTTCCTGTCTCAACAATGGTAGAACAACTAGACAGAAAAACATACAAAAAATAAAGCAAGCCAAGTAATGAAAAACACAAACAAAAACCATAAGGATTTAGATGAACTCAACAACACAATCAATAGGATCTAATTGATATTTTTAGAATGCTCCATCCAACAGAATACATATTCTTCTCAAGTGCTCTTAAAACTTAAGCCAAGATAAGGTCACCTGGGTGGTGCAGTTGGTTAAGTGTCTGACTCTTGGTTTAGGCTCATGTTGTGATCTCAGGGTGCTTGGATGGAGCCCTGAGTTGGACTTGCACTACACAGAGTCTGCTTGTCCCTCTCCCTCCCCCTCTACCCCTTTCCTTACTTGTGCTTTGGCTGTCTCTCTCTCGTTCTCTCTCTCTCAAAAAAAAAAAGAAAAAGAAAAAAAGAAATCTTATAAAAAAAAGACACACACACACACACACACACACACACACACACACATACACACAGAGAAAAACCTTATACCAAGATAGCCCATACTCTGGGCCGTAAAACAAATCTCCACAAATTTAAAAGAAGTGAAATCATATAGAGTGTATCTTCTACCTTCCTGGAATCAAACCAGAAATCGGTAATAGGAGGATAACAGGAAGATTTCTAAGCACTTTGAAACTAAATGAATGAACTGAACTGAGTCAAAATAAAATAGAACATAAAAGTATTTGTGGACTTCACTTAAAGCAATGCTAGAGGGAAATTTTTAACAGTACATGCATATGTGCATTAGAGAAAAAAAGGTCTAAAATCAATGATAAAAGTGTATACCTCAAAAACCTAGAGAAAGCAAAATAAATCCAAAGCAAGGATACAGAGAAACTACATTATTTATACCTTCCTGGTAGGTAGATAAAATGTTACTGCCACTTTGGAAAACAATTTAGCAGTTTCTCAATAAATTAAACGTTCAATGACCATCCTACTCAGCAATTTCACTTCTGTGCATTTACTCCAGAGATGAACACTTATGTTCACATGAAAATTTGTACATGAATGTTTATAATAGCTTTATTTATCAGCCCAAAATTAGATGAACAAAGCTGTGCTTCAACTGGTAAATGGTTAAACAGACTGTAGTACATTCATACCATGTAATACCACTCAGTATTAAAAAACAATAAACCGGGGTGCCTGGGTGGCTCAGTGGGTTAAAACCTCTGCCTTCCACTCAGGTCATGATCTCAGGGTCCTGGGATCAAGCCCTACATCGGGCTCCCTGAGCCTGCTTCCTCCTCTCTCTCTGCCTGCCTCTCTGCCTACTCGTGATATCTTTCCTTCTCTGTGTCAAATAAATAAATAAAATCTTATTTAAAAAAAAATAAACCATTGGTATACATAACAACTTGGACAAATCTCCACATAAATACACTAAGTAAAAAAAGAATTAATCCCTGTAGGTTAAATATTGTCTGACTCAATTTATTTGACAGTCTTGAAATAGCAAAATTATAGAAATGAAAAACAAGTTTTTGGTTGACAGAGTTTAAGACTGAGAAGTTATAAATGGCAACATGAAAGATTCTTGTGGTGATGGAAAATTCTTCATCTTGACATTTCAATGTCAATGTATTGGTTGGGATATTGATCTAGAGTTTTAAAATGTTGCTACTGGGGGAAACAGTTTTACTGTCTGTCTTATTGCTTCCAACTGTATGTGAGTCTATAGTTATCTCAAATACCTCAAAATATCATTTTGTTTAAAAAAAACACATTGAGTGAGTTCTTTCAAGCAGTAATGGACAGTAAAGGGATCAAAAGAGTAACTTATCGAAGTAGTCTGAGGCTCTTTGCATTATGCCAGAATTCTAGATGAAAGTCATTGGTTAATTTAGTAAAGCAGTTTTTTGGTAGTGTGTGTGACATTTTGATAATATATATTTTGTCAAAGGGTCCATAGATATACAAATTATGTTTGGACAATCACTCTTCATCCCCATAGATTTCCCAAAAAAACAGAAAAAGAAATGTATAGTCACCATTTTACTGAGAAAAAAAGTATTTTGTTTCTCCCAATAGGATATAGCATTAGTAGAAGGCCTAAGTGGGTGGGACCTCTCCCCTAAACCCTTAAATCAGATTTGAGGTCATATCATTTTAGGTAATCCTTGATGAGCACACCCAAGGAACTGTGAAGCCCAGAAGAAATGAGACAAGGGAGGAGGAGGTACGTATATGACTTTACGTGAACAGTGTTCCTGCTTGCCGTACTTGGTACGGTAAGAGCTCCTATACAGTTGTTTGATTCATGACAGTCACAGTTGGACTAATTAGACTGGAATTTTCACTTACAATCAGAGCATTTGTCATCAATTAGACAAAATTAATCAATTTGTCATCAATTTGTCATCAATTAGACAAAATGATAATAAAAGAATGAAAACATCTAGAACACAATCGTTCCCCCATTACCCAGTTACAGTAGTGGGTACTTGTAATTTTGGGCTCTTCCTTGTGGAAATGCTTTATCATCTGGAAATAACTCCCCATACAAGGAGAATCCGATGACCTCAACTATCTACATTAGAAAGCAGAGTACAGTGGTAGAGTTCTTGAACTGACTGCAATGGAGCAGTTCAGGAACTCAGGGACTGTCCAGGGGCAGTGCTGCTGGAGGTAGGTGGTGCCCAGAAGAAACATGCCTAAGAAATAAGCTCAGCTGTACTTGTCCCCTTTTGTTTCCACCTCTTCTGAAAACCAGTTCTCCCTTTGATGTTTGTACCATTCCAGAGTCACCCTGTGCATTTACTTTTGTGTAGGTTAACCAGAGATGTGATGACAGGTATACTATTAAGTGGAGGACAGATAATGGATGCTCAAAGAATCTGGAATTAGTTATCTTGCCTATTTGGTCCTGAAGCTAAATGAAATCGTGTTGGCTTCTCACAGACCATGACTTTCAAAGATGAAATTCTGCAGACCAAGAGTTTACAGATGAATTTTCTAATTCAATTATGAACTGTGTTCTTTGGGAATAAAGTGTCCTTCAGAAGCAAGGCTTTATAAGACTGAGTTCCCTCTGCTTTAGAACAGCTAAGAAAGAAAAGAGGAATTCCACAATAATGAAGTCAGTTGGTTATTTATTTATTTATTTATTTATTAGGACAACCGACAGTTTAAACAAAGAGAAAAGTGAGCTCAAATCCTTAAATTCTCAATCCATACCCTGAAATCCCAGAATTTTCTACGATCATATTGTAGCTATGGTTATGGGCCTGCAGGAGCCAGGAATCAAATGCAAAATTTGAATCTATAGTCTGACAAATTATAACACCAGTTGAATTCAGTTAATCGCCCGATCTCTTCTGGGAAAATGGAAGCTTTGATTAGAGCAAGCAAGAGTCCAAGAACTGGTGTTGGACCTATATGGAAAGATTCAGAGGACACTGGACATACTGAGCCCCAGGTCCCACAGAACCTTACTTTCTATTTGAAGCAGTCTTTCTTCCTTGCTACTGTTTCTCTTTGGTTGTAAATGCTGGAACTTCTTAACCTGAAGAAATTATTTCTTTAGAAAAATAAGTCAGTTGTCTTCATTCCTTACCCCTTGCCTTTCATTATCTCCATACATTTTAATCCATTTAATTTATAGATATGATATGACATAAATATTCTAGTATAATTATGCTAGTTCTACAGCTGGAAATATTTTAATTATACAATTTACTGACCATAACCTGGACTCAATGATAATACACACTAAATGAAGTTGAAATAGGATTTTTTAAAATAATGGAATTCAAAGATTTAGTAGTTAGAAAGGCTAAAGAACACATATGAATTGTTACCTACTCTTCTACTATGTTCCCAAAGATGGCCCAGAAAAGACAATGAGACACATGCCAAAATCTTTGATAGGTGATATAATAGCTATTTTTTGTTTTGTTTTGTTTTGTTTTATAAGCACTATATAATAATAAGAGAAGATGAATCTGTATGAGATTCTTGATAGAAATAAAAGGCAAAGTGGTCATGATTACCATGAGATGAAGGAAGTAATTATGTTAATTAGCATAGTCTAAGATCTTTGGTGGCAGCTAATTGGGCATGGAGTTTCATAGATTCACAATACATGGACAGTACACTAAAGCCTGGATTCTTAAAGTAGGTCAGACTGTGAAAATATATACAAAACACACACAGACACTCAGGCACACACATACCAAACACATACCCAAATATGTAGCAGCTCAACACCCTGAAAATGTATCTCTTGCCTAAATAACAATAAAAGGTGGTTCTAGGTTGGAGGTGGAAGGAAGAGGATGTGGGTGTCACAAAACCATTCAGTGGTCCAGACTGATGATGTCTCTGCCAACTTCCAATATGCCTTCCACAGAGGACCCTGGTTTGTTCTGGAAGAAAAAGAATGTGAAGGAGTCCATATGAGAAGTTTTTATGAAGCCAGGCTTAGAAGTAGCAAACATCACTTAAGGTAATAGTCAGCTGGCTAAATTTCAGTCATGTGACCACATGCTGTTGCAGGGGAAGCTTGAACTGAAACATTGCTGTGGTCCAGGGGAGAAGAAGTCTATTTTGGTGAATAGCTAGAAATTATTATTATTATTATTATTATTATTATTATTATTATTATTAGAGAAACCTGACTTGAATCACAATTTTAGACCATTTTTTGCCATTCATCCCAATACTTGGAGGAATTGTCAAACCCAAAGTCTCTTATGCTATGAGGAAGCGAAATCCTTTGGGAAACATTCTGAAATTGTATCAAATATACGCTTGGCGAACATTCCCTCCTAGCCTTCCTTTGAAGTCAGTAATCCTTCACCAGGGAAGCTCTGTATTTGGATATAGGAAATATCCAAACCTTTTGAAAAATATTGATCACCAACTTTGAACTAACAGAATTTTCCTAGGGATATAGAATTCCACTGTGATCTCACATCAGAGTATGGACTCATAAAGGTTAAGCAATTATTGGAACTTGGGCTCAGTTGAATTGTGAACACTTCTTTAATATTTCTCCAGAGTAGATAGGCAAAATAAACAAAATAAACATCTTTAGGAGATACCTTTAGGGAATTTGTGAGAACCCCACTTTGGATCTCCGAACAGTATGATAATAAAAAGGGTGTTTTTTTTGGTAAAAAAGATGAAATGGGAGTATTTGGTAGAAAATGTCAAGTAGAGTCCCCTTTTCTACAAAATGAATGATAAATCACAAGCAATTCTTAACATTGTCATTAGTGACTTGAAGATACAAAACAGTGATTCCCATCATAGTTCCACTCTACTCAGAATTTGGACTGAGTACAAAATTTAAGTGTGTCCATGAAAAATAGAACTAGATGTTAGTTACTTAATCAGAAATTATTCTGATTATAGCTGCTAATCCAGAGTTTGTTACCTAATGAATACAACTCTGGGTAAATGTTACACAGTTTTTTATTTGAAATTAGTTTTTCACTATTCCATTAAATAAAAAATACCAGAAACATTATCCCTTGGCCTAGAAAGAGCTTTGCTATACCTTCACCATCTTACCTCAATATCTTTCTCATCCTCAGCTCTGGAGAAAATGTAACTGATACTTTCACAGCAAAATATAGTGGTTCTTAGAATTAATATCATCATCCTGATAGGAATAATTAAATAGGTCATGGAAATATCCTGAATGACTGAGTATGACCTGGCATATGGTAGAAGTTAATGTTTATTTCTTTATTTTTTTCAAAGTAACATGCTTTTATTTTACCACAATGCATATAAGAAAAGACAAATATGCCAATGGTACATTTCCAATTTGACAGAACAATCTCACAAGTTTTTATGATATTTAGGAAAAGAGATACATCAATTACTAAGTAATGGAAGTTAAATTTTGAAAACACAGGGGTCTGCCAAAATAGCGAAGTGATAGAAGGAATGCAGAGACAATCAGGCTATCTCCTCAAAACAGAATATACGTTTTGCATCCTTTCATTACTTATTTAATTTTTTTGCTTCATTAAAAAAGCAATGTATTTGCTGAGTGAAATAAGTCAAGCAGAGAAAGTCAATTATCATATGGCTTCACTTACTTGTGGAACATAAGGAATAAAATGGAGGACTCTAGGGGAAGGAAAGGAAAAGTGAACTGGGGTAAATCGGAAGGGGAGATGAACCATGAGAGACTGTGGACTCTGAGAAACAAACTGAGGGTTACGGAGGGGAGGGAGAAGGGGGAATGGGTGAACCTGGTGGTGAGTATTAAGGAGGGCATATGTTGCAGGGAGCACTGGGCGTGGTGCATAAACAATGAATCTTGGATCACTGAAGAAATAAAAAAAATTTTAAAAAACCAACACAAATGTATTTATTTAATATGTCCATCACAAGGGCTCAACCGGAGACTTAATTTTAAAAAAGAGAAACAGGGGGGCCTGGGTGGCTCAGCCCATTGAGCATATGTCTTCCGCTCAGGTCATGATCCCAGGATGATCCCAGGGTGCTGGGATCCAGCCCCACATTGGGCTCCTTGCTCAGCACAGAACCTGTTTCTCCTTCTTCCTCTGCCTGCCCCTCCCACCCCTCTTGTACTTGTGCACATGCTCTCTGTCAGATAAATAAATAAAATCTTTAAAAAAAATAAAAAAGAGAAATGAAAATGACACCTCAGATTAGACACAGAGTCCTGTACAGAAATGAAGGAAGGGACAGACAATCTAAGGAAAAAATTATTTTTTTCAATAATACAATACAAGGAGAGAGGCTAGTACCTGGTGTTGACCTGCTTTGAATAGATTTCTTGCAGCTACTTAAAATCTGTGGGGTTTTTTCAGAGCTTGGCAGCCTGTGTGTTCAAAGGGCTATGAATGTTGGATTCTCCTAGCAGGCTCTGGATGGACAGCAGGATGGTCCTGATGTCCTATCAGGCAGCCACTTGTCCTGCAGGATGTCCAGGCAGATATTACCTTGTGTGTCCATGCTGGGGTGGTAGCAAGGCTCGAGGAACTTTGGCACGGGTGCATTGTAAGGGTAGCCCCTGAGGAACTCCAGAGACAGCTTACACCTCAGGTCTTCCTATACCGTGCCATCTGCTCCATGGATGGTCCCTACCCATTCAAGTTTGATGCGAGGAAGGCAGAAAGTCCTGTGTGGCCAGACATCATGAGGGTCATCAGCTCCTGCTGTCACCCCTTTCCACGATGTCCTGGGCCGGGGTCCCGCTACGATGGACTTCTTCACAGCAGTGGCCATCCTGGCAGCGGCTGGGTCTGGGAGGCCATCCAGCATGGGGGGGGGCGGGAAGAGGAACTGGAAAAGCATGACTGAAACTGCCTATCTTTTCTTCAGTTTAGAGGAAACATTTGGTGGTATTGCAATATTTTCACATTTGAGGTTCCAGCTTTGAATGTGTGGTGATCTATATCTAACTTGTGTTGGTATATCCTGCAGGGCCATCTGTAAATTATGCTCATTTTTTTTCTTTTTTTCTTAACTACATGAGTATAGATCTTCCCAGGAATACTGCTGCAACACTTCAGTGTGATTCTGAAAGAGAAGGGATAAAGTGATCCTCACAGTGATGTCTCTTTAAAAAGCATATGCACATTTTACCCACTTTTCCTGGAAGGAGATGAGCCTTCAGTTAAAGATCCTTAACAATTCACAAGTAATTGGCTGGTGGTTTATCCAAAGTCATGGCACTTGGAGTGACTTGGTGGGTTTTACAAAAAAGTTTGCAGACAGATATATGGATTTAACTTTTACAACAGGCCCAGAGTGTAGAATATTTGGGAGCCATGTAAATATGCTGTCTTTACAAATGCCTAAACTTCAGAAAAGCTTGTTCATAATTAGAGTGAAATGATAATTATGTTGTGGAAGTCAATACTGTTTCTTCCCCAGCCTTCACCTTAACGTCTGGGCTCACTCAACAGGTTCATGAACAAATGTCCAGAGATGCCAATGGTAATAGGTTCATATATGGCATTGGTACCACCAACAGTGATAGCTCACTTTGACGGCAGCAGGAGGAAAGTCTGTATCTCTAGGGTAGTGTCACTCCCATGGAGACCAGCCTGGTGATGTTGATGTGATCATTTAAATCTAGAATCTTGGGCACCTGGGTGGCTCAGTGGGTTAAAGCCTCTGCTTTTGGCTCAGGTCATGATCTCAGCGTCCTGGGATCGAAGCCCGCATTGGGCTCCATGCTCGGCAGGGAGCCTGCTTCCTCCTCTCCCTGTCTCTCTGCCTGCCTCTCTGCCTCCTTGTAATCTCTCTCTCTCTGTGTCAAATAAAATAAATAAAATCTTTAAAAAAATAAAAAAATAAAAAAAAATAAAAAATAAATCTAGAATCTTGGGGCAGTAAAACATTTTTTCTTTACTGAAATAGACANTAAAAAATAAAAAAAAATAAAAAATAAATCTAGAATCTTGGGGCAGTAAAACATTTTTTCTTTACTGAAATAGACACTGGATTTAGATTTACTTTCCCTGCCCATCAGGCTTCTGCCAGCCCCATAATATGTGGACTGATTGAATGTCTTTATCCATCATCCAGGGTATCACAGAATATTTCTTCAAAGGAATTAGTTTTAACCATGAAATAAATAAGGTATTGTTTTGAGCTCATGGAAGACCTGGTCTTCTCTTATATTTCCTAGAAATAATTGGACTTACAGAATGATAGAATAGATCCTTGCCATTCCATCACCAACTTTAAGACACTTGTTTGAATTACTGTTACAGTGAATAAAGCATATGCTCTCAACCTGGAAATAATACATGTTGTTTCTCCAAAGTCAAAAAACTGTGTCTAGGAACCAGAGGATGGAAATAGGAGTGTTTTCTGTCATGATTGCAACTAATGGTCTACTCGGGGAAATTTTGCTCTGTGTACCCAAGACTGGGTTCTGCTGATTATAGGTCTAAGTACTGGTAGAATTCAGCTATGAAGATGATTCCCAATGATCCATACCTCCTGATATTCAGAGTCCTTATGTGATCCATTCCCCTTGAGTGTGTCCTAGACTTGTAATGAATAGAATACAGCAAAAGTGGTGGAATACCATTTTCTAGCTTAGGTTAGAAAAGATTCTGGCTTCAATTTTGTTTACCTCTACTGCTCCCTCCCTTGTTCCTAATGGAAGGTAGATGCCATGTTGTAAGTTGCTCTATAGAGTCACATGGTAAGGAATTGAGGCCCTCAGTCCAGCAGCCCATAAGTAAACGAACTCTGCCAATAACCACATGAATCAGCTGAAAAGTGGACCTTCCTTCACTAGAAATTTCAGATAAGACTCCAACTCAGCCAATATCTTGAGTGCAACCTTATGCGGCACTCTGAGTCAGAGGACCCAGCTAAGCTATACCTGAATATCTATAAGATATGAGATAATGAATATTGTTATTTTAAGTTGCTAAATTCAACAGCGATTTTTTTAAAAGATTTTATTTATTTATTTCACAGAGGGAGAGAGATCACAAGGAGGCAGAGAGGCAGGCGAGGGGGGGGATGCAGGCTCCTCACTGAGCAGGGAGCCCGATGCGGGCCTCGATCCCAGGACCCTGAGATCATGACCTGAGCCGAAAGCAGAGGCTTTAACTCACTGAGCCACCCAGGTGCCCAGCAATTTTTTTTTTTTTTTATGTAGCAATAGACAACACACAAGTACCCAAAATAGAAATGCTCTCACAGACCTGTACCCCTGGGGGAAATAATAATAATAATAATAATAATAATAATATAATATATATTAATCTATATAATATATAAATAAAATATAATAATAATTTAAAAAAGAGAAATGTTTTCACAGGTTACATAACATTAGTTGTTGAATACATTTTGAGTTGCACATGCTTTTGGGCAAACAGACAAAAGGAAGGTTATGTTTTGGCTGGAAAAATGTGAATATGAAATTAGTAATGTAGACAGAAAATCATAAATACTAATTATGATTTATAATCAATTCTATAAAATTAAACTATAACGTATAATAATTTTACTTTTCTTTCTCTTTGCCAGTATAAGAGGTTGTTGTTGATAAACTTTACAGATTCCCTCCCCTACTCCCACACACACACACACACACACACACACACACACACACACACACATACACGGGTTTCAGAATATTGAAGTGGGAATCACAATAGATGTGGGGGAAAATGTGTATTAATCAAAGACAAACTATTGTGTATCTCTCTTTGGGACCCATGTAAGTTTACATAAGACTTAGTAGTTGTTGGGGTGCCTGGGTGACTCAGTAGGTTAAAGCCTCTGCCTTAGGCTCAGGTCATGATCCCGGGTTCCTGGGATTGAGTCCCACATGGGCTCTCTGCTCAGCAGGGAGCCTGCTTCCCCCTCTCTCTCTGCCTGCCTCTCTGCCTACTTGTAATCTCTCTCTATGTCAAATAAATAAATAAAATCTTTAAAAAAAAAGACATAGTAGTTGCCTTATGCTAGAGTATAGAATTATTTTTTTGAAATATAATGTATGAAGAAGGGTATTGTGGATATCAAGCAGCTAGTGGATTAGATTACATGGGCATTTGTTTTATTTTTTAATTTTTTTTATTTTTTAAAGATTGTATTTTTAAGTACTCTTTATACTCAATGTGGGGCTCAAACTCACAACCCTGAGATCAGTCAAGAGCCATGTGCTCTACCAACTAAGCCAGCCAGGCACCCCTTTGGGCATTTATTTTAATCTGTTCAGAATCCAAACATACTTTTATTTGACTGGGACACCAAGAAAGTTTAAAGGCAAAGCCTTGCTTTCCACGGTGGACAACGGGCAGATGGTTTCACTTTCAGTTTGCTGGTAGCTGTGACGAGGCTATGTGACCAAGCCCTAGCATAAGTTCAGATGTTCTAGCATATGATTTTGTCTCTTGAGGTTTTGACACAAAGCTCAGAGGAGAGTTCAGAATTGTTCATGAGCACCCATTGTGTAGTCAAGAAGCCTGTGAATTTGGCTGGAGTTATTGGAGACATTTGAGATGATTTTGCTGGGCATTTCTGCCTTCATTTTGTGACTGGTTCTTCAACACTTTGTTAATTCACAGTCAAGAAAAAAAAGATCAATTGGAAAACATGTTTCAAAAAGGCAAATGTTGCTAAAGATTACCAAATAATTTTAACATCATGAAAAACCAGTGTAATTATGATAGATGGAGGAAACAAAAGAAAAAAACCAGGGGACTCTAGTTAATAAATATTACAAAGAAAGCAAATGGAAATAACAGTCCATCATTTTTACTTAGTTCAAAATATATATATATATATATATATATATTTCCCTTTTTCTGGGCACACTGCTAGGTGCTCACTGATGTGATGATATCTTACATAATAGTCTTAACAACCATATGAGGTTAATGCAAGCATTATCCTAAAATGAACAAATGAAAGGTGCCCGACTGGTTCATTTGGGGGAGCATGCATGTGACTCTTGATATCAGGAATGAGAGCCCCATGTTGGATGTAGAAATTACTTAAAAATAAAACCTTAACAGAATTAATAAAATGAACAATGATTATCTGATAGCTATCTGGCTTTATTATAACCACTTGGGTGAAATGGAGGGAAGAGCATTATTTTGATCATATCTCTGAGTTTAAATTTTTTTCATTTCAGAAAACTCCCAAAATGAGATGTTTTGCCACAATGACTAATGTGGCAAACGGTTTACATTGAGTATCCAAATAATAGTCTCCTTGTATCCTTTGAAAAAATACTTTTCAGCAACTTGCATCGAAGAAGAAGTTTAGGGTGCCTGGGTGGCTCAGTGGGTTAAAGCCTTTGCCTTCGGCTCAGGTCATGATCTCAGGGTCCTGGGATCGAGGCTTGCATCGGGCTCCCTGCTCAGCGGGGAGCCTGCTTCCTCCTCTCTCTCTGCCTGCCTCTCTGCCTACTTGTGATCTCTCTCTCTCTCTGTCAAATAAATAAATAAGAAATCTTAAAAAAAAAGATGTAGTTTATTTCTTATCCCTTAGTTCTAGGCTGACTTTATAATTCATTTCAATCCATAAAATACGGCAAAAATGGCACTGGAATATCATTTTAGTTAAGTCATTGGTCATTTTGGCCATTGGTCTTGACCAAACGTAGGTGAAGAGACATTGCATGTATTTTCCCTCCCTTGTACCCCTGAGACCACCATTTGAACAAACTTGAAATGGTCTCCTTGTCCTTGAGAAGCAATCTAGCTGAGGCAACGCTGGAACAGCTATCCCCAGCAACCTACCCCCTAGCAACCCTCCAGCTAACAACAAATATACAAGTGAGCTCAGCCCAGATCAGCCAAGTTCAGCCTGAACCAGTCTGCATAGCCAAGTCATAGATTCAAGGGAGCTAATAAATGGTGATTGTTTCAAGTTACTGAGTTTTGGAGCGATTTATTACAGAGTAATAGTTGATCAGTACAAGCATTAGTATTTAGTATTCATAAATGTTCTAAAACACTGTTATGCCTTTTGGATCATCAAAACAAGTATATGGCCTCTGCAATCTGAGTGTTATGATTTAAACACCTTGAATTTTGGCATTCTGTGGAAAGTATCTATACTCCCATAATTTTATATTAATCAAAACTAAATTAAATAACCAAACTCATTTAGAGCATTAGGATATTTTTAAATTTCCAAGAATTATATTAAAAATCTACATAATATAGGTTTCCTTGGATTGGGATCAAAGGAAGAAAAATACATTCAGTCTGTCCAACAACAGAAATATTAGTAATTGGTAGTATTTATTAAATGTTTAGTCTGCAACAGACTCTGTGCTAAGTACTTAGTCTTCATTCTCATTTTTAACCCTGAGTGACACTCAATCTGTACTTTCTACAGGGAATCCATACATCCTCAGGGTCTAGTCTGATTAAGGATAAACCCACAGAGCATGAGCTGTCACACTTCATCAGGGTCAGTTTGCAGACTGCCAATACCCAGAGCTGTTCCTGGATTTGGCAGCAGCAGCTGCAGCACCTAGGAAACAGAACTTCAGAGAGCATCTAGGAGTAGAGGCAGCAAGATAAAATTTCTACAATAACTTCTTCATGGAAGAAGGAGTATGGAGATGTCTGGGATCCATTGGAGAGGTTTCCAATTTTCCTAAAAGGCTGAAGAACCCGCTATAGGAAGGCATTCAAGTGAAGCTTCTTTCTTGGTCTCAGGAAGCTGAACTATTGCTTAATGAGGTCCCAAGCTAAGACATTGGCCCCTAGAGGACGAAGTTGTCCCCAAACAGAAGGAACAGCCCTTTTTACCCTCTGTTTGTGTATTCTTACTTACCTTCTTCAAAATCATGTGGGAAGGATGTTTAAAAATGCAGATTACTGAACTCATTTCCTGAAGCTCCATATTTAGTAGATCTGAGGCTGGGCTCAAGAATTCATATTTTTAATAAGGACCATCATGGAGTTTTATAGTTAAGCAAGTTTGGAAAACACTACTTAGGTGATGTAAGAGTTAGAATATCTAATTCTCTGACAGCAGGCAGCAAGGGAGGATGAAACTAAGTACTAGGTTTGCAAGGTTGAAGTAGTACACCCGCAGGCAGAACTAAAGAGACTAGAAAGTGGAGATTGTGTGTAGGTTAGGCACAGTTCTGGTTTCGCTAAGTTAAAAGGTTTTGTTATCAATTACCCTTGTTCTCAAGGATGTCATAGTTTAATGGAAGAAATAGACACATAACCAAATAATTGGGAAACTCATGGCTTTGGTGTTGTGGTAGATGTATAAACAAAATGAAATAGAAGTAAAGAAGGGAAGTAACTCTACTGGGAGAGAGGAGGGGTCAGGAATGACTTTGGTCTTGAAGAAGAGATAAGGATTTTTCATAATGAATAGGGGATGAAGGACAGTTCAGCCAGAGGAAACAGTATGTGCAAAAGCAGTTGAAAGAATTAGGCATTTTGAGGGAAGGGTATGGAAACACATTGTAGTTAGAAGGTAGAATGCCAGAAGGGAGGGGATATAGAAACCAAGTAGATTGGAGTTGAGTAGTAAAAGTATCTTGTAATTTTATGCTAGGAAATTTGAAAATTATCCAGAACTCCACAAAAAATCAATTCAGCTTTCTAGGCATTTTTTAACAGAATATAATTATCAGATTTATTTTCTACATTTAAAGCAACACATATACTATATGATCTGGGTATATGCTACAGATTGAGTTGGATCCCCAAAATTTGTATGTTAAAGCTCTAATCACCAGTGTGGTGCTATTTGGAAGTGAGGCCTTTGGGAATTAATTAGGTTTAGATGAGGGTATGCCCATGAGAGGATTAGTGCCCTTATAAGAAGAGAAATATCAGAGCTCCCTTTTTTCTCTGCCATTGAGGAATCAGCAAGAAGCCAGCGACCTATAAGCCAGGAAAAGAACTCTTAGCAGGAACCAAAACTGCTGGCATTTGGATCTTGGACATCCCAGCCCCATCCTAGCCTTGGAGTATGAGAAATAAATATCTATTGCTTAAGCCACCTAGTCTACATTTTTTTATAGCAACCTGGGCTAAGACTATGTACAAGTTTGTTGTTTATATTTCTGTGTTTGAAATATGTGTAGAAGGTGGGTGGGGAACCAAAGGAAAAATTAAGAAAATTGAAGAGTTCTCTGACCCTAGAGGTCAAGATTAGAAAACTATTATATTGCAGCCTACCTGCTTATAGGTTGTTGTGTCATCATATGGGGACATTTAAAAGATACCACTATTCCCCTACAATGCAGCTTACTAAATCCATGGCTAAACACCATTCCATAAATGAGATGAAGGTATATGTGAAAAATTAGGATGCTCCATGGTAGGAAACTGGCGAGAAGTAAAATTAAAAAACAAAACAAAACAAAAAACCATGAGCTAAGGCAGAAAAATTATTGAAAATAAATAGTGATAAAAATAGGTAATTGCATGTTAACTAATTCAGATTGTCTCATGGTGACAACTAAGATGGCTGTGACACACCTATGGTAAGTTCATTGTTAATCTTTCTACTATTTCTCTCTTACACTGACATTTCCACTTGAGGGACCATCTATAGGGCTATTTCTATTTTCACAGTATTCCCAGTGTCAAGATTCATGAGGTCAGATGTGAAGATGAATTTGTTGGTTAAGCTGTTCTCTCTTAAGGGCAAGAAGCTTAATCATTTTTTTTTTTTAACTGACCTTGTCTTGTCTGGAGATGAATCAATGAATCAAGTTAGGAATGGTAAATCATGAATAAGTGATTTATGCTTGTCTTGATCAAATATGATAGATTGCTTGGGTTCCTGACTATTACTGTATATAAAGATTTATATAATATACAAGTGACTATGGATTGAAGAAAAAAACTGAAAGTTTTCTCCAAGGATATGGTCCTATGTAACACTATAAACGTTATTCCAAGTGAGCTAGCTCTTCAGAGAATGATGACTGGATATGATTAATTGGATATAATTTTTTCAAGTAATTAAAATATTCCTCATGTTCTCATTTCTTTCCTTTTCCATCCATCGTTTTCTTGTTTGCTTGTTTTCTTTTTAAGCAATCACACCAAAGTCCTATAGGTAATCAGTAATTCAAAATCCATTTGGTAATGGGTCCTTTTTTTTCTTTTTTATAGAGATTTATTTATTTATTTATGGAGGGGCATGAGTGGGTGGAGGGGAAGAGGAAGAGGGAGGGAGAGAATCTCTAGCAGACTCCTCACTGAGCAAAAAGCCCTGATGGAAGTCTTGATCTCATGACCCTGAGATCATGACCTGATCCAAAAATTAATGGGTCTTTCTTATGATCTACCCACTGAAATTTCTGGAAAGATCTTTACAGTCATTTACCAGCAATAAATGAGGAGATTCACTGTGGTCAAATACCATCAGAGCTAAACTGCTAAATGATTGAATTTCATCTGGATAATCTGCCATATGTCATGTGTTTTTCTGGTAGAAGAGAAGGGATAGAGACAAGATGGCAGACCAATAAATTGAAGTTCATTCAACTTTTCATGCCTGTATCTCCTAGAGAAGATCCAACTGATTTGCCAGCCTGTTTTGTGTCATTTTCCACATGAGACTTTAAAAAAAAAATAAATCAAGAGATGATTGACAAATGATAATTTTACTCAAATTGGCAATATATGTCATACACAGTGTTCTGGAAGCAGAGATTTGGGATAGAAAATATTTTCTTTTCCTGGAAATTGAAATAACTATAGTTCTTCATAAACATTGTTACATAATGAAAAGCACTGCATGCCATGAAAGTTACTGTCATCATCAAAGTAGAAATCATGGTGATAGTTTGAGTTATGTGCTTGGCAAGCTGAGGACCCTATAAAATCATTTTTCTTGGTCTTAAAAAAATATTCAGTGTGAGATAGAAATTCATCTTCTATGTAATTTTTTCATTCAACATTATAAGGAATAAAAGAATAAATGTGTTTTTAATGTTTTAAAGGGGGATGAACTAATTTGACAGGATATATTAAATGTATTTAACCTCACTTTATGTAGATTATAGAACACCTTTGCTCTAATGAATAGTAAGAAATAAAGTTGTTGTCATTTTTCAGTCTTTTCTGGGGCTTTATTTTTTAATTTTTTTCTAATATTCTGATATTTCAAGTTCCATTCTGGATACTTTTGTGGATCTTTAACTTTGAGAATCATTTCATTTTTGAAGTTCTTAGGATCTCTAGAGTTTTTATATCAGCAAACCTTCAGACACTAAAGGCAAGGAAGATTTGAAGAACATTTCAGAGACCATCTAAAACAACTAACTGGGTTACATAAGCAAAATTTTAGGATGTGGCAAAAGTGAACAGATTTTTCAGATATAATTTAGGTTCCTAGTTGGTTTTACTTTGACTTACTCAAAAGGCAGTTATCCAGTGGGTGCTACCAAATCAAGTCAACCCTTTAAAGGAGAGATTAGTCTTTCCTTGAGCTCAGAGACATTTTCCTTCTGGCCTGAAGAAACAAGACACCGTGACTTATATAACTGTAAGAAAGTGAATACTGCCAATAACCACATGTGCTTGGAAGAGTATTCCAAGCCTCAAATAAGACTGCAGACATCTTGGGCGCCTGGGTGGCTCAGTGGGTTAAAGCCTCTGCTTTCGGCTCAGGGCATGATCTCAGAGTCCTGGGATCGAGGCCCACATCAGGCTCTCTGCTCAGCAGGGAGCCTGCTTCCTCCTCTCCCTGTCTCTCTGCCTGCCTCTCTGCCTACTTGTAATCTCTCTCTGTATCAAATAAATAAATAAAATCTTGAAAAAAAAAAAGACTGCAGACATCTTATTAGAGAAGTAGATCCAGCTATGTTGTGCCTGGACTGTGGATCTACTGTGAGATAATAAATGACTGTTATTTTAAGCTGCAAAAATTTGTGGTGATTTGCTTATATCAATAAAAGACTCACACAGGGATATCAGGGGTTTGTTAGTCTTGGTTCTCCAGAAAAAGAGAACTAATAAGATATGATAGAGAAGGCGCCTGGGTGGCTCAGTTGGTTAAGTGGCTACCTTCAGCTCAGGTCATGATTCCAGGGTCCTGGGATCGAGCCCTGCATTGGGCTTCCTGCTCAGCGGAGAGCCTGCTTCTCTCTCTCCCTCTTCCTGCTGCTTTACTTACTTGTGCTCTCTGTCTCTCTGTCAAATAAATAAATAAAATCTTAAAAAAAAAAAAAAAGATATGCTAGAAAAAGAGACAGAGACAAGAGCTAGTAGTTATGGAATCTGAGAAGTCCCAAGGTCTGCAGCTGGAGACTCAAGAGGGCCGATGCGTAAGTCTGAGTAGAAGACTGATGTCCCAGCTCAACAACAGTCAATCAGAGAAAGGAAATACCCTTTCAGTTTTTTGTTACTGTTGTTCTACTCAGGTCTCCAACAGATTGGATGAAACCCACTAGTAGGGAGGAGGGCAATCTACTTTCCTCAGTCTATTGATTCAAAAGTTAATTTCAACCCAAAACACCTTTACAGACACATTCAGCATAAGATTTAACCAAAGATCTGGGCACCCAATGTCTCAGTCAAATTGACATATAAATTAACCATTATGAGAGGTAACAAACAGATGACTTTATGCAGATACTAGTCATTTCCTGTGGATCTGCTTTAAGATAATGCCCAATCCATTGCAGAGAATGCATGAATGGTTCCAAGGTTTGTCTACATGTCTAACAGTTTATTTTATTATTTTTGTATTAATATTTATATTAAATTTCTCTATCCTTAATTTTCCTTACCACTGAACACCAATTCATCCTTTCAAATAAATAAATTAGTAAACAACTAATACTGTAGGTAAAAGTCTATAAATCAAACCAGTATTAGGCACTCAATAGCCTTATTCTTCAAGACATTATTTGTATATATTATTTAATTTAAACAAACTCAAATACTCACTAGGTACAAAATAATGTACTGTGTACTATTAGTAATATAAAAAAGTATTATACTGAGCCTTTACTACTAACAAACTATCTAGTGGGAACAGAGCAGACATACATACACTAATGCAAGCAGACTAGAACAAAAATCTTAATATGCTATGAAACTGTGGGAGAAGAGATCGGTTCTGTGGGGGAAGATGAATTCTAACTAAGGGATTGTAGGTTTTAGGGAAAAGGTAATATTTGTAACCAACATTAAAATTTCAGAAAGTAGTTTGAAATGTGGGGATATAGTGAAATTTATTATAGTAATAAAGGATGGAAATGGTCTATATTGGTTATACACTTCTCAAGATGGCAGGAGTATAAAATAGCATGGCATTTGAGCTCGGAAGATTTTGGTTTGTGTATCAGTCAGTTCACTTATGATCAAACTTAACTTTCCTGAGTCCAAGATTTCTTGACCATAAAATGGGGATAATATTAAAACCTGCATTCATGCTGTAAAATCGTATGAGATCATGTGATTGGTCTGATTAAGGTAAAACATTTATTTTCTCAATTACTGCTTCCTGCTGTGCTCTGTTAAATTCCCATCAACACCTGAATAAGGAGCTTCTGAAAGGACATCTGTCTGTGATTCCCTATCTTTTATTTTACTTATTTTATTAAAACAAAACAAAACAAAACACCTCATTACAGCAGAGACTTTGTTTCAAAGTTTGAAAAAAGTTATAATCTATTTCATTCAAAACTTATGTCCTCTAGGCAGTACCTAGACTTTCAGCTCCAATATCGTGGAGCAGAAGGGGAAGGGAGGGAAAGGTTGGGTGGTATCTCCTAGTCTGTCCTCTGTCTTCCTTTTTTTCCTCTCATAGTGTTCTTTGTGAGACAAGGCAGATAGAAAGATAAATTGGTCAATCCATAGCTAGAGAATAAGAATTATTTTCTACAGAATTTTTTATAATCTGTAGATAATTTGTACTCTTTTATTAACTTTTTTTTTACTTAGAGCATCTTTGTATGCATATTCTTTTTTGTTTTCATAAATATATGGGTTGGATTTTCTTGAACTCTTAGCATAAGACTTCTGCAGGGAAGCTGGGAGGGGCCAGAGAGATTTTTCAGGCTTCAGGTCCGAGGGTTCCCCACTCCCTTCTACATAAATAGATTGTTTCCTACTGATAATATGGCATCACTGAGTCTCCCTCTCTGATTTTTTTTTTTTATTAGAGAAAGAGAGAGAGAAAGCAGAAGGAGCAGAAGAGAACAAGAGCAGAGGGGGATGGGTGGAAGGGAAGAGGGAGAGAGAGAAGCAGGCTTCCCACTCCACAGGGAGCCCCGACACTGGGCTCCAACCCAGGACCCTGGGATCATGACCTGAGCTGAAGGCAGACACTTCATCTTAACGGACTGAGCTATGCAGGCACCCCTCCCCTCCCTGATTCTCAGAACCCATCTTGGTTCAGAGCTTATCCCTACAACTCTGTTCTTTCATGATTTTTCTCACAGGCTGCCATCAACAAGTGGCCCAGAACTTGTCACTTATTTTCTGATGTTTTCTTAGCTCTGCCTTCTCTGAGTACCCTCAACATTCTGCAAGCCTATTCCTTCCTTCCCCAGCGCTTAAACATTCCACCTCAGCTGAATTCACAGTACTTGCTACTCAGGATAGGCTTTCCTACTCCTTTTGGGTGTGAAAAGTTTCTAGAGATTTCTGAGATATTCCATTGATTAGACTCTTTGCAGTCCCCTTTTTCCTCACAGTATCATTTCAACTTTCTGTATGGGCTTCTTGCCAGACTCTGATTTCCTTCACTTACCTGTAATTTGAAGCTTCTAAGTTTTCTTCAAGCTTAAATAAACACATAATTTGTGAGTGCTTTTCATCTTTCTTCCTTTTTTTTCAGAAGAATATGAGGCTATTCAAGCCTCAGCTGCCACCAAATTCCTACCGGAAGCACGTGACTTAATTGAATTTTATGATTGCAATATCTTCATATATCTCTCACAACTTTAAATATTTAATATAACACTCCAGTTCCCTTACTTTTGGTCATTGAAATTCTCTTTTAGACCCTCTTACCACTAATTTTTACAGACTGGGTGGTGGGGGTAGACAGAAGGCAAGTTTGTGGGAATGGCAAAATATGTTGGTGTGGAGATATAGACCACCTTTCTTCTGAGAATGTTTCTCTCCTTGGGTCCCTCATATGGACAATCCTCAAAAGCACTCTTCTGTCTCTCTGACTCATGTTCCTTCACTCATGGCTTAAACATGGATACAGATACCCAAGTGGGGCTGTGTGGAGAAAATGGTGGTAGTGTTTACAGATGCTGACCCACCTGGAAGCTAATGCTGTTGGTCCCCAATTTTCTGCCTCTCAATTTCTTCTGATTCTCCTCCAGCTCTGATTATCCCCATTGAAGCTACAATGGCCACCTTTTAAATATTGCTCTTCTCTATGTATTGTTGGATTTCAGGAATTTTTCATTGTTTGTGATCCACTCAGGGAAACACTTCCAGCTTAGAGTAATTTTTTTCCTTTCCTTGTTTTGTTATTCATTTCTTTCATTTTTTAGGGATTCATGATGGATCAGAAGGGCTATAATATATCTTTAGATCTCTACCTTTTAGGTGGAAACTAACACATTTCCTTTACTTTTCAACATTCTGGTCCTGTTCTTTTGTATAAAGTATGGCTTGTCAGTGTTCTTCTTTTAAATTGGTGCATGGTACTGAATAAAATGCTCTCCTTGTTCTGTCATGAAAAATAGGTGGGCCGTCACCTCCTTTGCCCTATGAATACAGTGTAAGATTAAATTAACACATTTTGACGGTTATATCACATTTGCTTTTATGGAAATTAAATCAACTAACACCACTAAGCCTTTTTATATTTAATATTTTTGATAGATATACTGATGCTAAGTTAAGTATCTATATCTTGCATTTTTGCAGTTATATTTTTGACTCATTTCACTTTTTTAGTCCATTTTTTTGGGATTTGGTTTGTTGTATAGCCTATGACCTATCACCCCCCATTTTTATATAAATTATTATCAATATGACAGACCTAAAAATAAAGGACAGCTACATTTTATTTTGGGATAATATTGGGACAACTCATATATTACATCAACTAAATAATTATATTTTGTTATTTTCAATACTTTTCTAGGGAAACTATTTACTCATTCAATATTTATTGAACACCAAATCACGCTCTAGATTCTGGTGACAGAACAAGCCAAAAAAAACAGCAGCTACAAAAAAAAAAAACAAAAACTCTCACGTTCTCATGGAGTTTATCGGTGAAAGAGGTGAGACTACCCACAAGCACATTTCAAAAAAACAGTATCAGTGAGATATTGTTTTGCAGAGAATTAAATAACACGACCTGATAGAAAATGCTTAAATGACTGTATTTGCTATTTCTGATTAATAATTGTCTTTTTGTTTTAAGGCAATGGAGGTGTTATGTACTCATAAAAAGCCTTCAGGTACAGGTAACTTGAGAAAAATCCCAGAACAATTTCTAGTTACAGCCTTTCACACACCAGGGTGCCCTAAAGACACTAAGGTTTCAAAATACAATTTCATCAAGGATCCCTAGCCATAGATAACCTAAGGAAGTAAGAATTATATTTCCTAATTAAGCTGATGGTGTTATGTGCATCATAAATTTAGTTGCCCCCATTAAATAAATAGGGCCAATATGTTTTATACTTACTTTGATTATGATCGAAATACCTCTTGACTCTTTTGTCTTGGATGATCTAAATAACTTCCTATTAGAGAAATTGGGACAATAGTATATATATTGATGTAGGTGTCTTTTGCAAATAATTACTTTGTCTTAGCAAAAATTGAGTTTATAGCTTCAAATCTACTTACTTCCTACTTGCCTCAAGTTCTAATGTTATTTCAGATTATGTTACCCTACAACTGTTCACAGGTGGTCTTTGCTTTAGAATCCCAACTTATAGTATTATTTTTTAACCTTATAACATTTTTCTGCACTTTAATATCCTCATAACATCTCTTCCCTTCCATAATTCCCATTCATTTTCAAATATGAAGAAAATATGCATTTTTACTCACTGTCAGTTGTATTAGAAATTGGTATTTTTTTGTAAAGCAACTTGAAAATACTGTTGAGTGGTGCCTGGTGGCTCAGTTGGTTAAGCATCTGCATTTAGTTCAGGTCATGATGTCCTGGTCCTAGGATCGAGCCCCTTGTCAGGTTCCCTGCTCAGCGGGGAGTCTGTCTCTGCCTCTCCCTCAGCTTCTCCCTTCACTCATGTTCTCTCTCTCTAAAATGAATAAATAAAATATTTTTAAAAATACTGTTGGAATATAGACTGCATGGACATCTTCCATTTCCAGATGGTGGATAAAACATTTTTCCCCTTACCATTTTAACACTCCATTAAAATGATAAAAGCAGTTAGAAGTAGGTGAAATTTTAGAGCAACAAATGAAATAGAAACAATTCATTCCTGGACAAGAGTTTTCCACAAATTTCTTAAATTAGGAAACGGTGTGATTTTAAAGGAAAAGGTACATAAACATCTAACTCTAAAGATGGTAGTGACATTAGAGATGACTTGAAAAAAGTACAGACACTGCTCTCTTACGCTTTGCTTCTTACCACCTCTCCCATGAAGGAGAGCTCTAGCACACCGCTCAGCCAGGTGGATGCTAACTAGTCAGGTAGGGACAAAACTTTCCCTGGGCTTGTTGGTGTGTTCAACTACACAGTTGTGTGACTGTCTTTTCCTTGCTCCAGCAGGGGTGAGTAAGACCAGGTGGACTGTTTCAAGCAGGTTTTTTAAATGTATATTTTCTTTTAACCATTTAACGAACAAATAGGTATTGGATGAGTACTTGGTGCCACACACATGAGGCATTTGGGTTAAAATGGTGAGTAAAATACTTATACAATGTTCACAAAACCAACATTCTAGCAGGGTGATTGATCACACATTCACACAAATATAAAATTACAGCTGTAATAATTTCTGTGATGGACAAGTACATGTTGCTATGGGAACAGACAATGGGGCACTAGTTATATTTTCGCACAATATCACGAAAAGGCGAGATCTAACTGCAATCTGAAGAATGAGTAGGAGGACTTAACTAGTAAACAGAGAAGGTAAAAGAACCCCCAGCAGCAGAAAGAGTATGTGTAAAGCAATATGCCAGGGAGGTGCTGGGAAAGTTCAAAATCATAACAAAAGTCCAGTAAGACAAGAGAACAGAAAACTAGAAATGCGGGTAGGGGCAAAAGACATATGGCAGCCTAAGACATGTACGATGGTTAATTTTTATGTGTCACCTTGACTGGACCACAGATGCCATATCTGTGATACTTAGACATTATTTCTGTGTGTGTCTGTTATGGCATTTCTGGAAGAGATCAGTATTGGAATTGGTAGCCTGAGTACATCAGGTGGCTTTCCCTAATGTGATGGGGTGTCACCTAATTCTTGAAGGAATTGAAAAAAAGTATTGAAAAAAAAGGCAGAGAAAAGTTAAATTCATTCTAACTGTTGAGCTGGGATATCTAATCTTCTGCCCTGGATATTCCTGGTTCTCAGGCCTTCAGACTCGAACTGGAATCTATATCTTTAACTCCGAGACCTCAGGTCTTCTAAAAAAATCACTGACCAGCTGACTGGGTCACCAGCTCCAGATGGCAGATCATGGGACTTCTCAGCCTCCATGTTCACATGAACCAATCTCTTCTAATAAATCACTTTCCGGATATTTACACATAGGCATCACCTATCCTTTCTGTTTCTCTGGAGAACCCTGGCTAATAATCATCATATTAAGAGTTATTTGCTGAGGTGCTTAGGTAGCTCAGTTGTTTAAGTGTCTGACACTTGATGTTGGATGAGGTCATGATCTCAGGGTTGTGACATTAAGCCCTGTGTGGGGCTCTGTGCTGGGCATGGTCCTGCTTAAGATTCTCCCTCTGCCCCTTCTCTGTGTGTGCACATAAGCACAAGCTCTATCTCTAAAAAAAAGAAGAAAGGAAGGAAGAAAGAAAGGAAGAAAGAAAGGAAGAAAGAAAGAAGAGAAAAGAAAAAAACTTTAAAAAAAGAGTTAATTGCTCATAGAATCATAGGATAAAATTTAGAAGGAGTTGTTGAGGAAAGTCTGATGATAGCTTAGTACTTATTAGTACTCATTCCTTCATAGAGGACCATTTATAATTTAGTTATCTAAAAAAATATTTCTTTTTTTTTGTTTTACATTCTAGAACTTTTAGGATTATTTAAACTTGGTGTTTTAAAATTTTACAGCATATCTATGGTGATAAACTGTTCATTATTTTGTTGGAAAATCAGTGAGAACTCACAGTGATCATGCCTTCATTTTATCAAAATATCCTCCATTACCTTGTTTCCTCCCTTTAAATGCTTTGTTGTTGTTGTTGTTGTTGTTTTTAAGATTTTATTTATTTGACAGAGAGAAACAGCGAGAGAGAGAACACAAGCAAGGGGAGTGGGAGACAGAGAAACAGGTTTCCTGCTGAGCAGGGAGCCTGATGCAGGGCTCGATCCCAGAACCCTAATATCATGACTGAACCAAAGGCAGATGCTTAAGGACTGAACCACCCAGGCGCCCTTCCTCCAAATGCTTTTAAGATATTTTATCATTAGTTTTTACCAGTTTGACTATGATGTACCTTAATGTGCTTTTCTATATGTTTGTCCCACTTGTGGGTTGCTTAGCTTTTTGAAATCTTAGGTTTATAGTTTTCATCAAATTTGAGACATTTTTGGTGGTCATTTTATTATTTCTACAAAGATCCTCATCTGCTCCCCATGTCTCTGTTCTCCATCTGGACCACCAGTGCCCATTCTATTATATTAGATAACTTGATATTGACCCACAGGTCACTGCTGCTCTGTTTATTTATTTCTTTCAGTCTTTGTTGTCTCTGTTTTGAGTAGTTTATCTTGCAAGATTTTAATTTCATTGATTATTTTCTTTTGCAGTGTTTAATTTACTGGTAATCATTTGAGAATATATATTTTTATTTCTCCACATTTCTAGAAGTTTTATATTGGTTTCTTTAAATAACTTCTATTTCCCTCTTCAACATTTTTGTATTTTCTTTTATAATTTTGAGCATATGGAAAATATTATGATAACTATTTTAACATAACTATCTTCTAATTCCATAACTTCTGTTATTTCTGATTTCCTTCCACTGACTGGTTTTAGTCTAATTAGGTGTCATATTTTCTTTATCCCATGCATACAGACAATTTTTTACCGGGTGCTTCACATTATAGTTTTTACATTGTTAGTACTAGTTTTTTGTTTTGTTTTTGTATTCCTTTAAAAAGTGCACTTTGTTCAGGCATGCAGTTAAATTACTCAGGATTAGTTTAAGTCTTGCTTTTAGTTTGGTTTGGAAGTGTCCAGAGCAGCCTTTGGCCTAGGGTTCATTTTGCTCATTACTAATGAGGACTTTGGAAGATTCTACCCTGAGCATTGCGACTTCTCTCCACTATTCCCATCCCAGAGCTTGTTCAACCTCCGGTTTTCTGGTGACGCTTTTAGGAGCCACCTGGAATTCTAGCCAGTATATAGAATGTCAGTGTTTAGGGAAAGATTCATGTCTTAGATATTGAAAGCTGTCTTTGTCCAAAGTTCTCTTCTCTATTATCATTCTCTTCTTCGTATTATGTTTGGAAATTACCTTTTGGCAGTAAGCTGGAGCAATTATAGGGCTTACCTTATTTGTTTCACTTCCCTCGGGTATTTCATTTTGTGGTTGCTTATTGTCTAATGTCTCAAAACAATTGTTTCATACAGTATATCCTGTTTTCTAGTTGTTTATGGTGGGAGAATAATTTCCAAAACATTTAATTCTTTATGAAGATAAGCTTTAGTTGATATATTTATTTATTATTGTTGTTGGACTTTGTAGATTGATTTATCTTTTTTTTTTTCTCTATTGTATTTTTTTCTCTACTAGGTTTTTGGTCTTATTTCCCTGAGGAAATGACCTCTCATATTCATTATGACTTACTTTATTTTTACAATCCTATTTTAATTTTCAAGAAGTTTTCTTGCCTTCTGATTTCCCCATTATATATTTATGAAAATACCATCTTCTCAAATATATCATAAAATATTGATTAAAAATGGGGGAGTTTCTCCTTTTCTTTAGACATTTGTTGGTTTTTATTTCTTTGGCTGTTTTAGGATTCTTTTAATAGCTTGGTGATTCTTTATTTTCTCTCTGTAACTAAGGATAAGTGCATAAAGATCTTATTGTGAGCCCTTTTCATTTTGAGTACAGTGTGCAGTGGCTTATTTTGCTTAAAGTATGCACATAGAAAATCAGTCACTGTTTTATGGGACCATTAAATGCCAGAATGCAGAGATCTTTTCATTAGGATACAAATATATACATTTAGCTGTCCCAATTCTCAATTTCTTAAGAGAAGAATCATTTTAGTGGAGCAGTGAGGGATGTTGAAACTTCTTATTCTCTGATTCTGCTTTACCTATAAATGGTTATTATTGTAGACATATTATTTAAACTATTGTTTTAAAGTAATGATGAAGGAGAGAAATAATATCTGTAGTGAATCCACAGCCTTCGACAAAACTCCTTTCTTCTGTGGTCTTATTGGTGAACTTCAGTTCTTGCAAAATGGTCTTTGAAACTGTTCAAAGACTGGGTAATAAAAGTGACTTGGTTCATTTTGCAGATCAAATGCAAGATAGATAGATGAATGATACTTGTTTTTGGATTCAATGAGAAAGATGAATTTGAGGTGGGGGCAGAGTCTGTGCAAGGTGACTGAGTGACTGAGTGATTTCCTTTTTCTTTTTCTTTTCTTTACTTTTCCTTTTCTTTTTCTTTCTTTCTTTCTTTCTTTCTTTCTTTCTTTCTTTCTTTTTTTTTTTTTTTTGAGAGAGAGAGCAGGAGTGTGTGCACAGGTGAGTGGGCAGGGAGAGGGACAAAGGGAAAGGGAGAGAAAGAGAATCTTAGGGGGGCGGGGCTCAATCTCAAAACCCTGAGATCATGACCTGAGCCAAAATCAGCAGTGGGCAGCTTGCCAGCTTAACCGACTGAGCCATCCAGGTGCTCCTAGCTGATTTCTGTCCTGATCCAAATGAAAGAGCGAGTAGTTTGAGAGATTGGGAAGTGGCATGAAAAGCTAGAGAAACAGAAGTAAATGGATTCTTAAGACATTTAAGACACGAAATCACCAGTACTTGATACTGGGTTGGATGGTGGGTGAGGGAAAAAGTGGTGCCACTGATGAATCCTATCCTTCTAAGTTATATATTGAATGGATAATGGAGCCAGTCACTGAGACAAACAAGAAATCCTGAAAGGAGTATTCATGAGTTGAATTCAGCTGCTTTTGAGGTCAGCTAAGTATGTGAGGAAGGTATTTGTGGCTAGAGATGGCAGGCAACATCTGGGTTGGAGATAGAAATGTATTAGTTGCTCAGAAATAGCTTTCCTAAAAGATATGGGCTTAGATATCTCCAGTTATTCTACCAAGTTTCGTGAGAGGAGAAGGGCATCTGGGACTGAACCTTCAGAAATGCAGCACTTAGTATTAAATAAAGGAGAGCAACCCAGAAATATAGAAAAAGTGTAGTAGGGGTGCCTGGGTGGCTCAGTCGTTAAGCGTCTGCCTTCGGCTCAGGTCATGATCGCAGGGTCCTGGTATCGAGCCTCGAATTGGGCTCCCTGCTCAGCTGGAAGCCTGCTTCTTCCTCTCCCTCTGCTTGTATTCCCTCTCTCGCTGTCTCTCTCTCTCTCTGTCAAGTAAATAAATAAATCTTTAAAAAAAAAAAAAGATAAAAGATAAAGTGTAGTAGACAAAACAAAACAAAACAAAAACCACCAGGCTAATGAATGCTGTTTCATGGAAGCCAAGGAAAAATGTTATTCCAAGGAAGTAGAAATGTCAAGACTTGAATATCACTGGAGTCATAAAAGATGAGAATTGAAGCATATTCATTGGACACAGTGCCTTAAAGGTAAAAGGCTGAATACATTTCCTGAACCAGATATTCCAGACTCCTGATTTCCCAGCGTAATTATTTATAATATATCTTTTTACTTTTTAAGACGAGTCCTGGTTTGTACAATAAATCACAGTTCACCTTGGTTAGAGGTCTTACACTGCGACTATTTAAAATTATGTTGAGTGAGGTAATGGGGACACAAGTCAGATTTTCAAGAAATAAATTGTTTTTGGGAAACTAGGGGAAGGGGTCAGTGGTATTTAGCAACTATGAACAAAAAAAAAGTTTAGTTATGAGGGGGAGGCAAAGGTAAGTGCCTGAAGAGAGATACAAATTGACAAAGGCTATTGATGTTTGTCGTTATTGTTGGTATTGTCTTTTCTTTTCTTTTTTTTTTTAATTCTTTTTTTTTTTAAATTTTATTTTTATTCTTTGCCCAAGGGGTACAGGTCTGTGAATCATCAGGCTTATATCTTTCACAGCATTCACCAAAGCACAAACCCTCCCCAATGTCCATAACCCATCCACCCTATCCCTACCCTCCCACCCCCCAGTAACCCTCAGTTTGTTTTATGAGATTAGAAGTCTCTTATGGTTTGTCTCCTTCCCCATCCCATCTTGTTTCATTATTTTTCCCTCCCTACCCCCCACAACCCCCCACNCACCCTGCCCCTTTTCTTAAATGAGATTGAATATGTAAGACTGCTCTAATATTCAGGAAGGAAGAAGGAAATTTTGCATGGAGACATAGTTCTGTTTGTATGTTTAAAGAAGGAAGAGGTGAGATGAATCGCTGAGAGGAAAGGGGAAAAGGAGACAAGAGGTTACCACAGATTTGAGCAAGCAGAGGACACAAGCAGTCAAGTATCAAGTAGTTCAGGTTTTTAATGTTAAATAGGCAGAGCAAAACTTTCTGCCTCCTAAATGAGACAGACCAAAACATATCAAATGAAGAACTTTTCATAGTCTAAGAAGCTTAAATGCAAAAAGATTTGGAGCTGAAACTGCAGGAAATAATTCAGTGTTCATAGACCTCATCCTTTCCCCCACCCCCAGCACATCATCACCACCTTTCTGGGCTTATGTCAATTTTGCCTAGGAATCCGGTGGAATTTTCTTTCCCACTTTTTCTTTCTTTTGTTTTTGTTTTTGTTTTGGGGAAAAAGACAAACCAATTCTGAGTTGCTTAATCAAAGACAACCTGAGAGACATAATTCATGGTAGCCCACAGAATCAACGAAGAACTGACTCATCAGAACCCAAGAAATTAAGAACCCCATGTGATAAAATCATGTGCTATGATTTTTATAGTTTTGAATAATTTTGCAAAGAGAGTCAGGTTAAGATGACTTCAAGAACAGAGGAAGAGCAGTAGGAGTGGGAGTCGCCATGCAGGATCTCCGATATTGTCCTAAGGCACTGGATTTTATGCTGAAGATATTGGGAAACCACCTTCTGTATTTTGATGGAAATATGTTTGGTATGTACCATATGTAAATTAGCCAACTTAGGGATTTTATAAAATCAAATGGTGTCTGAAGTAATAAATAAGCCGTCTGCGTGTTGCTCTTCGCACAAAAACCACAGTAAAAAGTCATAAGCTTTACTGAAGCTGAGGGAAAATTAAAAAGAAAGAAAGAAAGAAAGAAAGAAAGAAAGAAAACCAGAAACTTTGAAGCAGAAAATTATGGGAATGCCCTGTGCTTTCTCTCCTGTGTGACTTGCATACACTGCTTCCTTTCTCAGTAATGCCATTCTTCCTCTCCTCTGAAGGACTTCTATTCACTCGTCAGACTCAAATATTCCCCTTTCTGAGAAATCTTTCTTGGGTTCTATAAGATTTAATTACTTTTTCTCTCTGCTCTCCTGTTATCATTGTTCGGTCTCCATTATAAGACTTAGGACTTCACTGTAGCTATGTGTTTAGTCTGTGTTCTCTGAGTTCTGCACTGGGGCTAGCGACTCCATTGGTTATGGAATGGTATAGGAATAGTACACTAAAGTCATTTCAAGTTATTTGATTAGAGATCGTGCAGGTACGTGACATCCATAGACTAGGAAAAAATTCAAGGGATGTTAAAACACGTGACTAAAAGAGGTCATTCATGGAAGAATAGAGGCCCATTTGGTGACTGTGGTAGCCATGATCTGTGTGGACTCTGTCCCACACTCCCCCATATGCACCCCCATGTGTATATCGGGGGCTGCACACACCCCCCCCCCCCCTAATATAACCCCCCACACACATTTCAGAGCCTCCTCTGCTGGCTGGATTCCAGTTTGATCTGCCAATAACAGACACTTACAAGGGAGTAGAAGTCTAACAAGGATGGAAGATTTTTGTTTTTCCATGCTTCTGGTAGGAGAAACAGAGGGTGTGTGGGCTCCTAGACTTCGATCAATTTTGTGGCTGTTCTTAAAGCTCTGTGCTCAATGGCTCCAGCACCAGTAGCAACTAAGTTTCCAATTGTCAGGAGAATGTTGGCTCCCAGTTTATCACAGATTTCCTCCTTCATGCTCCTCCAGCCCTAAGGTCAGTAGCAGTTTCCTGCAATTACTAATCTCTAAGAAACAGTACCTTCATCTTTTGGTTACACTAACCGATGCAATAATTTTAAAACCATTTTCTTATTTTAAAATCCCCTTTGTTGGGACCCCCTATGTGGCTCAGTCTAGATTTTTTTTTTTTTTTTTTTTTTTTTTTTNAGATCACAAGTAGGCAGAGAGGCGGGCAGAGAGAGAGGAAGCAGGCTACCACTGAGCAGGGAGCCGGGGTGCGGGCCTCAATCCCACGACCCTGGGATCATGACCTGAGCCGAAGGCAGAGGCTTTAACTCACTGAGCCACCCAGGCACCGGTGAGTGGCTCAGTCTTTTAAGCATCTGCTGGCCTAGGTCCATAATCCCGGGATCCTTGGATCAAGTCCTGAATCCGGCTCCTTACTCAGCGGGAATTCCGCTTCCCCCTCTGCCTGCCGCCCTCCCTGCTTGTGTGTTTTCTCTGTCTCTCTCTGAGAAATAAATAAATAAAATCTTTAAAAATAATATTTTAAATATTTTAAAAATAATATTTGCTTGAAATACACACACCAGCCAGTGCAGGGCAGGGGAGAGCAGGTGTTGGCATGGAGTAGGATGGTAGCAGTGGAGATGGAAAAGTGTGCGAGTTTGGACTGTATTTTGCAGCAGAGCCAATACAACTAGCTGATAGACTGGACGTAGGGAGGAAGAGAAATGAAAGGATCAAAGGTGATTTCCACTTTTCGATTAGAGAGTCTGGTGTATTTACTGAGATAGGAAAGCACTGAAGAAGAAAAAAAAATGGGTAAAAAATGTAACTGTCCTGAAATTATGTCTGTGAGCATTTAGGATATCAGAAGGCCTTATAAGACTGCTTCTGCCTTTATAAGGAAGAGAAGAAAGGGACTGTTCTTATACAGTTGTGTTATTTAGAAAGGCAGGTTAGGTTCGTGGTTCTAAGTGTGGGCTCCAGCATCAGACTATCTTATTGGGAGTTTATGTTCCTTTGAGGATTTTATTTTTAATCCAGAAAGCTAGTAAGAATTCCGTAACAAGCATGTGTATCCACCATCCAAACTGACAAGGGAGGAGGCAAAGAAATGAGAATAATAACCTCATCTACGACTTTGTTCTTTTATTATATTGCTTAGATTCCTTTTTGTGTAAAAAAGAAATAAAACATTATAGTCAAGTTGTCTTCTGTACCCCTATTTTTTTAAAAGATTTTATTTATTTAACATGGAGATAGCACAAGTAGGCAGAGCAGCAGGCGGAGGGTGAGGGAGAAGCAGGCTCTCCGCTGAGCAGGGAGCCCAAGGCGGGCCTCGGTCCCAGGACCCTGATCATGACCCAAGCAGAAGGCAGCTGCTTAACTTACTGAGCCACCCAGGTGCCCCTCTCTACCCCTATCTTTAACACTCGTTTCCACCTACTACCATGCATTAAATTAGGTATTTATTTTTTTTAGTCTGTATTTTCATACTTTGAATACATATATATGTATCCATGAGTAATATATAAATTTGTATATTTTAATTTTATTTCATGGGTAGAATAATATATTATTCTGTAAATAGTTTTTTTTCTGAATTTTTGTATATCTATATCTGATTGTACAGTAAGCCCCCAGTAAATCTAACTATCATATAGCAAAGTTTTTGGAGAAACTCACTTTTCCTTAAAGAGCCTCAACAAAGGCCCACTGAGATGGGTTTGTATCCTGAACATATGGTGCTCTGCTCTGTCAATATCCTTGCCATGCACCATGTGTGAGCACCTCTGTGTCTAGTCATTAGCTAAACTGAAATGTTATATCCTATGAAGTCCTAGAAGGTCAAACTGTACTGATTGTTGTTATATCTCTAGCACTTAATACAGCACCAGGCCTGGAATATAGGCTTGTTGTCAATGTTTGATGAATGACTGAATGAAATCTGCATTATGCAGAGAACACTTTTTGTGTGGTAAATAACTGACAGCCTTTTTTTTTTTTTTTGAGCTAATTTTAGGAAACGAAACTCTTTAGCATGGGAGCTGATAGAAGTACTGTTACTTGATGTTGAAACTTGGCACAACCTGCAAACCTAAATGGCCCAGTATGAGAATTGCATGTTTGAGAAAAGAACAGAAGGCAAAGAAGAACATGATAAAACCTTATGGAATGTTCCTGGGCAAGGCTTATTCCTCTCTGGGTGTGAAATGCATTACATAATGGTAATCCATTAAGAATACACACTAATAACTAATATTCATTTTGCATATTTAAAATACTACATATCTTGTCATAACAAAACACAGTATAGCAATGGTTTTCACTTATATTTAATATTTTTAAATGGGTGTTTTAAACGTTACCATTTCACTGCACATACTCACTGCATTTCTGAATCAGAACATATTTCTAAAAGACGACTTTATTTCATAGTACTATGTTTTCAATTATGTGCAAATATTTAAGCAACTGAAAAATAAAATATCCATTCATATTCTTAATAGACGTGGTATTCCAACCCATTTTTTGTCACTCCAGATCACAATATACTTTGCCTTGTAAGCTGCATATTGAGTCATGGGAATAATACATTAAAACGTTGTAAAATAAATAGAGATCACCCTTGGGCTAAATAGAGAAAGCACTAAGTTCGTGATGGACATCTACACTTCATAGAAATTAGACATTCAGCCCTATATAGTAATTAAAAAAATCACAGACATGTACCTTTAAATCAATGTCATTAAAAAATCACAGCAAAGACAATGACAATGAAATTTTTGTATGAAGAAAAGATTTCTGAATCACAGGTGATAATCAAATTATTTTGAACAATGTTCAATACTGTTAACAGTTTAGTGTGATTTAGTAATTGAGATACCCCTTGAAAGATATTTGTTTTTAATCAAACAAGTTTAATTGGAGAGAATGTCCTCCAGATTTATCCTAAGTTAATTTCTAAATCTTACCCTGCTCTTCACCGTTCTTAAAGGCCATATTATTTTCCTGGTTTTTTTTTACAATTTTTTTTTTACAAATGAGACATCTTATTTATTATGATATTTTATATATCTAAATATCGCTACACCGAAGGCATGATTAAAAATGCATGGCATATATTAACATTTTAAACACATATAGGAAACAATTATCAAAATGATGTACTGAGTTTTCTAGAGGTCTACAAAAACAAACTAGGCCTTCAAAGTGTCCTAGAAATCTTTTTTTTTTCTCTGAATACAATCTATTCATATTCTCCAAGTAGCAAGTTAAAATGTGTGTGATATATTTGCCACTAAACCTTTCTGTGTGAAATGTAAACACTAAATTACCTAATAGAGTCCTATCTCAACTTCTAAATGGAATTATTTATAACATCTTTGGAATATAATTGAATGAGCTACACTTAACCATCTGGGTATTTTGCTTCCTGCAGACAAATTGCAATGGTATGGTAAAATATTTTGTTTGCTTGTTTATGTGTTTGTTTCTTATTAAACAGATATGATAAAACTGCCTTTGTAGAGCAATCACAGTTTTTTCCTGACTTTCAGAGTAAGGTAGTCCATGTGAAGCAGCTTGATGTAAAGATAAAGAAATAATAATTATTAATATGAATAAAACAGTACCACATATATAATGAAAGGATGACTTGACAATGGCTAAGGATTTCAAAAGATAAAACACAATCCGAGGGGTGTTCATCTGTGTAGTAATATATTGAATAAAGATTCGTTAAAGAAAGAATTATATACTTACTGAGCAGACCAGATAATTAAATAATTACACATTTTGATTGAAAAATATATGTAGTTCATTAAAACGGAGACTCTAACGCCACTTCTCTAGCTAAGCTTCTATTCAGATGCCACGTTTGTACTTTAATTAGAACAAAAGACCGACATTAACTTCAATGCAACATAATAATTCATAATAATGATTGTATATTAATCTCTTGAGCTTGCTGGAATATAACACATGACATATGGCATAGTACAGGCACCTGTGTAGTTCTCTGGGGACTGAGGTGGTGCATATTAATTAGCCCCTGGGAAATAAAATCTGTTTCCTTCTGAGAAAAGCTACCTCAGTGGTTATTGGCTTACAACATCAAAGGAAGTAGACAGAAAACTGTTAGTCTCTGTCTGTACTCATTAAAGCATTGTCTAGATGTGAGCACTGGATCAACTGTTCCTGAATTAATTCTTGACAGCATCCTGCTTAAGAAATTAGAGTAGCCATGCATTTCCTTGGGGTTTTGGCTGAAAACATTGAAATTACTATTTGGTTACAGAAAATTATACAACTATATAATCTAAACACAGAATAATCTAACCAGAAGTATATTAAAATTTGAAGCAGCTCTTTTTTCTTGAATGCTACCTGAAAGTGCCTCAATTTAATCCCTTGCTTTGTAAATTTAGATACAATCTGAATATGAGATTATAAATGTCTTGAAGAAAATTGTCACCTCATAATAAGCAAGGTCTTGAGATTCTTGACAGTCCTAGGTATGCTAAGGGCACTTCAGTGTATATCTTCAAAGGATAATGGAAAGGGATTATGGAAATAAAACTGGCTGATTAACAGATAAATATATATTGAGAAGAATAGATCCTAAAGTTACTTTCTCAGGGGGAAAACAAAAAGCCTAATCCCATTGCTAGAGTATATTTAGAAAGAGAAAACAGAAAATTGAGTGGATATGGTGATGATCAGAAAAGGCTATATTTTAAAGATTTCATTTGCAACTGTCCTTTCAAGTTCTTGTCACCTGTAATTCTAAATTACGTAAAAAAAAACTCACTTAACTGAAAAGTATTTGTACTTGATGGGATGTTTAGCACTCTGTGAAGTTTTAAAACATCTTTCAGAATAGCAGATTCTGAAGCTTTTTTAACCCCATAATTTAAATTTATGCAAGAAATACTAGCAGCTAGGCAGAGTATTTCTTTTTTCAAATATCACATTGTTTGTTTAGCTTTCCCTTGGGTTACATCCATGATCTTGTGATGGAACAGTTATGTTGCTGATATATTTATTGGAATATGTATATCCATTTCCCTTCCGCTCAACACATGGATTGGCAGTTTAAAATAATTCTTTTCGTGAAAGGTGTAAGCCTGATGATTCACAGACCTGTACCCCTGGGGCAAATAATAAAAAAATTTTTTTTAAAATAAAATAATTCTTTTCGACTAGGAGAATGTGTGGCTAAGGCACATTTAAATAGCCTATTAAACCAATGAGATGACAATGTGCTACCTTCAGAGAAAGCTTAATTTTTGGAGTAATTAATTACTCATTCCACAGAATGTCTCTTGAGAACATTTTTGGCTAGGTCTACCAATTTATTGTGCAAATAATTATAGTTTTTTATTTGAGGCAAAGTTGCTGATTCATTATTAGGCAGATGGTAACAGATCATTGTTTATTTTATTTTCATGCACCTATTTTTTCAATGGGGAAATCTACTCTATGCCGTGTGTGTGTGTGTGTGTGTGTGTGTGTGTGTGTGTGTTTTAAGAAGTAAATTAGCTTTTCTGAATCTTTAAAGATGATATAAAACTGTGGTTGTAAATCCCAACACCTGCTCTTCTTTTTTTCAGTGAAATTATACAGGCATTTTGAGGAGGGAATCGTGAAATAAGCGGCTTCTCTTTCTATGTTGTTTCATCTAGTTACCATGATATTTTACAATGGTACACTTATTTTTAATGCTTTTATAGATAGCTTCTAATTTATCTACACACGCCCACTGTTGCTAGGGTGGGCCAACATTATAAGGAATGATGTAATTTGTTTCTTCAAACTCTTTAATTAAACCAGTAAAGCAGCAGGCTACACAGTCTGACCAGTTGTGCAGAAATACATTAAAATTTTCAGTTACATCACATTCTATAACCAAAAGATTCTTCTGATGTTTTCCGCAGCACTCAGTGTGAGGAACACAGGACTGAATACCAGAGAGCCCAGCACAGAGACACCTCGACCATTTTTATTAGCTGTGGAATTTTGGACAAGTTGATCAACCAAATGTCTTCATTTTTAAAATGGGTTATTGTGGGGGTTCAGTAAGAAGAAACAAATATGTGAAAAAGTCTACAATACTGCCGGACATGTAGTAAGCATAGATGTTAGCTGCATCTGCATTCTTTTTTGAGAGATGCAATGGTTTCTCTCTGTCTCTTTTTTTCTGATGCTGCCATTAACAGTAAAGTTTTAGGTCCTTCCTGTTATTGTGACTCCTTATTTTATTTACATTTATTAACAAGTAATGTTTCTCAAGACCCAGGATCAGTGTAGATTAGAAATTCTTAAACTTCAGTGTACTTAAGTATTGTCTGGGCAATCTTGCTAAAGATGAGCATTTCTAAGCCTCACTCCTCCAAATCCACATTTTGGGAAATACTGATTTAGACTGCTGATTTAATGTAGAGCTAGGATGTCCTCTCATAGAAGCATTTTAGTCAATGCCCTCCTTCCTGACTTCTGGTGTCCTGTAGAGACTCTCCCCATTTCCCCCAAGTTACCTAGTCTTGGTGTCCTTTTCCTGGGTTCCCTGGGATAGACGGTTTTGTTTGTCATGTGCAGTCAGAGAATGAACCAGCCCTTAATTAAAAGCAGTGATTCCATCCCATATAGCCTCTGGTTAAATTGCTAGTTATCTAGAATGCACTGGAAAAAACAAAAAAAACCAAAAAAACATTTGTAGCCCTAGCACTTCAGAGAGAAAGAGCTGGAGACATTGCATGAGAAAGCAGAGAAACTTAAATTCCAGTGCTTTTTAATTTAATGTTTTCGCTACTACCTAAACCTGTGACTATATCCATGTTGTTAATCACTTTGGCTTCATTCACTGCCTCTGATAGGAGTGATGATGCTTTCCCTGGCTGAAGGTAATTTCCCAGGGCTTAGACCAGAATGTCTCTTAGGCTTTCTTTTTATAGAACCTCTGCTTTTCCACGAAGGGCAGTAGCTCACGCATACCTTTCCTGAACCCAAATTTAAGTGGTGAACATCTGCCACATTTTCTTGGGAGAATAACCACTTGTGACTCATTTTGCCCTGGCGCTATTCCATGTACGAAGGATTTTGAGAAGTACCAGGCACCCAGGTATCTTCACAATGGTTTGAACCTACTATCAATTCACCAGAAACACTTGTTATTAACTGGCACAGGATTTTATTTACTTGGATTTGTTAGGGAAAAAATTAAAATTATATAAATTTAGAGGAACACCACAGCAGTGATGTTCTAGTTAAGAGGTTTGTTGTAGTCAGAGATCTAAAGCAGCACCTATAGAATTAGTGGACTTCTGTTTTAATTATAATTTACTTTCTTCACATAATCTCTTAAATAGACTAATAAAAACACGCTAGTACATAGTTAATTTTAGGGTTTTTTTTTCAAATAGCAAGTATCATATAATCTAGAAGGGAGAATACATAATATTGAGATTTTTATCTATGCAATGGGGTTTACATAGGTACGCAATCTTTAGACAAAAACGTACAAACATGTATTTTGTGCTCTTGACAGTCTTACAGACTAAGGGAGTAAGTTTCCTTAGGATTTTGTTTTCAAATGATAAACTACCAAACTAATAATTATTTGTTTTTGTTTGCTTTAAACTCAGCTTCAACTCCAAAATGTTGTTTGTTTTAAATTAACTTCACCTCTAAATGAAGAGCTGGAAGGAACACACGAAAGCTTGATTATATATGGAAGATCCTTTGGCAGAAAGCATTCTCTTATTTGGCCCCAAACAGTGTTTATGTGTGTCTTCTCCCCTCTGTTCTGCTATTGATTTCCGTGGAGCAGAAATCAGGGCACCGATGCTGAGGCACGCAAGAGGCTGGTCCTCTTAGCCTTTCTTTGTAGCTACTCCTCAACATGGGAAATATTTTCCAAGCACACTGGTTTCAAAAATTGTGTAACATAGTTTCATTTGTCACTTAAAAATATGCACACACAGGAAATTCATAGGAAAACGGATCTCTGCTCGAATTATCTAGCTAACTGCATCAATTCTCCTCTTTGCCTTGAGCATATCAACATTACTTATGATAGGAACAGCTGACCCTTATAAATCAAGTAATCAATACGGATTAATTCTTTCCCCTCAACTGTAGCTTTCCTTTAAACTAAGAGGAGGTTTATGCTTATCCATAAAAACTGGAGACTTCGACACACAAGCATCATCTGTAATGTTGCTCTGGTGGAGTATCTACAGAGGGAAGTGTGTCTGGATGTTGTGTTAGGTAGAGATAATTCACATAAAATATACTGAGGCTACATTTCCTAAAGAGAATTGCTTTATTCAATACCAGAAGAACATTTCTAAGGATAAAGCTCAAAGTTTAAACTGTCACCTGAGAGACAGAATTTTAGGCTTTTGGGAAAATAGTGGATGCTGGGGCCATTTCATGACACTGTTAATATGAAAAACTTCATTTTCCACATGAGAGAATTGAAGTGTGGGAGAGACACACTCTTATAGTAACACTGTATTTTCTGCATAAAATTAGAAGCATGAATATTTGCTACACTTTCATCTTAGTCACAATGAAGGATAAAGAAGGAAAAATATCAAAAGTTTCTTCACAGAATGAATTAGTTTTTCATTGATCAAACAACTATTTCTTTCATTGTAAGTCCTTTTTGTCAGTGGCAGAAATAGCAATTTGATGCTTTTTAAGATAGTTTGGGTTTTCAAAGAGAAACTTTGCTACTTTCCTGTGGAAATTACATGGTATTCTGTTAAAACCGCCTTACAGGAAGGAGTTTCAGAAAAGATACAAGAAGAGGGATGCAAAATGCTTTCATTTTAGAGTAGCTGAGTTTCAGTGCTTCCAACAGAACCAACAGAAGAAGAAATCAGAAATATTTTCTTCCTCATAAGACATATATCACTCCTGAAATTTGTACAAAATCAACTGAGGCAAATTAGGGGTTTCAAAGCTAGTCACCTTATAAGTTGTTAGGAAAAAATTTGCATTTAAATTGCTCTGTGCAGCTACTTTGAGATTTTACCCTGGAATGTTTATGGCTCTTTTTTCATTAATACTTAAAAAATACAATTTCATAACCAGTGTATTACTACATCTAGTTGTATTACGAACAGGCACTTCATTTCATAAAATAGAAACATTCAAAGTGGTTTTGGTCGACCAATCAGTCGGTCAGAATACTTGAATTCTTCATATTGAATACTTACTAGTGTAGTTAATCTGAAACCATATCAACTCTCCATTTCTATTACAGAAACTAGGTCATTAATAGCTGTAACATAGGGAATAACTTCCATTCCTATATGTTTTATCCCTAGGAGTGAAGATTGTCCAAAACTTCTTGGAACTTCCCCCACCACATATTTTATATATATAAAAATACAGCAGATTTCTTTTTAATAGATAAATCTTAAGGATTATTTCAATAACTAGCTTTGACATATTCAGAGATGTTGATATAAGAAAATATTAAATGTGCAAAATGCTCTTTTATATGTACATTTAAAAACACAATGTCATAATAGCTTTAGACTTGTATAAAAAGTCACTGGGGGGTAAGTCTTCAATGTCAGAAAATCTGGTTAGATTAGAGCTTTTGCTTGAGGAATTGTAAACAAACTTTTTAAAATGCTGAGAGTTTTCTCAGTTCTTTCCAGCCAAGACACTCTCGAACACATCAAGTCCTGCTTTGAAGTAAACCTGAGCTGAATTAATGCTGTTCAGCACCTCTGACAGGGCTTCTTGAAGGGTCTTATTTGAGGCAAGTAACTGGCAGCGCTCCTGGGCCTCCAGGAGGATTGAAAATGGGTTTGTCTTCTCATCGAGGTGGTACAGGATATTTCTAAAGAGAAATAAGGAACACGTAAATGTCCTAGGCACGATGCTTTTTTCAAATTGAACATCACAATAACTATTTTCAAGAAACAGTGGCATTTGCAGTAAATGAAGAAATTATAAAAATGCAATATCATCCTTTTCCAACTTCAAGTGAATTAATGGATACAGACATTGGTCATCAAGTTTACCATAGTGATGAGAGATAATTAGACATTATATGCCCCCTCATGGAAGTATACAATACTATCAATGAAATAGAATAAAGTAGTTTTGCTGAAAAAGTTGAATCTGAATCTGATGAAGCTTCTAAATGTAATTGCTAATAAATACAAGAGACAGAGAAATACCTTAAATGGTACAATGATGTGTCACTAGCAAATGCGAACTGTGGGAAACTCTGTAGGACAAATGACCCAGCTTATTCCACAAATAATTGCAATAAAAAATAATTACAAAAGGAAAAAAAAAAAACCACAAAACCCCCCAGACTAGGGTTTGTCAACCTCAGGCTCCTTGACATTTAAGGCTGGGTGATTCTTTATTGTGCAGCTGTCCTATGCATTGCAGGATATTTAGCAGTATCCCTGGCCTCTACCCACTAGATACCAGTAGCACTCTCCTTTGGTTGTGTCAATGAATTCAGGCTATCACAGAATACCAACGTGGAGTGGCTTGACCAATAAAGGTTTATTTCTCACAGTTCTTGGGCTGGAAGCCTGAGACCAAGGTGCCAGCACAGCTGGGCTCTTGGTTGGAGTCTTCTCCCTGTTTCCATTCTCACAAGTCCTTCCATGGACTTCCGTGGTGCACACAGAGAGGGAGATATCCAATGTGTCTTCTCCTCTTTTCATAAGGGCATTTGTCCCATCATGAGGGCCCTACCTCCATGAATTTATCTAACCTTAATTAGCTCCCAAAGTCCCCACTACAAATACCACCACATTGGGTTAGGGTTTTAACTCATATATTTTGGGAGGATACAAACATTCAGTCCATAGCAGTTGTGAAAACCAAAAATGTCTCCAGACTGCCAAAACTGTCCCATACAGGGCAGAATTGCCCCTGATGGACAACTACTGCTTTAGACCAAAAAGAAACATATCAACCAGTCATGAAGTATAGACTTTACCAAAGTTTTATTCAAACAATCTGTTTAAAGAATGAGAAGCAGTGCAAAATTGACTACTAATTGGAGATTTTTTAATATTAAGGAATTGTTAATATTTTAGGTGTGATGATGTTATCATCACTATGTTTTCAAAAAGCATCCTTATTTTCTAGAAATACATATAGTAATATTTGCAAGTCAAAGATTATATCATGTCTAGGATTTTGCTTCAAAACATTTGGGAGGAAAAAGGGGAGTGGAGCCATGGGCAGTACAGATGGAACGAGATTGACCATTAGTTAAAAATTGTTGAAACTGGATAATAGAATGCATTATACATTCCGCCTTTTGTATATATTTGATATTTAGAATACTATCTTCTCATAAGTATGGAGTGTGCATTAAATAGTGCCCTGAAATTTATCCAAATTTCTTAGAAGGAGGAATTTGGCGTTAGGCAAATCTACAGTGGTCCCTTTTATTATTGATAGATAGAAAGAGATGCATTTTGGCAGAAAACTATGGATTATTACATCATTTGACTTATTCTCAGTCCAAATTAGCTGAAATTCCATGGTCTAATGAGAGAAGCAGATACAGATAATTAAAATACAGTTGTGTGTCAAATTAAAAATGAAAGGTGTAGTGATAACAGATGAAGTGCTGCCATTGATTAGGGTCAGAAAAATGTTCATAAAAGAGAATATTTGAATGTCTTCTTGGGTCATGGATTACAAAGGTTTAGGAAAGGAAACAAGGTGGAAATCAGAGACAGCACCCTAGGCAGGAGGGGAAGTATATGCAAGGGTACACATTTCTAAAATAGGTTGGTCTATGCAGTGGATCAATGCTAGTGTTTCTGCATGAAAAATGTGCAAGGCCAATGGGCAGCTATAGAGGAGCTGGGAGAGGAAATCCAGCCATCCTACTGGCCCTCTGTACCAAGTGAAGGAAATCTCACTTTTTCTGACAGGAATAAGAAACCAGTGAAAGGTTTTAAGCAAAAGAGAAAGGTTATGAGATTTTATTTGGGATGATCACTTTGTAGTACAAAGCCTGGAGAACCACTTAGTCCAGATGAAAGCTGACAAAGATGTGAATTAACACGGTGATGGTTAATTTTGAAAAGGCGAAGTGAGGGCCACAGTACAGATTCAACTAACTTACACTTTCCCTGACACTGACATCTATAGAGAGTTCTGAATTCTTGTTTTCTATCTCATCCACACTCCTCTACCTCAGCTTTTCTCAAACTTCCCACTTTGTACTCTGTGGTTTACCTCATCTACCTAATCACTAATCACTCATGCCAGAGCCCTGCAAGTCATCTCTTTTCCTTTTATCTAACTGGTCTCTGACAGTATTGACTTCCCTATCTTTTCAGTGTCTTTTCTTCTCTGTTGTGGGACCCTGCACCCTATGATAGCTTTGCTTTCACACCAGGGTTGAGAAAGACATTACTTCTTTATTGGGTCTCATTTAGTGTTGTGAACACAGGAGATCTTCAGTCATGGTGATTTAATTAACTAAATTTTTTTTTAAGATTTTATTTATTTATTTGACACAAAGAGAGAGAGATCACAAGTAGGCAGAGAGGCAGGCAGAGAGAGAGGGGGAAGCAGGCTCCCTGCTGAGCAGAGAGCCCGATATGGGCCTCGATCCCAGGACCCGAGATCATGACCTGAGCCGAAGGCAGAGGCTTTAACCCACTGAGCCACCCAGGTGCCCTAATTAACTAAATTTTTATCAGGCTTAGTTCAGCGATGGGAACTTAGTAGATCTTCGACCATATTGCTGTAAATCACATCAATCAACTTCATTTTGCATTTTAAGCATTAACTATGAATAAAACTGTCTTAAATTTCTGTCTTTGGAGAAAAATTTAAGTTGACACACAGTGTCAATACACTGTGGCAGTAAATACACAGTGGGTGGCAGTAGGGCAAAAGATCCTTAAGCTCAGAGGCTATTTCACTGAATTTTTCAAAACAGATCATTTAAAATGAGAGCTATCCCTAATAATCCAAGACCCTTGACTTTTGTGCCTATGAGTAAACTTGGCATTGTATGAATTAAATAGAGCAGAGCAAGAAAGGTACTCTTTAGATTCCAAATATTGAATTCAGGTATAAAATTCGTATTAAGAAATATATATACTCTGAATATGGAAGGGAGAAAAACATCTTCCAGACAGAGTGGCAAGTGGATCACTTAAAATTCTCTGGTCATAAGTTGTACTCGGAGAAATATTTGGATCTATGTCCACAATTAGAGCAGTCTTTTTAAAATAGAGATTTCCCGTCAACCACGCTAATGTAATCATGTAAGTCATTATACATGTACATACGTACAGTATCCATATGTACACATGTTTCTATGTATAAAAGTTTTGATTTTATTAAAATAACTTAAAATAGTGAGAATTAGTGAAATACCTAATGACAATTTCCCTAAATATTAGTTTTACTAGTTTTACATCATTAAGGGGAGTTAGGAAATAAAAGAAAGCAAGTAATACAGAGGAACCTTGATATTACCATGGAATTTTTCCAAATGGAGATAAAACTGCTTCAGATAGTCACATGTATTCTCCTACCTGACACGGCCTACACAAAAGTTACTTTTTTTCACCTTTACATAATCTTTTTCAACTGCCATTTTTAAAAAAGGAGTGGGGGCGCCTGGGTGGCTCAGTGGGTTAAAGCCTCTGCCTTCGGCTCAGGTCATGATCTCAGGGTCCTGGGATCGAGGCCCGCATCGGGCTCCTTGCTCAGCAGAGAGCCTGCTTCCCCCTCCCTCTCTGCCTGCCTCTCTGCCTACTTGTGATCTCTCTCTATCTGTCAAAAAAAGGAGTGGGTTTTAGTGTCAGGATACCTACCAAATGTTTACATATATAAATATATATGTATATATATGACAAAGGAAAATTATTTAATAATTGAGATCTTTTGAGGATAAAAACAGTTTAAAATATATTTTAATTATTCAATTAAAAAGTACCCTTTTATAGAGAACTCATACTATTTACCAGTATGAATAAATAAATTAGTATAATAGAATAGTTTTAAATTCTCTCCTACTTCATAAGTTTTCTGTTTAAATATAAATAGTCCATGGCAAATGTATTGCCAGAATGTAAGAGTACAATGGATATTTTGAAAAGTTGTACCAAATACTTCCACTCCTGGAAAGCATATTGTTAAGCATGCTGACCAACTAAAGTATTATAATCTTTGTTATTCAGAATTGCTTCTTAAATGAGTTGAATGAGTGAAAATAATATATTATGGGGATCATGTTTAATAACTTTTATACAAGTATAGTGACCTTTCCACACTTTCAAAACCCACTGGCACAAAATATATTCTTACATATACATTCTATGGTTATTAAATGTTAAATATTATTAATATTAAATTTAATGATAAGGTATTAATAAAACATGGTCATAAAAGGTTACAAGATTAATCCCTCAATGACAATTCATTTAAGCATGAGCACAATCTCTAATATATATATGTAAAATTTCAGCATAACTACTATAAAGTATCTAGAAGAGTGATAAGGTAGAAGAATAAAAATATATCCTTAAAAGGATGTTTAGGTCTAAAACACAAGAAATATAATCTCCTTCTTTTTTTTTAAGCTGGAAAGCAATACATGTACTTCTTAAAGACCAATGCAATAGAGTCTGTAGTGTGCCAACATTTGCTTTTTCTAAGTAGTAAGCAACACAGTAACATACTTTTATAATGATTGTAAACAAGCCATGTGAATAGAAATGGATCTTTTTTTGGTTTGTGAAATTCCACAAAGAGCTAAACACATTTTCCATATGCTACATGATTCAAGTAGTAAGCTGTGGCAAGCTATTATGTAAGATAAACACTCATATCCATTTCTACCCAAATTGGATACAAATCAGCATAAAACTACAGATATTGAGATTCTACTTGCAGATAAGTAATCAGATTCTTTCATCATAGTGTAAGAGAAAACTTTCATTTTGGGGACCTGCTGATATAACTTAAGTTAGTTGATCTTTATTGTGATATAAGTTTTTTTACCTGGATAGATTGCTTTAGCCTATAAACAAATTTGGGAGAACAAAAATATCTTCTTTAAATTTTTCATGAGAAAAATAATTTCTCCTACTGATTTCCAGAAGTAGCTATCTTTCCTATCTTTCTTTTCCTATCTTTCCTTTGTGCATTAAGTGTGTACCATTTAGCTTCCCACTTATATAAAATAAATTTCTGTATTTAGAACCCTTTTTCAAAAAAGTATCCTCATAGTATTTTAGTTTTAATATTTGAATGGAAGACAAAATCAAAGCCCAGCCATGTTTTTTACATTTTATCACATACATTTCCATATATCTCTTAGTTCTGAGAACTTTCTTACATACTCAATCATTAACTCTAAGTACCCCAGGATCATTCTTGGGGAGACAAAACTACTGTACCATTTTTTAATATGCAAATGACTCTTGGCTTTGAAAATATTTCAAATTAGATCAATGATTCTTGTGGAAGCTTCTAAGCCAAAAGCTCTTTGTATTCTCTTATATGTCTCCAGAATTAAACCTCAATTAAATGGAGTTAAAAGATTTCAACAATATATACTATATCAGAGTACTCAAATATATCTTGCTTTCTCAATGATGGTCATATTTTTCAGGTTAGAGTAGAATGGGAACTGGCAAATAGCCAGTCAAAAGGCAGGTAAATAGGGTAGAAAGAAAGTAAGAAAATGCACTTGAAAAGTTTCCATGTCAAGAGTCTGCCTTTTTCAACCACTAAGGAATTATATTCCTTAATGAACCATTCCTGCTCTTTTTTTTTTAAAGATTTTATTTTTATTTATTTCACAGAGGGAGAGAGATCACAAGGAGGCAGAGAGGCAGGCAGAGAGAGAAGGGGAAGCAGGCTCCCTGCTGAGCAGAGAGCCCGATGCGGGCCTCGATCCCAGGACCCTGAGATCATGACCTGAGCCGAAAGCAGAGGCTTTAACCCACTGAGCCACCCAGGCGCCCAACCATTCCTGCTCTTATACACACTTGCTTTAGTCCAGTTCAGAAAGTTTCCTTGTAGAGAGAATGGACTATGTTATTAATTCAATAAATCACCATCCTATTTGCATACACACAACATGTATCTCAGTATGGCATGTAGAGACATCAGACCTAATTAAAATATTATTTAATTGAAATCATTTTTGTAGTTATCATGTTTAAAATAACATTAATTCCACCCTCATGCCTATCTTCCCTCATCTGTAACAATTTGGATCTTATAAATGTAATTCATACAGTCATCCTGACCCACACACAACACAAAGAGACTACTAAAAGGAAAGTGTAATACATTATTGATGACACTAATGAAATTACAACACACATCACTCATTTTAATAGGTCTCTTTCAATGACACATCACGGTGACCAGGAAAGAGCAGTGCCAAACTCAGAAACCTAATTAATAACTCTCGCAGCATCAGTGAAGGAGATGAAACTTCTTCACTCAGCTGACACATCTTTCCCATTCAGCTAAGGCAAAGGAAAACTAAAGAAAATGAATTTTGAAACAAAGGGAGCTAAAGTCTTCATGAGTCATTTCCTTGTATGTGAATTAGCAAATTAATGATGGAAATGACGACTCTCTTTTCAAACGTTCCTTCTTATATTCATAAATGGGCACAGGATGCCATCCATCTTAAATGAGTTAGCATTCATTATACTTCGTGTTGAGAAACTTCTAAATGAAATCACAGTAAATAATAAACCAAGTCTTTCAGAATCAATTGGGCATACATGTTGCATGTGGAGACAAAAGACCAGCTCAAAATTCACAGTTGTGGCTAATTCTTTTTAAGGATTATACTAACTGTACTCCATAGTTAACAGTGGATTGCTGTAGGTTTACCAACATTAAGAAAGACCATTTGACTTGGACACTATGTCCATGAGGAGTCACAAAACACATGGCTGCACTACTTATAGTACAAGTATCTTTTCAACTGAATTTGAATTTGGTCTATACTTGCAAAAACAGAAAGAGAATTAGGACCACTGTGATATTGCCAAGCCACAAACTCACTCCATAGACAACTGAGAATGAAATAACATGTGTACGTTGTTTACAAAAATGGCTGTCATTACTCCCCTCCTTCTATGCAGGCTTCCTCAAAATATGACAGGAGCTCCAATCCATCAACAAATGGAGTCTATTCCCCTGCCTACTGGATCTGTTTTGGCCTTAATATTTGCTTTGACCAATAGAATGTGGCTTATGTGGTGAGCCTATGCTTCAGAAGGTCTTGCATGCTTCTTTTCTTTCTCTGGAAGCCTGTCAAACTACCATGTGAATGATCCTGTTAGCCTGCTGGAAAAAAAAAAAGAGAACATAGAGAGAGAGAGGAGCTGTTCAGTTGGGTGAGGCCCTCCGTACTAGCTAGCCCCAGCCAACTTGGCAGTCAAAGCACTGGTTGCAGACATAAACATAGCCAAGAGATACGCAGCCTGGCCCCGATCAGAAGACTCACCCAGCTGAGTCCAGCCTAGATGGCCATAGTGAAGATTTACAGACAAAATAAATAATTGTTTTAAGCTAAATTTGGGGGTGATTTTCGATGGGGCAATAAATGATTGATATAAGTTATAGTGTTTTTCTTCCTTGTGGGAAGGGAAAGGTTAATGTTGCTATAGGAATCAGTTCTCTATTCTCTCTTAATAACATTGACAGAGTACAATGTATGCTGTGGATTTGACAGTTCTTTAAATGACTAGCTAACTTTGGAAGACACTGTTGAAAAATCATGCCAAACAGTGCCCAGGATGTATGGATTAGAAAGTTAGGATATATATCTGTATTTGTTCACTTAAGTTTTAAAATCTGCTTGGAGTATCAGGTGAGATTTTTCCACCAAACAAAAAATAAGTTAATCATTATAGTGTACTGGGCTTTCTGGTTTGTTTTGTTTTGTTTTAATATGGATCATCTTGCTGAGGTACAGCCCAAGAAATGAACAAAAATAATTCTGTCTGTTTGCACTAAAATTACATATAAAAGGCAGCAGAGAACAGTAGAAAAACTTAACAACTTCATTCTACGTCTCAAGACTTCTCAATCCATCTAACTACATTACTTCTCAAGAGAAGTTCCCTGAGAAGTATCTTTTAAGATATCAAGGAAAGCTCCCTTGAATGGCATAGTGCTTAATGGCTTGCCAATAAAGAAAAGTTATATTTCTGCACTCCAAAATTTCCCATTGAATCAAAAGGGGTCCCAGAAATCAGACAAAGATTAACACATCCTTAGCACCTTCCAGAATTTGACCATTTCCCCCCACATTCACGTAATTGTTTCCTTGTCTTAATTTCTTCACTGTTTTTTTCTTCCCATCTCTTTCCCTGTATGTATGGTTTAGACCTCAATATTTAGGTGAATTTTCTTCCTTAACTTATTTAGAACTCATTTTATCTTAGAATGGGAGTTTCTATCATCAGCACCCTTCAAGGACAATTTCATTTGAATGCCCTATAGGCATTTGGCAATTAACATAAAAATACATTTCCTTTAATCTATATTCCAAATATTTGCATTTTCCCTTTCTCCATTATTCTTTCCTTACCTTCATTACCTTTAGTAAACAGCAATGCTGAGGCCACAAAACCAAACAAAATAAGTAATTCAGGTTTTTCTTCGTTTATTTTTTTATTCCAGTAATGAAAGGGGTGTGAAATATTTGTTTTGAAAAGTTCACTCTAAAGGCAAAAGTTTATAATTTAGGCTGCGTCTATTTAAACAAAGTGAGTAATTGAGCCAATATTGATCTTTTTGCTTATTCTACTCAACAGCCCTTATTAAACATCTAATATGAGTAAGTTGCTATGTTAGGTGCTCAAGGATAGAAAAGAGTTTACAGTCCATGTTAAAAGCTAAGCACATAATGAATAAATTATTATTTTAATGTATTGTCTATATAATGCATTTAGAATGCATTCTATGAGATTATTTAATTTCATATTTTACAAAACTTTTTGCCTTATTTTTATAATTTTATTATAAAATTATAATATTTTATTATATATGTGTATATATACATATATATCTTAGACTATTAGAAAATATTGGCTTTGTTATAAATATTTTTGTGTATCTTATCTCTCTAACTATGTCATATACCCTTTATGGGCATATAGTACAATTTCTATAAATATTCTATGCAGTGTTCACCACACGTCTTATGGTTTGTGGGAAAATCTCCAGGGGTAGATTCTGATAGTATTGATTAAACTTGGCTCATCTGATTCCAATCACCATAATATTGATTCTGATAACATAGTCCTAATCAAGTAGTTCCTTAATCAAATGGATTATTTCAGCAATGGGCATATGTTGGGAATTGAATTTGAAGGGAGATTTTCTGCAGGATTCTAAGAGCAGTAGTTCCTTGCTTTTTCACGAGAACCACTAAAAGTTAATCCTTTTTTTTTTTTTAAGATTTTATTTTTTTGACAGAGAGAGACACAGTGAGAGAGGGAACACAAGCAGGGGGAGTGGGATAGGGAGAAGCAGGCTCCCCACTGAGGAGGGATCCTGATGTGGGGGCTTGATCCCAGCACCCTGGGATCATGACCTGAGCCAAAGGCAGAAGCTTAACGACTGAGTCACTCAGGCGCCCCTAAAAGTTCATCCCTTTTCTGCTTTTTTACAGTATGGGTTATGGGTATGAAATTTGAAAATGGTACATCTCCTTTTTCCAACAAGAGGAAAGTCAGCTTTGATATGATACCATGGAAACAGAGCTTAGAGACAAGAACATATTCCCTGGTCATATGATAGAGATGCTGAACCTAAAATCTGTTTTTTCTCTTGACTTTCAATTATGTGAGTCAAGACACTTTATTACTTTATGAAGGGTTTCATGCTACTTTCCATCAAATGTATCCAGATATACAATACTTTTTAATTATACAGTTATTAAAAACACATAAATATTTTCCTTAATAACTATAGATATTTTTTTAACCTGAAGATTTACATTATTTATTTAGTTGATGTTTGAAAATTAACCTCCTTGAGGTAAAAAATGTATGGCTTTCCTGAAATAGCAAGTATTTTACTTGAGATGATTTGAAAACATAGAAATTAACAGAACAATAAAGTGTTTAACTTTAGCTAGAAGGAAAACTAAGTACCTAGTAACCATCTGAAGCTATGAATGTTGACCACAAAGGTTAAAGGAATTTAATGAAGGAATGAATGTTTTAATGTAAAATTAATAAATTTTATATTTATTATATAAATATAATAAACTAGGAGGATTTCCTTTAATAAACTAGGAGGATTTCCTTTCACATTTTACATAATTGTTACATGTTAACTTACTAAACATTCACTTTGTAAATGTGACAAAAATGGTGTTTTAAAGGAGCTCTGGTGCTATTCCTTAACTGTGTAAATTTGTTCACAATTTACAGGAGTATTATTATCTATAATGTTTTTTGCTAGTATAAGGAAATAAAATGGTGTGGTTTGTACCTGTAAACAAATGGATCCATATACAGTTTGCTATACAAATTAAAAAAACAAACAAACCTAAAATCACCTAATTTTGCAGTCCTATTAATTGTTTTCAAAATGTAAGTACTGCAAAGGCAAATTTCTATATGTTGAAGTTGATTGAAAAAAATACACATTGTAAATAAATAGTAGATATATCTATTCTTTGCTTAGGGAACTCAAAAAGAAGATGTGATCATTTTTACTCTTAGTCATGGGTGTCAGGGTGGCTGAAAATGGTCCACAGGCACCCAACTTGAAGTCCAATGCATGTGATTATACCAATCAAAAAGTAATCATGTTTAACTTAAGAAAATATAAATTTATTGAAAATGTGTATACTGAATAATCTCATTTATATGTGGCATCTAAAAAAACCCAAAAGCGCAGAAAGAGAACAGATTGGTGGTTGCCAGAGACAGGTTGGGACTGGGGGGAGTCGGGAGGGGAAAGGGTACAGGTGATGAAGAGGTACAAATTTCCATAAACTTCCAGTTATAAGGTAAATAAGTCTTGGGAATGAAATATACAGCATGGTGATTATAGTTAACAATATTATATTAGATATTTGACAATGTCTAAGAGGGCAGATTTTAAAAGTTCTCATTACACACACACACACACACACACACAAATCTGTAACTACATGAGGTGATGGATGTGAACTAAAGCCATTGTGGTAATTGTTTTGTAATATATAAATACATTAATTATGTGGTCCACCTTAAACAAATACAATATTATATGTCAATTCCATTTCAATAAAACTAGAAAAAGTAAACATGTTAAAATATGTTAAAAAAGTATGTGTGTATATATATACACATTTACAGTAAATATATATAATATATATGTTATAATTTACAGAAGTGATGAAAAACATTTGAGACCTAGGCACTAATCAAGAAAAGCCAAGTATCACAGAGTACTTCCAAGATTCTGCTAAAGGAACACGTTTATGACATTGATGTCTGTTTAACACAATGATACTACCATCACTGCACTGAGAATTTATGTTTACCATGGCAGCGTTGCTGCTGTTTCTTAACATTCACTTTGTCACTGTCAGAGTCTTGATTCACAACTGGCATGAATAATCTTAAACTACTGCTACATTTTTGCATCACTTATTTCAGATTTAAGGACCTGGGAGAGATCATCCAATTGACTAACTTAGGTCACATGCCTGTCCCCTCACTCAGGAACAAACTATCTGGATCTATTCAATTTCTATGGGGGGAGATAAGCATTGCTCCCTACCAAGCTCACAGGAAATTCTCCTCATATAGGAAAGAAGTTCTGATATTAGGCAGTAATAAATTTTAGAACATGAACCCAACAGATATCTACTACACTAGTGATGGAAAGGGAAAGTATATTCCAACAGGATTCTCTTGGAATGATCCTCTAGATTGCTTTTCTATCACAGAGTAGTTTCCTCCCTTGTATTAAAAGTTAGCAAGTGCTCTATAATATTCCAGCTGTGGTTATCAAATTGAATGTGTATAAGAATAATCTGAGGAAATTTTAAATCTGCTGAAGAAATTCATATGCAACAGTTCTGAGATACATTAGAGGAGTCTGCATTTTTCCTACTCTGTTTCTTAAACAATTTGGGAGACAATTCTCTCCGGTGAGTTTTTTACTAAGAGGTCTTGTTTTGTTTCCAGACAGGTTTCTTCCAGTGACATGTGCCATTATATACAAAATTACATCATTTAATTAACATTATGTAAATAATGACATATTAAGTGTAAAAGAAAGTTATTCCTATAAAAATAAAACTGAATGCATTGGAAAGACTTACAAGTATTAACTGATAAAATCAAAATGCTGGATCATATGTGGAGAGATCACTGAAAAGATTATTAACAGGGAAGGGAACAATAAAGTGACAACGGAGGGAAAAAAAATCTGCCCTCAGATTATTTTACAAACAACTATTTCCTGCTCTAAGATGAGGAGACAACCCTGAAATCTTAAATGATGCATCCTTAGTGTGACTTAAACAGGAAGGTAAATCTAGAATTTCAACTCTTAGAACAGTACTCGAAAAAAGTCCCTAGTTCTATATCAGTGATTGGTGAAACATTTCAGTTAAAATAAACTGCATTTTCAATCATTTGACCATTGATGGGTTCTGATTATGTCAGAAAAAAAGGATGTACACCCCCCCTTTTTTAAGATTTTATTTATTTATTTGACAGAGAGAGACACAGCAAGAGAGGGAACACAAGTAGGAGGAGTGGGAGTCATAATTATTTGGCTTTGTTAATTCACATATAGTCAAGTCCAGTAATCCATTCTTAATTTAAATTCTAACTTCCCTAGTTTTCCAGTTTATGAATTGGAATTAACTGAATACTTTCTAAATTTCTCCTTTACTGAGTGCTCTTGACTGTGGACTTCTGCTTGTTTAAGCAATAGTCCAATTTGTTATTAATCAATTATATTATACTTAAAGAAAACAATTAAAATTTATGTATTTTTCTTAAATAACTGTTTCACAGATATTAGCTCTTTTGTAAGGTATAAATGTCACTAAAATAAAAACTAGTTTTTGAATTGACTTTATTTGATGAGTTCAGTTATATTAATCTATATCTACCTTCTTTCTTGAATCCCAATATTTAATATATGCAAAAAAAATCACATGCGGTTCTTAACTAAATTCTTTGAACTGTGACCCCAAATAGAGTGGAAGAAAAGTAAATTGTCCTTTGCACTGGACATTTGGATACCAATCATATTGAAATTTTGTTCCAAACTTAATAAATGTTCTGGCAGATACCTTCATCCAATATTCTGAAAATATCACTAAGTGTATTCTGAGCCATGCAAAGGTAAAGACCTCTAGTAATAGAAAGTGTCTAAAGTATGTAAGTGTCGGGCAGTCTGTGAGAGGATTGTTCAATCTCATAAATTACATTGAGATGATTAAATCATATATGGTTAGGTTATAAAATTTTAGTATTTTTAACATTTAAAAAAAGACAGATCCAAGAAAATCTACCTTTGGATAAAAACAGGAGAAAGAATGTGGTAACAACCATACTAATCTCATAGTATCTAAGAAAATCTAGGAAGAATTTCAGAGTAGAAGATGATAGAAATCAAAGAAAAGTAATTACTTTGAAAGCTCACTCAAGAAGTATTTATTAAGCACCAAGGACTATGTGGGATACAAAAGAATTAGAGAAGTTATCTCAATTTCAAAGTTTTAAATGGAAAAGAGTGAACAGTTTCAGAGTGAATAGTTTCAGAGTTGTCATCTTCTGCATATGTGGCTAACATATTTAAATCAAAGCAAAACTCTGAAGTTAGAGAATTCTACCAGTTTTTCTTAAAAGACTTCAAAATGTAAAACAAATTTCTAATAATTTTGTATGTTTCATCTTTTTTCCCTCAGAAAGAGACAATTCAGAGATGTTGGAGATCATGTCTAAAATGTAAAGATACCAAAAATTGATAGACTGATAAAGATTTGAATGGGCATCATAGCCTATTATATAACTTTATATTGTTTTATTTTCCATAATTACTTACATTTGATATAATTATCAAATGTAATTCACCTTCACTTTATATAGAATCAGATGTCAATTGTTTCAAAGAAATTTATCTTACGACCAAACAGCAGTAACTACTAATACTATGGCTACTAACTTATAATTAAAATATACTGTAGATCTAGTTTTTTCTCCATTATCTTAGAAACACTCATAAAAATCCAATTAAAAGAAAATGGCAATAGGGCGCCTGGGTGTCTCAGTGGGTTAAAGCCTCTGCCTTCGGCTTAGGTCATGATCTCAGGGTCCTGGGATCGAGGCCCGCATCGGGCTCCCTGCTCAGCAGAGAGCCTGCTTCCTCCTCTCTCTCTGCCTGCCTCTCTGCCTACTTGTGATCTCTCTCTATGTCAAGTTAAAAAAAAAAAAATCTTAAAAAAAGAAAATGGCAATATATATAAATATGTAAATATAAATATATATGTAATTTCTGCTAATTTGAGAAATATTTGGAAGATAAGAGGATATAAATTTCAAACAAGTACATAACCAGTTTTTATTTAGGTGATTTGATCTTTTTTTTTTAAGTGGGCTCCATGTCTAGCACAGAACCCAGTGCAGAGCGGATACCCACAATCATGAGATTAAGACCTCACCCAAGATCAAGAGTCAGCTGCTAAACCAATTGTTGCCCAGGCGCCCCACAATTTTATCTAGGTTTTAATTTTTACCTGAATTTTCAGATATTTCATCCTTTAAAAGTCAGTGTTGACTATAAAATTCAAATTACTTATTTCAATGTAAAGAGAAAATTATTTATCAGAACAAAGCATGCTGGCAACTTGCAGTCAGTAATTAGCTTCAATGCTAGTCTCTTATGTACCTTTTAAAAATAGTGAAGATTACTGAACAGTTGAAACTGAAGACAAGGTAAACCCATGACAAGAGCAAAAATAATGATTTTTTAATCTTTAAGTAAATCCAATAATTGTGATATAGACACATTCATCACAGAATATTCTTAATCTTGTCTAGTCTTAATCTTGTGTGATTTTGATGTTACATATTTAAAAAGAGATTTCATATAATCAGGTAAACTTTGCTTGTCCTTTTCAATGGAATTTGGAAATTGTCATTCCTTTCCCAAATGGATATGAGGTACAGTGATATCAATTATTATTGCTACTATTGAGCAGTAATGAATAAATGAAGACTTTGAAAATAAACCACACCAGCTCTGCACTCCTGTGGTTTTATATACATAAAGCATCAATTAAAAAAAAATTATGTCATAGTATTTTGGAATAATTCTTTCCCATTCTTGCTATTGAAGTATATATGATTTGTGTATACATTTTTGAGATACATGTATGTACACATATGTGTGTATATATAAATACATGTATATATAAATTTGTATATATATAAATAGATATGTGTATTTGCAAATATATGTGTATACATATACATATATATACATATATATGTAGAGAGATGGGTATGTAATGTGTCCCACACTGGACTATGAAGAAAAAGTCTAAATTTTATGTCTTCTTCCTAAATCATGTAATTGAATGGTAAGCTTCTTGTCTACTACAAAATACCACATTTATTAGTAATACAAATCAATAAGAATAAAAGACAATGCAACTAAACAAATGTATTATGTTCTTTTTTTCTTTTGAAGATTTTATTTATTTATTTGACAGAGAGAGAGAGAGAGATCACAAGTAGGCAGAGAGGCAGGCAGAGAGAGATGAGGAAGCAGGCTCCCTGCTGAGCAGAGAGCCCGATGTGGGCCTCGATCCCAGGACCCTGAGATCGTGACCTGAGCTGAAGGCAGAGGCTTTAACCCACTGAGCCACCCAGGCACCCATGTATTATGTTCTAATAGATAAAGGGCTAATTACATTGTTTTATGGGCACCAAAGTAATTATGTGAAAATAGAAAACTCTACATTATTTATAGGCTGTAGAATATTTCCATAGCAGCCTGTCTTGGTTTCTATCCTCAAATTACTAACTCTTCTTTCCATTTTGCCCAGTTTTAATTCTCATTATAATTGCTTTATCAAAATAGGACTTTTTTTTACAGAAATTCTATTTATATTACTCATCATCATCTTACTTGACTTCATACTATGAGGTTACCTGGATATGCTCAATGCTGTAAAGGACCCACTGTGATCATTGGATCCTTTGAAAGGAAAATCTAGAAAGCGTAATGTTTGAAAAGAAAGTATCACATCTAAAAAGTAATTTCAACAATAAAGAGAAATGGAAAAATATGAAGGAAAAATGGTCAATATCAAAACCATATCAATCTAAGTCTAAAATCCATGCTCCTTCCCTCAATACTAAGCTCTTGACCCATTACCACCAGTTCTTAGCTCCAGGATTTGGAGCTCATTAAACATTTAATTCCCTGAAATTCTCTTTCCTCACTGGTAAAATAGGATACATTACTTAGTTATTACTTACAGTTATTATAAAAAATTAAATGAGCTAATACATGTGAAGTGCTTAACTAGTGCCTGATATATATATATATATATATATATATATATATATATATATA